>JAIGNY010003782.1:440000-1030000 GCA_020152595.1 Chiridota heheva
AATAATAATAATGATAATAATAATAATAATAATAATAATAATAATAATAATAATAATAATAATAATAATAATAATAATAATAATAATAATAATAATAATAATAATAATAATAATAATAATAATAATAATAATAATAATAATAATAATAATAATAATAATAATAATAATAATAATAATAATAATAATAATAATAATAATAATAATAATAATAATGATAATGATAATAATAATGATAATAATGATAATGATAATAATAATAATAATAATAATGATAATAATAATAATAATAATAATGATAATAATGATAAATTAATTTGCATGTTTGTAACATACACGTACCATACAAACAACATTATGTTCGACAAAATTTACCTTGGAAACTGATAATTTATCAAGATATTTGTTTGTAACTTAGTTGAATATAATCTGAAGAATGAGGATATACTTACAATCTATCAAAATGAGCACTAGTCCTACAACGATTGCTAAAGATGGAGTCTTCATCTTGAAGTTGTTGAGATGAAAATGTAGACAAGGTGACTCGTCTGTTTATGATATACACAGGTACATCAAATATGGCATAATCATTTGTTTGACTTCAAAGTACATATTTACATTAGGAATGTAATGGTGTACACTTTAAAAACTTTCTCTATGCAAAGGATTTGTTTATTCCATGATGGCTCTATGCCACCGCCTTTAATCAAGTATAATACTATTTTACAGGCTAGAGCTGTTTGGTTTCATGTCAGGTCTACTTAAAGTGATAAGTTCTTTTGTTGTGTGACTTAGGTGGAAGTTTTAGGTATCAAGTGTTTACTTAATCTAAAAGTTATGTTGGTGCTAAACTATATGGCAAGTCGAAAACAAAAATGATTAAAACCCCTCCCCTTCCCACTTTGGTAAAGCTGTCAGTAAAATTGAAACCTGTCGGGAAATCAAGGTCCGCGTCGGTAAAACGTCCATCAAAGACGATGAAAACTATTGAAAAAATAAATATTATGGTAATCGTTCTGCGATTTTGGACCGATGACCCATTGTTTTTGTTTTTTTTTGCTTTTCAACATTTTTGACGTTATGGGGGCCCTGAATGTGGATTATATTTTTGTCGGTAGCGTTGTAATTCCCCCCCTTCCCCTCTTCTTTCCCCAATCAAAAAAGTCTACTGACGCCACTGAGTACACACATGGTCAAAAAGGCTCACAGTTCCTGTTCTTAAAACATTAAATTAGCCACATATTTCATTTCATTTCATTTATTTGTTTTTTCACAACAATTTACATATAATCACAGATGCGTTTTATTTACAAATATATTATGAAATTTACAAAATATGTGTATACAGAAGAATATATATGGTTGTGAAAGGAAGTGTTGTATAAAAACTGGTGAGCTTAAACTGAGTACAACACTCCTAAATTACAAAACAAAAATGATAACAAATTGGTAGTACAAAAACACCCCCACCCCACACACCAATACATAGAATCGAAGCCACAGGTTTCCATCCTACCCCACCTGATCTCAAAGTAATAATGTACTGTAAGGAAGGATGCAAGTATTTAACAGTAAAAGGGAATGATTAAAAACAAATCAATAGTTCATGATGTATTTACGTTTAATGGTTTTTCTAAAACAGACCAGATATTTGCAGCTTTGTATGTCAATTGAAAGGGAATTCTAGGTATCAATTGCACGATTGCACGAATTAAATCTTATAATGTTGGTGCGACAGGGAATACAATGGATGTTGTTTGATTGACGGGTATTGTAGTTGTGCGCGTGTCTTTGTTTGTCCTAATCATCTTTATAGAATGTGGCGGAAGATTATTGTTAGGGGCCGGTAAGCAATGGTAGCAAGATTGACGTTAATGAGATCTGGTAGTTTAAGGAGGTTAAGAGACAAAAATAAATTACCAGTACTGTCACGATAATAAGCATTGGTGATATGTCAGATTGCTCGTTTTTGTAAGATCATTAATTTATTCAAGAATGTTTTAGCAGCACTCGACCAAACACTGCAACAGTAAGACAAATGAGGTAAGATAAATGTTTGATACGAGGACCTTAAAATTGTTCGTAGAATGAAATGTTTCAATTTTGACAAGATACCAACACCTCTCGAAATCTTATTGGAAATTGAATGAATATGGTCGGACCAAGAAAGATTTGAATCAATATAAACCCCCAAGAATTTTGTGGTATCTACTTTACTAATTTTAATGCTATTTAAGTGGATAGTGACATCCCAATTTTTACTAAGTGGTCCAAATACTACATAATTAGTTTTACTAATGCTAAGAGACAACTTGTTTGCAGAGAACCATTCAAAAATGTAGATAAATCAGAACAAACATTATCTTTTAACTCATGTCTGTCACTAACCCTTATAAAAAATATTAGTGTCATCCACAAATAAAATCAGTGATGACTCTGTAGACACATTGCTTATATTATTGGTATATGTAATAAAAAAAAGTGGACCTAATATCGATCCTTGTGGAAGTCCACATTTAATAACAATATAAAGATCAGAGCTACAATTATTATAATATACGAAGTGATGCCTATTACAGAAATAACTATGAAACCACGCAAGTGTGTTACCTCTTATGCAATATAATGATAACTTACTTACTGCTGTATCCTTCTTATCAAGAGCTTTGTATAATTTATTAGTAACAGAGATGAGTGCTAATTCCGTGGAATGACCAGGCCTAAAACCGTATTGATCCTCAAATATTACATTGTGCTTATCAAGAAAACTTATTATACGAATTAAACATCAATCTTTCTATTATTTAGACAAATATGGTAAAACAGATATAGGGCGATAATTTTCATAAACATCGGGTTCATAAGTTTGTTAGGAAATACACCTGTGGTGAATGATAGATTAATAATGTGAGTTAAAGGTATTACAATAGTATGAGAGACTAATCTGATTATACCGGGTTTTAAGTTGTCAGAGCCAGCAGATTTATTGGGCTTAAGACATGAATTGGTTACCTTGAGTACTTCTTCCTCGACAACAGGATAAAGGAACATAGAATTTGTAATATACTTGTTTGGGTCTAAGTACTTGTTAAATGAGTTATTACTGTCGATCTTGCTTGCAAGAGTAGGACCTATGTTAACAAAGAAGTTATAAAGTTGTTTGCTATAGTTTTAGGAATATTGATTAGGCTAGCGCCATCTTTGAACACAGTATTAACACTTCTAGAGAGAAAGAGTTGAACACACAATTTGACGGGGCTGTGTTTTTATTTACAAAAAGAAACTATACGACCCGGACGAGAACACAGGTACGACGTACGGACAGACATAACATCGACAACCAGGTGCTTTGATCAGTTGTGGTGCACTGGCGTTTTAACATCATTTGCTGTGTTTTTTTTAAAGACTAATCAACTCCAGGTGCTTTTCATTTTTACAGCTATCAAATTGTTCTTTTTTGATAAGCGTATAGCACTATTTAATTTATTTCGGTAAATAGTGAAGTTGGTTTTGCTTACATTTGATGGATTTCTTAATAACCGTCTGTATAATTTATTTTTGACTTTAATTGACTTGAGAATACCTGAAGTGATCCAAGGGTGCCGCTTTTTGACATTGGGATTATTATTGATACAAATAAATGGAAAACTATTATAACTTGCTTCAAGAATATTTGCGAATAAATAATATGCAAGATTGGCGTCATTAATTGATAAAATAGAGCTCCAGCCAATTGACCCAACTGCCTGAATGAACGTATTTACATTACTTTGCGAATAGTTGTGTACACGTGAAGTAGCACCGTATCTTATTTTACGAGTAAAAATGTTAACATGATGGAATACTGGAAAGTGATCATTAATATCAGTAATTAAAACATCAGTAGTATGATTATCAAAGCTAGTATTTGTAAGAATATTGTCCATTAAACTTACAGAATTACAAGTTACCTAGTAGGTTTGCTTATCAATGGATAAAACCCGTATGATGATACTGTATTAAGAAAGTGTACTGAATTGTTTTTGACAATATCAATATTAAAATCACCCATGATATAACAATGTTTATGTTTATTTGAGATTTTAGAAAGAGTAGAGCCTAGTATATCATTAAATGAATTAACCGAAGACTGAGGAGGTCTATAAATAACACAAACTAAAATAGCAGCCGTATCATAAATAAATTCAACAAATATACTCTCTATATCATTGTCAAAAATTAAACAATCATCTCGCATAACTGCAGGAACTTATTATGTATAAACAAACAAATCCCGCCCCTCTCTTGTTATCTCTATGTTATTCTTGTAGTTATCTATACCAATTAAATCATTATTATTTGAACCAAACCATGTTTCCGAGAAACCTATAACTGAAAAATCATTGTTAAGAATGGAAAGATAATCTGTTATGGCATATGGTACAGACTACGGCTGTATATTAACCTGTTATCTGTATTGCTTCTACTTTACCAGATCCACTTAATACTTGTTGGATAGACTTAAAGAATATTTTGGTAAACTTCACTTGGGGAAACAAACCAGACAAATTGAATAAATGTCAAAATGGTAAAGGACTTTGATAAGGGTGGGGTTAAATGCTTGAAATTTATAGTCATGTAGCTGCCTTGAATGGGTGAAATTAAAGATTGATGTTCTGCAATGGTAAATGACGAATTCTTGCTTGGGAATGTATGCCATCCACTCTTCGAAATGTTCATTCTCCTTTCGAATTTGGTTCAGGTACCTTAAAGTGTTTTTGCCAAAAGTTGTAACTATTCCTTTTGGGGTGAAGTCCTCTATTATTGAGGGAAATTGTTTGAATTTTTTTTTAACTGAGTCATGTACGTCTAATATGATTTTGTTCTTAATCGACCCATTTGGTTAATAATGACAATATTTGTATTGATAGAAAACCAATATTTATAATGGAATGCCATAAACCTGGGATCAAATTTGTGAATGACTTGCTCGAATCAGATGGGAATTTTGCATCTGTAAATGTCTTAGAGCGTAACGTAATTTTGGATTTATTCAATTATTGGGGCTATTATATATTCTTGGGGAAATGTCCTAAAATCTATTCGTAAAAATGCAGAATGTCCTATTTCACTCCCTATTTTGTTGCTCTGAAAAGTAGTCCAAATGGTTGCAAAGGTTTTTACGAAGTTCTACTATCTAATAAACTAAATGGACATCAAAACTGTATCTCTTACAAGTGAAACAAGCTTCAACAAAGATCTTGGTAATTCAGGTAATTTAAACGAAGATAATTTCCAGAATATAAACAGAAGACCTTTTATTACAAAACTATAGTGATATAAAGATGAGGTGGTTTCAGTTTAAATTAACAAACAGACTTAAAGTTAAATGTATCTCTTTTCTATTTAGAATCAAGAAGTATGATGACCCTTAGTCCTTTTGTAACTCCTGCAAGGAGGATACTAATAAAAAAAATTCTGATTGCATAATAGTAAAAAATGTTTGGGCAGGACTTCAAGACTGGTTCAAAGAAAAGTTTAGCTTGACGTTGTCAAGAACAAATATCTTATTTGGTGTTGGCTTTGAAAAAAACCCGCTAAATTTGTTATTGTTGCTTGCCAAGTTTTATATATGTAAATCTAAGTATAGAAATGAAATTCCCACTATGCATAGAAGTTAAAAAATGTACTTAAACAATATATGGTAACTTTACAGTTCAGAATAATCTTGATCATTTTAATGATAAGTGGTATTTTTGGAAAGGAATTTTCTCTTGACTTTTAGCATGTTTGCATTTTATGAATTCTGTTGCACAACAAAATGTGCCTTTGTATTATTTATTGTTATATGAGCTGAGCAAATAAATGCAAAGCAAAAAAAAATATATATATTTTACTGTGAAATTTCATTTTACTTCCAGATATATCACAGAGGACTATTAAAGATACAAATTGGTGAAGAAAAAAACATGATGGTATCTTATTCCGTTTTGGAGAGTGTTGAAAAGTGACCAATGCAGGGTGATTGTGGGTGGAGAGAGGGGGATTTGTAGCGAACGAATCCCCTTTAGTTGATCAAGTGACTTTTTAAAATCTAAAAAATAATAAGCACCTGGAATTTCAAAGTTTGTTGCCCTTTTATATGAAAAACGAATCCTGTTTTTTCAAATCCAAAAAAGTACAAAGTACGTTGAATTTTAAAGTTTGTTGCCCTTTTATACGAAAAACGTACAAGCTTTTTCAAATCTAAAAAAATAATAAGTACCTGGATTTGAAAGTTTGTTGCCCTTTTATACGAAAAAGGGCAACAAAAATATATACAAAATCTTTAAATTTTTATTTATTTTTTAATCTAAAAAAACAAAAATATATATATTCCTCTTTCAAATTCCTGGGCCTGAACAAGAAGCATAGACTACAGTGCATGACAGTTATGATGCATAAACCTACATTGAAATTACACACATGGCCTTGCGGGACATATCGGTGGCGTACCCAGTGGTGGGGTTACGGCTTCCAAAGTTGAATTATACCCTTAAATTTGAATAGGGCAATGTAAATATTGCAGGTGTGTTTGCATCACTGAATATTTTCTACAGCTCTGCACATTGACTCATAGAATTTTTCTGTGCAAAATCATTGCTTGTCACGAACACCACTACATCCATTAATCTGTTAATACAAAATTCCCCTGAAAATGGAGAAAATTCGGGTAATCTCTGAGGATTTGTTATTTTTGATGCCCCATGTCATCGGAGGTCATGTTTTTAAACGTGTGCGGACTGGGTATTTTTTCATAATACGTCAAAGTTGCCCAACCTGGAGAATCAGCATCATACCGAGTCGAGCGCATTCTGATATAGCCCTAGCAACAATTCGAATAATTCCGATAAATCTTTGATATATAAATAATGCACCCAACAAATCAATCCTCCCTCACTTTTTTTTCTTCAAAAATATCATGCAATGTCCCTTGCCAAGTTGTCAATATTTAAAAAAAATTCAATTCTCAAAAAATTTCCGTCACTTTGCAGAAATTTTCTTCAGTTTTCGTGAAATTTTCTTCGTTTCCGGGAAACTTCCTTCATTTTCGTGAAATTTACTAATTTCCTTCACTTTGGGGACTATATTTTCTTCAATAATTGGACATTTTCTTCAAATGTCGGGAAGTTTTTCTACAATTTTGAGGAAAATTCCTTCATTTTCGGGAGATTTTCTTCATTTTCAGGAAATTTCCTTCATTTTCTTCAATATTTTCTTCAATTTTCAGGAAAGTTTACAACCAAAGCAGCGCTTCCAGAAGGCTTCGTCCCCCATGACCCCTTTCAGGGATTTGATGGTGCCTAGATTCGAAACACTGATTTTAAGCATTTTTCTAAACGGTCCATGCCAATTTACTTCTATGTGCCCAACGTTTTACTCTTATGAGCTTTTTCTTAGGGGAGTGCCAAAATTCCCTTGCCCCCTCCCTAGTGAAACATAACCCACTACGCCACTGGCAACCAATACTTACCATCGAGGTCACACAGAGAATAAGCAATTTTGGTCCAAAAGATAAGTAATTAATCAATACAACAATGCTGAAGACAATTCCTTTACAGACTTTCTGGCATGCTTAACTGATCGTTAACCAGTAAACACCCATGGGGCAGGACTTTGGGAAAACTACTTTCAGTATGTCTTTGAGAGATTGTATCAATAATTTTCTTTGCATCAGTGTGGGGTAGAGGAAGTGAGGGCAGGTGAGAGGAGGAGAGGGGATGTGAGGGGGAGGTGGAGGGTAAACCACTGACCGCCATTCATGCTCAAAGCCATTCAGACTTCAATTTATCATATTTTGCTGAAAATAGAAATGCAACCAAATCTCTTTTCTTCAATTCAAATGAAAGCAGCAATGACAGTATGTAATGAGCTTCAGAGATATATTTACAAATCCAATACTAACAGATCCACATACTGGAATGGAGTACATGACATCAACTTTGTTTTCAATATGTCCAGTCTTAGCCAGCTTTTAAACTACGATCCCATTTGAACAAATTCTGATCAATGACTGTGTAAAGTTTTTCCATAAAATAATGCATTTACTCACTTGGAAAAGATTAGTCCAAGAATTTGCCATCCAATGAATTGTCCTCTTCTTTACCTTGGATTTGCTCTTTTTGCAAATCATATTTATGTCAGAAGTTTATGAAGAAATACTCATAATATATTCAACAAAATAATCATAAAATACAATCTCAAGGTGATACATTTGTGATATGAAAACAATTATAAAGGTGTTTTTTATTCATGAACATGTAGATAAAAAAATATGTACTCTTCCATATATAATCAATTTTGCATATATACACAAATTAAAACTTTGGAAATTTGTAATCGATTATTACAAAAAAAATGAAAAAAGATTGATATGTGGTATAACATGTAGTTTGCAAGAATATACCAGATGTGGAAACAGGATTTTATGAAAGGGGGTGCAGACATTAGTTCTGACTAACTTTTGTTTTGTTGTGCATAAGTTTTGATACTCTTTGTGCAAACTTGCAAAGACGTTATTCTTCTCACACTCTAGTTCTGGCCCTATGTAGATATGAATCATAATTTAAATTAGAATGGGAAATTTAGAAGGAAAAAAAGACTAAAGTGTGGAGGGTATATGTGGTCTGAAGGGAGAGGGGGGGAGGAGTGCGCTCCCCGTGCACACACCCTGGATCTGTGCCTGCATACCGTGCCCATCTATTCATGTACTTTTGTCTTAATAAAAAAAAAAAAAAAAAATTATTGTGATCAAAATACATGAAAAATTGTCTTGGAATTGTGACTATGACATCACACTGTATATTGCACTTTTCCACACACTGAAATGCGATAATATGGGATTTCTTCACAAATTTGCTTCTTTAGTTATCCTCTTTTATAAACGCGAATAATTTCTTTCATAAAATTAATGGGAATATTCTTTTAAACCTTGTACAAAGTAATGTTCACATATAGAAACTACAGTTTGATCAGATATAATTTAAGAGATATAAGGTAGCTAAAATATAATATTTTAATTTTAAACTTGAATATCTCCTTACAGGAATAGGATTTTGAATGGTTTCTTAACTATTTTGTTTCTTTTCAAATTCTCTTTCATACAAGGTGGACTTGCCTGACCACTGAACTAATCTTTATATTGTAGCTACCTTATATCTCTTAAATTATATCTCATCAAACTATAGTTTCTATATTTTTGAAATATGAGAACATTACTTTGTACAAGGTTGAAAGCTTGCTTGACCACTGGATAATACTGGGGCATATTTGATAACCTTTATAATAAAAATTTATAAATCATTCTCATTATAAAAACACTATGTACACAACCTAAATCTCATTTCCATTATTCTTACTCTTATTGCACCAAGGCATAAAGTAAAAGACATAAAAATTTCCATTTGTCAAAATGGACGAGTCTTTTGTGTAAAATTATCTGATCTATTTTATCAAGGCATAGAACATATATAAATCAGGCTCATGTGAAAGCATATCTGGACGGATTCTTGTTGGTATTGCCTGAGTGACAAACAGTCTTGAGAGGTGTATATACCACATGAGTTTCTCAGTGAAGTCATCACTCTATTCCTTCTGCAACTAAAGAGAAAAAGAAAATACATGTATTATCGTAAACACACTTGAATTAACGTTAAAAAATCTGATTAAATTTCACGATGCTATTACCGTAACAAACACTTTAGATAGAGGTTTGTTAAAAGACAGATATGTGTTAAAAGACAGATATGTGTCAACAAGGACAGCAATATAAATAACAATCAATGTTTCTGATTGGTCAAACACAAATAACAACAACCAATCAATAACCGCCGCTGAAGTGACATACACACACATTGCATATAGTACGTACTTATTTAGCAACGATCTACAGCTGGATTTGACTTGAAAGATATAAAAATTTGACTGAGATGAGATTCCCTCTTTAAAGGAATATTCCTGTGAATTTTCATTTTCATCCATAAGGGTGTTTCAGCTGACATCATGAGGTCACCTGACTTTGTTTACATTGCCATTTTGTCAGGAGAGAATGATTGTCTGCTGTACACTTATTTACACTTACAAACGCTTGCATGTTGTTAGGTAAGATAATTTTTGTAAGATAAATATGCCGGAATCTTGCTGTGCCTTTCGTTGCACTAATAGACATGTGCCAGGGAATAAAAAGACGTTTTCTCGATTTCCATCTGATCCTGATCAAAGTTCGAAGTGGGTTTTTGCTGTACGACACGCCTTTTAACCTTCGGTTCACACTAGGATTTGCAGTGAGCACTTTATGCCAGGTATGTCACGTACAAGGCTTTACCCAGTGAATATATACAACGTTAGGAAGATATGAAGTAAAACAAACAAAAAAAAAATTCATTGAACTGGTACGTTCAGGAAGTATGTTTGTTACTCGTGTGATGTGACCCATGAAATGAATGCCCAGCAAAATCACGTGATAAAACTTTATAAAAGACTATAAAAGAAACAGATTGGAGAAGGAAAAAAAAAACATGTTGATATCTTCTTTCTGATAGAAGTTACTGCACCTCACAGAATTCACCAGTATGTTGAAAAATGACCTAACAGTGTACAGTGTGATGTCATAATTAATTGCAGATCCAAGATGATTCCTTACGTATTTCTATACAACTACCAGAACCAGAAGAATTTGTGATTCTGGTGCTTTTTCATAAGCTGATTGATTTGCACAATTTGTATTAACTGTCATGTAATTGCATATCATAAAATATTTGTTCCATGTTTATCCATACGCCACATCCGCCATGCAAGATCAATAACAATGTTGACAATATTAGCTTTTGCACAATAATCAAGAACACCATCAAAGCAAGTATGATGCAAAAACCATTGCTTATTTATCCCATTTCAACAATTTGTCAGCAAGCCCCACCTACTCATTAGCATTCATGACATCACTACCACAACAATAGAATATACATACAGACCATGACCCATCTGTGTACCTGATATATCGTTTATGGCGTTTATATTATTTAGCACTTTCATGTTAAGCCACGACCACCATGCATATTAATGGCACCTGTTGATAACATAAGCATGTACACAACCAACCAAATTATCATGCCCAATATGACACAAAACGGACATACAGTTGCTCATTGATCACTTTTTCAAAATTTGCACTTTAAGCCTCGCCCACTTATTAATATGCATACATCATCATCAAAAACAATAGGGCCCATCTACAAACCATGGGCTATTTGTGTACCACATATGACATAAATCCAGTCTACCGTTCTTAAGATACCGTGTTTACAAGCTCTTTTCAGCAAAATCATATTAAACCCTGCCCACTATGCGTTTTTACATTGTGAACATGTACACAGCAGCTAACATCATAATTAGGCCAAATATGAAACAAGAGACATGGGGTTGTAAAAATATGAACATTTCAAGATTTTTACATTAACCCTAACCTACTGATTAATATGCATGACATCACCATCAAAAACAATAGGGCATATCTACAGACCATATGACATGAAACCAGTGTACAATTCTTGAGAAATCCTGTTTACGAGCTGGCCATCACATACACACATATACACCTACACCCATACATACACACCATCTGACCGCATAGGTTCCTGATCGCATTAAAACCAAAAATGTATGTTTCTTTCATTAAGAGTGTAAGATACATGAGCAGATGGGCAAATCATGTTCTTGTTAGGTGCATGTTATACACACCATTTCAAAGATTTAACCAAAAAAAATGTTGGAAATAATTTAGAAAGATTTGATTAATTTTCAAGAAAATACAAAAACAAACATCTTGGAATTGCAATTATGGCATCGCACTGTTCACTGCAAAGTAAATTTTTAATACACTGGTGAAATCTTTGAAGTGCAATAACTCCTACACAGTATAAGATATCAACATGTTTTTTCCACCAATTTGTTAATTTAATAGTCCCCTATCATTAATAATGCAATACAAATTCATGGGGAATATTCCTTTACGATTCAAATTCTCTTAGTCAAGAATCAGCTTTTCTTAAAGAAAAATGAATTCCTTTACAGGATTAGTTCAGTGGTCCAGCAGGTTTATCTTATATAAAAGAGGACTTCAAAAGAAACAAAATAATAAAGAAACTACTTCAATAGAGGGATATCATCACATGACTCTAACTCATCTGGAAGCCATTTTGCAGGGAAAGCATCGTTGCGTTTCACGCGTCTTCACACAGCTCAGTCATATCACACGTACAACAAACATACTGCCTGCTAACCTATCTACCAGTTCAGAGAATTTTATTGTTTTGTTTGCAGCGGCGACTTTACTTTATATTTTCCTAACATTTTATATATTCACCGGGTATACGAAGAGTAAGTTTTACGTGAATGCCATCTGATTGTTCGTTATACGCACACAAAGCCTACATACCTAGCATAAAGTGCTCACTGCAAATCCTTATGTAAACCAAAGGTTGAAAGACGTTGCGCTGTGGAGCAGAAACCCACTTTGATTGTCGATCAGGATCAGATAGAAATTGAGAAAGTCTTTTTATTCCCCGGCACATGTCTATTAGTGCAACCAAAGGCACAGCAAGATTCTATCTTAGTGACCATGCAAGCGTTTGTAAGTCTAAATAAGTATCGTCGCCCGACAAAATGGCATGTAATCAACTGAAACACCCTAATATCTTCTTCGTTGAGAAGATATTAAAGTTTAAAGTTCCATCCTAGCGATGTAGAAATGACTGGTGTAGTACGTCTATTATGAAAGGTTGGCACCCTCATCCTCACATTCTTAACAATTGTTAATGTATTTGATAGGAAATGTATTGAACTTTTCTCTACTATGTTAATATTTTTCCTCAAACTTTCTTCAGGTGGTAATAAATATAATAAACCTAAATAGATTCTGTTTTACTACTTGACATGTCCAATGGTTTTTAAGCCTTAAAATGGCAGAACAAAATATGATAGAATACATATAGACTGCAAGGAATCTGAGGCTGTGAAGTCACAACTAGTCTGATTTCAGTCGTGTCTACACAAAGGAAACCAAACTTAAAACTTAAATTTATCTCCTTAACAGAATAAGATTTTGGAATGCTTTCCTCACCATTTTGTTTCATTAAAGTCCTTTTTCATATAAGATGGAATTCCTTAACCAAACCTATCTATTCATACATCACAAATTTGAACAAAATAATTCCATCCTAAGACCTGCACATTAATCCCTGATAAAAATACAATGTTTCAAAAAATGCATATTCATGTGCAATGCTTAGTTTGTGGCAAAAAATGGGGGATGGGGCTTATTGTTTATTCTATTACGCCATACCCTACTTGGGGGTGAAAAAAAATTATGAATCGAATAATGGCCTGCAGAGATCTATGAATTTAAAGAAAGAAAACAAAAAGTGCCAAAGTGCACCAAAAATCATCAAATATGACAAGTTATACCCAAAATTGAATAAATACAGCTATGTATGAGCAAAATTCGATTAGAAATTGGATTAGAAAATTTGTCTATATCATGGTGACCAAAAATGAAATAAAAATGACTTACAAGTGTTGTTTTATTGTTTTTGAAGAAAAAATCATAATTTTGAGATTTACCTTCAATTTACCCTTTCAAATTCAATAAAAAAAACACACAAAAAACACAATATTTTGAAAGATCTGTTATACTTTCAAAACTTTCTACATGCACACCTCTAGGATTTTGGTATGGTCCCGTTTTTTTCTTCTGTGAAATTGGTACTTCCAAACTGGTCGTGATGTGTCCACGGTTTGGTATTTCCACTGATTTTGAAAGAGCCTAAAACAATTAATGCCTATAAGGTGTTCCAGCTGACATCACAAGGTCACATGACTTTGTTTACATTGCCATTTTGTCGGGTTATACCACTGTGGTCTGATGTACATTTAATTAGACTTAAATACATTTGCATGTTGTTATATAAGACTATTTTTGTACGATAATTATGCCGGAATCTCGCTGTGCGGTTGGTTGCCCTAATAGATATGTGCGGGGGTATAAAAAGACATTTTTCTGGATTTCCATGTGATCTTTATCGACGTTCAAAGTAGGTTTCTGCTGTATGACGCGGCGGCTTCAACCTACGGTTCACACTAGGATTTGCAGCGAGCACTTTATATCAGGTATGTAGGCTTTGTCTGATTAAAACGAACAATCAGCTGGCATTAACGTTATTGTATACCCGGTGAAAATATAAAACTGAAGAAAAATACGAAGCAAAATTGGAAGCGATCAAAACAATTCGCTGAACTGGTACTGGTAGGTTAGCATATAGTATGTTGGTTGTACGTGTGATGTGACTGAGCTGTGTGAAGATGAGTGAAACGCAATGACGCCACTGCCCTGCAAAATGGAATCCAGGTGAGTTAGAGTCACATGTTGAAATCCCTCTATACATGTAGAAAGACATTGAGAAAAACTTTTCAAGGATTTTAGATGAGAAACCAATTAAACCAGTTAAACCAATATGGACTTTCCACTTACAGATCTCTCATAATATAAAGCTTCAAAATAGAGTTACACATTTGATAACTTTGAAAGGAACACAATATATTTAGAAAAATAATTATTAACTGAAGTCAAACAGGGTACAAATTGATTGTCAAAATCACCTATAGCAAATCAATCTTCTGTTTGTATTTCAAGATATCATCAACAAACCTCTTTTATTGCTTGATTTTTATGTAAATAAAACAATTATTGTCAAAGTCATTACAATATCATTTTGTTATCAAGTATGAGACAATGCAAGGGTGTATAAAATGACCTAAAGTTCCTGAGGTCGCACACCAACTAAAACCTGCCCCCATGAAACAATACAACACAAAATAAACATGACCCCTGAAACAATTGAAGCTGAATGAGAGTAAGCAATAACAAAGATAGATTTACAACTTTTCACATGAAAATATTGGTGGTAACCTGTTATATCACATATTTCAACATGGACAATTTAAACAAGACATCACAAACGATTTGAATCCCCTCACCCCTGATAACACATGTTCCACCCTCTATCCTACAAACAACCCCTTGTTCCCCCTCTGTATTACATGCCATCCCACCCTCACAGAAAGTAAAGGTCATAACCTGTTAGTTTACATCTTTCACAAAGAACAATTTGAATTAGACATCGCAAACGATATGAATCCCCTGGCCCCTGATAACACTTTCCACCCTCTATCCCACAAGCAACCCCCTCTGTCTCACATGTCCACCCTCTATCCCACAGGCAGCCCCCTCTGTCTCACATGCCATCCCACAATCTGTCCCACATGCTATCCCACCCTCTGTCCTTCATGTCTTTCCACATTAGATGCAATCACAACTAAACTTCATATGCCATTCCACCACATTATCCACATGCCATCCTACCATCATAGTAGGATGGCATGTACTGTAGGCATGATGGCATGTGGCACATGCCATGCCATTCTCTGTGCCACATTCCATCTCACCCAGTCCCACATGTCATCCCACCTTGTTTCACATGTCATCCCAATCTCCCAATCATCATGCAATCTTCTATTCAACATTCATTCTTCTAACTCCCATCCCCTCATCCTATCGCAACAAAATATGCTACCTACCAATCAGTTCTAACCCTAATATCTATATACCTCATTCATACACCTTCCCATAATCAACCATGTTCTCTCCCCACCCAAAATACATACCTGGTACTACCATCCACCATCCACCTACCACCCCAATACACCTACTATCCCCATTACACCTACCACCCCATTACACCTACCACCCCAATACACCTACTATCCCCATTACACCTACCACCCCAATACACCTACTATCCCCATTACACCTACCACCCCATTACACCTACCACCCCAATACACCTACTATCCCCATTACACCTACCACCCCAATACACCTACTATCCCCATTTTACCTACTATCACCAACACTCCCACTATCCTTTATCCCTGTGCACATATTATCTTCCAGACCTACCCAGGGAATAATAGTAAACACATACATGTATCAGTTATCTAAAGAGAAGTTTTTGAGCATTTTAATTATTTAAGTCAAATGTTTAAATAGCTGCATATTTTTGTCCAAAATATGGATTGCTTTCAGAAACTATATCACCAGATTACCAAACTATGGATTACTTTCAGAAACTATCACCAGACTACAAAAATATGGATTGCTTTTGGAAACTATATCACCAGATTACCAAAATATGGATTGCTTTCAGAAACTATATCAACAGATAACCAAAATATGGAATACTTTCAGAAACTATCACCAGACTACTAAAATATGGATTGCGTTCAGAAACTATATCAACAGACTACCAAAATATGGATTGCTGACAAAAACTATATCACCAAACACCAAAATATGGATTGCTTACTAAAACTATATCACCAGACTACCAAAATATGGATTGCTTACAAAAACTATATCACCAGACTACCAAAATATAGATTGCTTACAAAAAATATATCACCAGACTACCAAAATATGGATTGCTTACTAAAACTATATCACCAGACTACCAAAATATGGATTGTTTACAAAAACTGTATCATCAGATTACCAAAATATGGATTGCTTACTAAAAATACATCACCAGACGTCCAAAATATTGATTGCTTACTAAAAATATATCACCAGACTACCAAAATATGGGATTGCTTACAAAAACTATATCGCCAGACTACCAAAATATGAATTGCTTTCAGCAACAATATCATCACAACAATGAAAAATTTAAGAGAGGGCAGTAGATAAGAACAGAAAGATCATACATCTGAATAGCAATACTATACAAGTATGATTGAAATCTTGTAAACTGACTGTCATATCACAAAATTAGTAATATTAAACTGGTAATTACTGGAACGATGAACTGTAGCCAGCTAAAGCAGCTCCATACTTGCAAAGGAATGAGAAATCTTTCTTCCTACTGTGAAATGCATCAATTCCAGCTTCCATTTTATACTCTGATCATCTTTAGGCTAAACACATCAAAAAGCCTGGTTTTGTAAGAAGACCACAAAGGACTCCACTGATCAGATCTATTTCAGTTCTGCATCATCAGTGCTTTAATGTTAGGCCAGCAAAGCCCAGGTGCTGTCAAAAGCTGAAATTTATGACATTTAAAAAGTGGTAGAGCAGCCCTTTAACCCTTACTCTTCCAGCACCTTTTGTAAAACGCGCTTGGGATGCAGAGTCAAAGATGGGGCACCCAAAACGGTGATATGTGGTAGAGTAAGGGTTAAGCACAGGCTAATTATTGAAGGGTCCTCTGTCTTCCAAGCAGCAGCGTCGGGCTCTTTCCACTTCAGTGACCCACTAGGCCACCCACCGGGATCATGCTGCATTTACTTTTTAATTGGCATACTTGTCGTGGGTTGATTTACCCTTACTCTACCAGCCCTTTATGGAAAACACGCTTGGGAGGCGGAGTCAAAGGTGGGGCACCCAAAACGGTGATAATATCGCCCCATGGTAGAGTAAGGGTTAAGCACAGGTTGATTATTGAAGGGTACTCTGTCTTCCAAAATTGGGCTCGTTCCGCTTCAGTGATCCGCTGGGCCGCCCACCGGGATCATGCTGCATATAATTTTTGAGTGGGCACACGTGTCGCCTTTGATTAACCCTTACTCTACCGGCCCTTTTTTGGAAAACGCGCTCGGGAAGTGAAGTCAAAGGTGGAGCACCCAAAATGGCGATAATATCAGCACGTGGTAGAGTAAGGGCTAAAGAACCTGCACAAATCTATTCTTAAACTGGATGTCACAAAAGGTTATTTCAGGATAGCAAAAACTTAAATTTACAATTGTAGAGAAAGTGAGCTTGTGTTGTCATTCTTGTATTGTAATTGTTTCATATATTCAAGATTTAACATCTATTTTTCCACAAGCAGATATCGATACAAAAAAGAACTTTGGAAAAGTGTATTATATACAGTGAAGGAAGACTAGATAAGCAAATGCTTTTACAAAGTATTATATCTTTAGAAAAATCTATATATGAATAACACAAGCACAAACTCACACTACCCCCCCCCCCCCCACCACACACCATCATCATAGAAAAATACAACAATACCTCGATACATTATTAATTATGATTCAGACGTAGATTTGATTTTAATAATCTTAAAAATCTTAAATCAGTGGCTTGTTTTTTTCATGACATAAATTATTCCATTAATTTTCACCTGTCGGAATAATTGAATGTTTAAAACACTGTTTTAATATATGGTTTACAAATATTACTGGAACCCCTTGTATCGTAATTATAAACATCAGAATTGAAGGAAAAATAAGTACGAAATGAAGTACGAAGTGAATGTTTCATCAACTTATAAAAAACATGCCAACCTAATGCAAATCAATGTCAAAAATGTTGAGCACTTCAGACATTCTTAAAGAAATTGTAATTGATATCTATAAAACTAACTCTCAAAGAGAATGAGATATCAGGCTCTATTAAAACTAACTCTCAAAGAGAATGAGATATCAGGCTCTTTTAAAACTAAAACATAAAGAGAATGAGATATCAGGCTCTTTTAAAACTAACTCTCAAAGAGAATGAGATATCAGGCTCTTTTAAAACTAATTCTCAAAGAGAATGAGATATCAGGCTCTTTTAAAACTAACTCTCAAAGAGAATGAAATATCAGGCTCTTTTAAAACTAACTCTAAAAAAAAATGAGATATCAGGCTCTTTTAAAACTAACTCTTAAAGAGAATGAGATATCAGGCTCTTTTAAAACTAACTCTCAAAGAGAATGAGATATCAGGCTCTTTTAAAACTAACTCTCAAAGAGAATGAGATATCAGGCTCTTTTAAAACTAACTCTCAAAGAGAATGAAATATCAGGCTCCTTTACAGTCCTGTTTTCTCCCCTATCATACCGCCTGGTTATATTTGACCGTTGAAGGATACTTTAAAATCTTTGGTGGCTGTTTCAGATTAAAAAGCATATACACAAAACAATCAAGTCAAAAAAAGATTGATGAAATGATATACTCACTGCCAGGAATATTAACCATGTTGGACCTTAGAACATCTGCTTGAACCGAAGTCATGCTCATATATAATCCCTCAGGATTGTTCTGTAAAAGGAGACAAAACAGACAAACAAATTTAACTTCAACTTAACTAATTTATTGAATTCAAGTTAACTGATTTATTAATTTCAAGTTAACTGATTTATTGACTTATTAATTTCAAGTTAACTGATTTATTAATTTCAAGTTAACTGATTTATTGATTTATTAATTTCAAGCTAACTGATTAATTGATTTCTTGATTTATTATTAATTTCAGTTAACTAATTGATTTATTAATTTCAAGTTAACTGATTTATTGATTTATTAATTTCAAGTTAATTGATTGATTCATTTCAAGTTAACTGATTTATTAATTTCAAGCTAACTGATTTATTGATTGATTAATTTCAAGTTAACTGATTAATTAATTTCAAGTTGACTGATTGATTAATTTCAAGTTAAGTGATTGATTAATTTCAAATTAACTGATTGATTAATTTCAAGTTAATTGATTTATTAATTTCAAGTCAACTGATTTATTGATTTATTAATATTAGTTTTAAGTTAACTGATTGATTGATTTATTAATAACTGATTTATTGATTTATTAATTTCAAGTTAACTGATTTATTGATTTATTAATATTAGACATTCTTTCTTTCTTCTGACATTTCATAATCCTTATTTTCACTTTCAAACAAGATTTGTGATACACATTCTTCTGTCGTCTCAACGTAAATGTCAAAAAAATCTAAAAATAACTCGAGTGACGTAGCTATAAAACGTTTTAGCAACAATTGAGGGGGTATGTCTTTTATTGCAGCAATCCATGCGAAAGCACGTTGTTTTCGCTACAGAATGGTATTTGAAACTTTTTATTATGATATAGGGGTGGATCACAAGATTTTTTTAACAGAAAGGGTAACAAAATTACCAAAAATTACAAAATTTTACATATTTTACAAATAATTTTAAAATAATGACCAGGTATGAGCAAAATGTGATTAGATTTGGACAATATGACTTGTCTACATTTATATATAAAAAGAAAATTTCTAAATTTATTTTCTAAGCAATTTTGTAAATTTTTCAAAATATGCATTTTTGGGACATTTTAAACAAAAAGTGAAATTTCTAAATGTTTGGACAAAATTTGCCGAAAAAAAGTGAGTATAGAATCCCCCCACAAAAATACAATTTTATGAAAGATCATTCCGAGATCTTTGCAATGAAGCTATTTGCAACCCTATAGAATTTTGGTAAGGTCCCGATTTTATTTTTGAAAAAAAGTAGTTTCAAAATGGCGATACTATCGCCGCGTGGTAGAGTAAAAAGTAAGTAACAAGTGATTTAAATTTGGGAAGTAATGGTACAAGGGAAGAGCAGAAATCAAGGGGTGGGGATGTTTAGGGTAAGGTCTGTCAAGACAGAGTTGCAACTTTCCAATGAAATGTGTTAAACAAGTGATTCGTGCCATAGTTTGTTGATGTTTAACAGCACTATGACAGTCAGAGTCAAATGTGCCAATTCATGCCATGAAAAGAAATCCAACAATCAATTTTCTGGACATGAATGGAAAATGATGGAATGTCAATTTCAAGTGAAAGGAACTCAAACAATGAATGCTTAGCCTGAATGAAGCTGAAAACAATGATATGACCTTGGAAGAAATCAGTCAGAAGATAATCCTCAAGTGTTCAGAATACAAATGATCATTACAGGTCAAAACTTGGGAATTTATCTTGGTGGGCCTAGGATTTCTGAGGTAGATTATAGTGGGTATGGGGATTGAATGAACTCTAAAATTATTCTGGGCATGCTGAAATTCCAACGGGGCAAAGGTATGCGCTCTACAGAGTGCTGATATTCTAGTTTATAAAGCAATGAACACTTTAAAGTTATATACCTTTACCCATTTACATTAGTGTATTCCACATTCAATATTGATTTCAGGGGAACCTATTGTGTCATTTAGGATTCCGAATTTTAAGCGGGGAACTGATCAAACTTTAAAATATTTCAATGTTGTTCATGTACTTCGTGGGTGAACGTATCATAACATTAATGCCATGAATAAACAAGGTACAAGATGTGACTGAACTTTAATATCTACATGTAATTGTGAGAAAATGTCTCCAGTGCTCCGAAAAGTAATTAATCAAATATTTGAAAGCTTTGCTATAATATTGACACCGACTGGTAGAGCACCAATTTTTCAGCTGAATGGTCATGGGTTTGATTCCCAGATAAGTCATACCAAGGACTTAAAAAATGGAACATGCTGCCTTCAAATTTGGTGCTCAGCAATAAAGGGATCAGTACCAGCTTTTGCACCATATATGGTTGCTATATATGGCTGCCATATATGGCAACCATATATGGCCTTACATGGGAGTAGTAGAGCTTCTGAGCTCTACCAGTTGGTTTCAATATTTAGCAAAGCTTGCAAATATTTGATTAATTACTTTTAGGAGAACTGGAGACAATTTCTTACACTTACATGTAGATGTTAACCTTCAGTCACATCTTCAACCTTTTGTACAAAAGTGATGTATATTAAAAAACTATATATATATCACTGCTACTGTCAACTATCAACTGTTAATATGCTCTGAAAGTCAACTTTTTGTCCACATTTTTCAATAAAACAGGGTTTCATTTCAAAACTTTTGCCATAAAAATGAGTCTTGCAGGTCCCAGTACAAAAAGTGATGTCCATGAAAACAAAGCAAAAGATTCCTTTTACACAACTGCTCGGAAAAGAATGATTTCCTTTCACTCTCACTCCTGTGCTTTTCTGTTAATAAAGGTGAAAATGTTGATTTCCTATTATGTAATACATAATTTTACAAATCATATCTCATTAATAACAATATTTCACACAATCTAGGATCTGTTATACTCAGAATTCAAGGATCTCTGAGGAAATCAAACACCTTTTTTTTCTTTTCTATCTGAACATGCTTACCTTAAACATCTGATACAACGATTCCCCCATGGCTTCATTCACTGCCGAGTCTACCACAGGGAACATAGTGGCTAAATGCTAAAAATATACAGTAGAAAAATCTATATAGTTGAAAAGTGCTCTGGCTAATTTCATATGAATGTGACTATAAAATTATCCAAACTCATGAGGAATAAAAACCGACTCTCTTTACAAATGTTTGCACTGGTAATTTTATCTGAAAAGCAAGTTTAAACACTGAATCAACCACAGAGAACATAGTAGCTGAATGCTATAAATGTAAAGTAGAAAAATCTATACTGTTAAAAAAAAATGATATAATTGTGACTTTTGTTCAAAATTATCCAAAAATCTTTAAAAAACGTAACTCTCTTTACAAATATTTGCACTGAAAAGCATGTTTAAACACTAAGTTCATCACAAAATTGTAATTTATACTGCATCCACCCACAGTCTTCCCTCCCTCCAAACAGCCACCAGCACCCAAACCTACTACTCTCCATTTCTCCTCCCCCTTGACATGATGCACCGAAAAACAACTAAAATATCAAATGACAATACACACCTGCTCTTCCCATTATATATTTTCTGCCGTTCAGGAAAAGACTTTGTATGCCACGGTCCAAGTATAACAGATTGAGGTTTTCATTTTTACCCAACTGTATTTCCCTGTTCAACTTGAAAGCGGTTCGATAGTTTGTGCTTTTGTATTTTTAGTCAAATTTGTATATAAATTTATATATATTTTTCCATCTCTTGGAAGTTTTTGTTTTTTACTAATTTACTGTTTTTATATAACTCTTATATTTTTAGAATTATATTTAAATTCATACTTTTGTACGTTTTGCTGCAGGGCGACAAGTTTCCATCTTTTGTTGTGGACGAAATAGATTTATCTTATCTTATCAAACTGGCTTACTCACCTCTAAAGCAATACTGGCCTGTCTTTGACTGTCGGCATGGTCTTCATTCCCCATGGCAACCATCAAACTGTGAACGATGCGCATTTGTACCAACTTCTGAGCAATGGTCTGTGAGTCTTTCACTAAGACACTTAAATACATGGAAAGGAACAAACCATGTTGCATAAAAAGGAACAAACCATGTGGCATAAAATGGAACAATCCATGTGGCATAAAAAGGAACAAACCATGTGGCATAAAAAGGAACAAACCATGTGGCATAAAAAGGAACAAACCATGTGGCATAAAAAGGAACAAACCATGTGGCATAAAAAGGAACAAACCATGTGGCATAAAAAGGAACAAACCATGTGGCATAAAAAGGAACAAACCATGTGGCATAAAAAGGAACAAACCATGTGGCATAAAAAGGAACAAACCATGTGGCATAAAAGGAACAAAACCATGTGGCATGAAAAGGAACAAACCATGTGGCATAAAAGGAACAAACCATGTGGCATAAAAGGAACAAACCATGTGGCATAAAAAGGAACAAACCATGTGGCATAAAAAGGAACAAACCATGTGGCATAAAAAGGAACAAACCATGTGGCATAAAAGGAACAAACCATGTGGCATAAAAAGGAACAAACCATGTGGCATAAAAAGGAACAAAATCATGTGGCATGAAAAGGAACAAACCATGTGGCATAAAAAGGAACAAACCATGTGGCATAAAAAGGAACAAACCATGTGGCATAAAAAGGAACAAACCATGTGGCATGAAAAGGAACAAACCATGTGGCATAAAAGGAACAAACCATGTGGCATAAAATGGAACAATCCATGTGGCATAAAAGGAACAAACCATGTGGCATAAAAAGGAACAAACCATGTGGCATAAAAGGAACAAACCATGTGGCATGAAAAGGAACAAACCATGTGGCATAAAAGGAACAAACCATGTGGCATAAAAAGGAACAAACCATGTGGCATAAAAAGGAACAAACCATGTGGCATAAAAAAAGGAACAAACCATGTGGCATAAAAAGGAACAAACCATGTGGCATAAAAGGAACAAACCATGTGGCATGAAAAGGAACAAACCATGTGGCATAAAAAGGAACAAACCATGTGGCATAAAAAGGAACAAACCATGTGGCATAAAAAGGAACAAACCATGTGGCATGAAAAGGAACAAACCATGTGGCATGAAAAGGAACAAACCATGTGGCATGAAAAGGAACAAACCATGTGGCATAAAAGGAACAAACCATGTGGCATGAAAAGGAACAAACCATGTGGCATGAAAAGGAACAAACCATGTGGCATAAAAAGGAACAAACCATGTGGCATAAAAAGGAACAAACCATGTGGCATGAAAAGGAACAAACCATGTGGCATAAAAAGGAACAAACCATGTGGCATAAAAAAGGAACAAACCATGTGGCATAAAAAGGAACAAACCATGTGACATAAAAAGGAACAAAACCATGTGGCATGAAAAGGAACAAACCATGTGGCATAAAAAGACACAAACCATGTGGCATAAAAAAGAACAAACCATGTGGCATAAAAAGAACAAACCATGTGGCATAAAAGGAACAAACCATGTGGCATAAAAAGGAACAAACCATGTGGCATAAAAAGGAACAAACCATGTGGCATAAAAAGGAACAAACCATGTGGCATAAAAAGGAACAAACCATGTGGCATGAAAAGGAACAAACCATGTGGCATAAAAGACACAAACCATGTGGTATAAAAAGAACAAACCATGTGGCATAAAAAGGAACAAACCATGTGGCAAAAGGAACAAACCATGTGGCATAAAAAGGAACAAACCATGTGGCATAAAAAGGAACAAACCATGTGGCATAAAAAGGAACAAACCATGTGGCATGAAAAGGAACAAACCATGTGGCATAAAAAGACACAAACCATGTGGCATAAAAAAGAACAAACCATGTGGCATAAAAAGGAACAAACCATGTGGCATAAAAAGGAACAAACATGTGGCATAAAAAGGAACAAACCATGTGGCATAAAAAGGAACAAACCATGTGGCATAAAAAGACACAAACCATGTGGCATAAAAAAGAACAAACCATGTGGCATAAAAAGGAACAAACCATGTGGCATAAAAAGGAACAAACCATGTGGCATAAAAAGGAACAACCCATGTGGCATAAAAAGGAACAAACCATGTGGCATAAAAAGGAACAAACCATGTGGCATGAAAAGGAACAAACCATGTGGCATATAAAGGAACAAACCATGTGGCATAAAAAGGAACAAACCATGTGGCATAAAAAGCAGTTTCTGAATGATGGCTCGAAGACAGAATGAAGAAAATATTTGTTTCGCTGCTTCATAAAAAAGTTTCCCACAGAACATTTAAACACCCAAGAATATATAGGGAGGCAGGTAGCTCAGTGGGCTGAGTGTATGACTGAGATACTGGAGGTCTCAAGTTCGAATCCAATGGTGATTTAACCAGCAATTTTCCCACATATGTGCAGAACGATAGGCTGGCATCAAGCTCAGAGGTTTGTCTTCTGCATCACAACTTCTCTCCCACAATACATTTGGGGAAGGTAATCGATGGTTTGGAGGGGATATAAAGCTGTCGGTCCCATGGTAGGAGATTCACCCCATGCCTGATTCTCTGAACACTTCTCGAAAAGAGCAGGGTGTTAACCTGGTGTTCATCCACTCCCCGTACTGCCAAATTTCCATCATTCTACACTATAAACAAGTCAAAGGAGACTTACGTGTGCTACCTAAAAGTGTGAAACTAAATCAAAGAACCATTAAAGTTTTTTTAATGATACAATTTGCAACAAATAATACTTATAGATTTACCCCGCTTACAGTAGCAGGGATATTTACAAGAATTATACTTACCTTCCATGCTATAAATATGCAATCTTGTCAATAACCTGATTCTAACATGCTTCTAACCGAAATAAAAACATAGTTACCAACCCAGCCCTGACCTTCATTATACCTCTAACATCCTCACTTAACATTCCAATGAGGCCTGAACGAGAGGTGAGGTGGGCCAGAATACATGGAAAGTGAGTATAACTCTCATAAATATTCCTGCTACTGTAAGCGGGGTAAATTTACTTCAAGTTATATCTTACCTTCCATGCTATAAATATGCAACCAAGATTGCAACCGAGGTCAGAAGGAAAGGAGTTCAGGTTGAAGCCCACACAAAAGGCTGGTCCTAATACTTGAACTAGTTGCATATTTTTGTAGGTAAGATATTACTTTGAAGTAAACTTTTAAACCATACAAAAAGCATGGTCAGCCTTAAATTCTCATCCATGTAAGTGCTATTAAGCTTAACAATTCAAAGTGATAAGGAAATTTGACACTTTAGCATTAAAGCCTTAATCATGGGAGAAATGCTGAATTTCAGAAGCTGACTTGGGGTCAGGGTAGGATATTCTCAGGGATATTCCATTATCCATCCATGACAAAGAAAAACAAGAAAAATATAAATCCCCACCCGGTGTCCCTTAATAGACCATTTCAAATATGAACCAGCAATTTCCAGGAAATTAATCTAATAATGTCACATGGTCAAAATTCATGTGTCCATAATGGACCAATTGTACACTGGGGGAATTTTACTAACCAATCACATACTGGGGGATTCTTGGCTGTCTGCACAATTTATGCAGGATATGGTGTTAAGCGTACAAAAAATGTGCGTTATACACACATGCATTGCTGTTTACAACTATTCCTAGCAGCTGCAGCTAATTTGTTGGTTAACAAAGGAAAATTCCCCCAGCAGTTGATTGGTCGAGTACCTTGACGTAATCACATTCAGTTAAAATCAGTTTGAATAAGATTACATGATGTGAAGACTGCTTTTCTCAGATCTTTGAACTCTTGTTAGAAAGCAATCAACTAGTCCTTTATGATCAAAAAGTCTTTAATCTTCCAACTTCCTTTCAGATGATTTTCTGTCATAGCCCTCAGGACGCAACAGGACAGTATTGTAAACTCCATGCTTAAAATCCATCTTTTTTTAATCAAGAATCATTTTCAAAAATTAAATTAAATGAAGAGAATATGGACTTCAAATTAAGTGCTATTTATTGGAGATCATATTTTAGTGTTACGACGCTACAATCAATTTCAGCAATGCTAATTAAAAAATTTATGCGGTTTTTTTTTATTCGCAAAAATCATGTAAATTGGCAATCATTAGTTGTTGTGCTCCTTAAAATTTCAAACAGTCAGACCCGACCTGATAAGTAAGCAGGTCGGGTCAGACTTTTCCTCTTTATTTTCTTTATTCTGAAAACCACAAGTAATTAGAATCAAATTCCCTTATCAATGGCCCCATTGTATTCGTTCTCCTGGTTGAGCAGTTAATCTAAGTAAGATAAGTGGTCTCATTATTTGCTACAGTAAGATTGTGGTCATAATTTACTGGAACAAATTTTTAAGGAAAAGGACAAGTCATGATGTTGAGGAATGCAGACAATACGTTCTGGTGCCAATCTGATATTTTAAAAGCCAGGTCCAAAACATGATATGAAGAATGGTATCATTTAGATATTTTTACTGTTTCAGAAACATAGTAGAAAATATTTATTACACCAAAATATTTTTGAAAAAGTCACAAAGAGGTCTAAGTGGAAACTTCAACAGCTAAGATAAGAATTTGTTAGCGTTGGTCAGTATGGCACTTTCCATCTGCTGAAGTAATCTTGCAAACTGAATCTACATCTGCAGAGGTTAAGGTAAAAGTAATGGAAACTTATAGTATAGCTCACATTACTGTATAAACATTCAATGGTGCTTTGCAAACTTATAGGTGAAGTCGGCAAAAATCCTTCTGGACATGAATGACAACCGAGCATAACAAGTATGAGGAAAAAGACGGTTAACAAGTTTAGTAGGCTAAGTTTAGCTTTGAAACAGTTTAGACTTGGTGAATGTATATCGATGTCTGGTGGTCTGGCGGTAAAGCTTTTCAATCTTTTAGTGTTTGAGTAGTTAGGGAAAGAAGGAGTATTTACATTCGTTTTAGCATAGGGAATGTGGAAATTCAGATATCATGATTATTTCTTGTATTGATTATTACGTTTGGGATTAGGTTATTATTACCAATGGCGATGATTGTTATTGATTTTTACATAGCATATGGATACAGGTGTTCTTTCTTTTTGTTTTTAGCAGGGGCCAATCTAATTTATGACGTCTTTATTTATTGTATCTATTCTATTTTATGATAAATTAATTAATACCTACATCACGTTGTTATCTTTCTTTGCTTTTCGTTTTTGACGAGACTGACTGAGGACCGGTTTCAGATTAGGGGGGACAGACTGACAGAAGCGCCTATCCAGGTTGCATGCATGCTTTTATTTTGATGACAAAATGTGAAATTATTAACATAAAATTGAAATTTTGTTTGATTTTGGCAACAGTCCTGAAAAGTTTAGAATTGGAAAGTAAAGAAAAATTCCCAGAAATTGAAGAAAATTTCACAAACATGCAGGAAATTTCTTGGGAAAAGAAGGAGATTTCCAAAAAATTGACAGAAATTTCAAAAAAAATTCATGAAAATTTTGAAGAAATTGAAAAAGGTTTGGTCCAACATTAACTATAACTTGGTCGATACGATTGCACAAAAAGCCACACATTGTTCATGTGATATTTCAGTTAATCATATCTATGGCTTCGACAGAATTTCGGAGGTGAGGGGGAGGCTAAGACTTCAATAGCCCCCCTAGACATGTTACTGCTTTCTTTATT
The DNA here is from genome assembly GCA_020152595.1 of Chiridota heheva. NCBI lineage: Eukaryota > Metazoa > Echinodermata > Holothuroidea > Apodida > Chiridotidae > Chiridota > Chiridota heheva. The sequence goes on from JAIGNY010003782.1 coordinate 468,747, forward strand.
ACTATCCATACAGAAAAATCAAATGCCACAACAGCCCTTTTTTAAAGGGTGTTAAATCCAAAGAGCTGTAGAAAGGAGTAACAAGTCTTACCCAATTACTTTGGCAGTGCAGGCTTGCTGTACAAACACTGGTAGTGGTCTTTTTAATTCTGGAGCATTTGGATCTACAAATAAAAAGAATTCATTTATTGTACATACAATTAATGTCCTTTTGAGAAATACATTTTCATTATCATCTACGCTATGCTCATCAAAAAGAAACTGGAATAGTTTTAGTCAATATCTTTCCTAAAATGATGAAATACTGATAATTTAATAATCTTTTTTTTTGTTTTGTTAAATACAAGTTATTTTTCTTATATGATTGAAAGAAGCTGAAATACAGTCACAGGCATTTTTTTATATTTTTTTTTTGGGGGGGGGGTGGGGGAGAAGGCTGCAAGGGTGCCATTTTCCCCCACTTATTTCTTTTGTATAGTGAATTTGTGTATTTTAGGGTGAGCAAATCCCGCTTATGAACAGTCATCTATTTTATCACATCTGATACTAAAATTTCATTTGTATTATAAAATTGCCATTCACTGGTGATTGCTGATTTCTTATTATCACTAAACACAAATTTCCTGGGACTAAATGTGATAACATTTGATGAAAAACTGCATGCTACCAGAAGCTTACTTGATAGGTACATCCTTCATAAAGTACTTTTATAAGGCAATCATAACACCTGCTGAGAAATTCAACAATTGCAAATCACATAATTTTGAGAAATATTCCAACAAGATTCAAAGACTGAGGAATGTGATATCCTTTCCTGCTGGGCATTTTGAAAATCTGTTGGATTTCTGATACAGCATTTTATGGAAGATAAAGTAAAGCTTGTGGGGAGGGAGGGGGGAGGGTAAGGGCTAGAGCCCAGAACCCAACTCACTCCATCTTTTTGCTGGGATACCTTATTAACAAATTGAGATTTGATTTTAAATTCGAATTAATCATAACATCATGCCCATCCTTTAAACATCTTAAAATGGAATTAACTTTTACATCTTTCCACTTTCATGAATGTCACTTTTGCAATTACCACTGTATTGGTTTTTTGTTTTGTTTTCATCACGAAGTTAAAAAAAATATGTCATTTTAGTATTTGATTGATTTTTTAATGAAGTACATTACCATCTAGAATCTCTGGTCTTTTCTTTAGTTCCTCTTTGCTAGGCACCAACACGCTGACTAAGCTCTTCAGTAATTCTTCTTGGACATCATACTTTATCAGATCTTTAATTAATTCAATTGCTATGGATGAAGAAAGTCAAATGACCTCATGAATATTCATTGAACAAGATTCTTCAGTAATTCTTCTTGGACATCAAACTTTATCATATCTTTAATTAATTTAATTGCTATGGATGAAGAAAGTAAAATGACCTCATGAATATTCATTGAACAAGATTCTTCAGTAATTCTTCTTGGACATCATACTTTATCAGATCTTTAATTAATTTAATTGCTATGGACGAAAAAGTAAAATGACCTAATGAATATTCATTGAACAAGATTCCTTAGTAATTCTTCTTAAACATCATACTTTATCAGATCTTTAATTAATTCAATTGCTATGGACGAAGAAAGTAAAATGACCTCATGAATATTTATTGAACAAGATTCCTTAGTAATTCTTCTTAGGCATCATACTTTATCACATCTTTAATTAATTCAATTGCTATGGATAAAGAAAGTAAAATGACCTCATGAATATTCATTGCACAAGATTCTTCAGTAATTCTTCTTGGACATCATACTTTATCAGATCTTTAATTTTATTGCTATGGATGAAGAAAGCCAAATGACCTCATGAACATTCATTGAAGAAGATTCCTTACTAATTCTTCTTATACATCATACTATATCAGATCTTTAATTAATTCATTTGCTATGGATGAAGAAAGTAAAATGACCTCATGAATATTCATTGAACAAAATTTTGAGTCTGAGGAGATGCATGCACGAACGCTTTAAAAATTATCTGAGCTAAACTATTGGACCACATTTTCACCAGAAAACAACTCAAATATAAAGAGACTGGAATGGCATGGCTGAACTTTGACAAATGATTGTAAAATTGTTTGTAGTTATCTATGGAACACTTTAGGTCTGATAGTATCCCAAAACTCTAAGGCAAAGGGTACAAATATATCTATCAAATGTATGTCATAGTACGATATAGTAAGAGCAGAGAAAAAGTTTTCAAAAGGCGTGTCACACGATACTGAATTTTCTTCATCATTTTCATTTATCAATTGAGCATAAATCACCAGCATGCTTAATCAAGTAGCTATAGAAAGTAACATGCACTCATAACTGATTTGATTGGGATTGCAGAAAATAAACACCAATGTTTTCACCCTGCTCTTTTTGAAAAGTATGAAGAGAAACAAGACATGAGATGAGAAACCATGACATCAGGACCGCCATTTAAAACCCTCAAGTGAAGGAGCTCCAAACAATTATTTTCCAATTTTCCCACGCACCTAGTGAGGAGTAAGCATGATACAATAGAACTAGACATCACTCATGTAGTAGCTCAACCTAAATAGTTAAATTATGGGGATAATTTGTCTCTATGTGTGCATTCAAACAACTATCTGAGTAACCTATTCTCTTGACATAAAACATCATAATCATAAGTGGAAATAATAATTACCTTCAAACTGCACCTCCAGATGATAAGACTTCAGCAAGGCAACCACAGGCTCCACAATATTTGTATTTGCTTGACCAACAATTTTCTGACAAAAAAGGATTATCCATAAAGTGATTAACATATTTTCAATTAAAGGAGCTGGAGGTTGAAAAGTGAGGGCATATTTTGTTAGAGTCTCAAGAATATTGCAGCGCACTTTTTGTGCACATGATGGCACTAAAAACCTTCCATAGATATGTTCAAATTAATCATAATTACTTTTTATTTAAGAAATATTCCCATGTAATTTCATTTTAATATATTTGACAAAAGACAATAGAAGAAACAGATAGGTGAAAGCACCAAGTTAATACCTTATTCCTACAAGAAGTTATTGAATTTTAAAGTTTTCTCTTGTCTGCATAAAAGATATTCTTGGTCTGAGTCTAAGTTATCATTATGACATCATCACAGCACTTCTGTACCATTCTTTATGTATTTCTTTAAAAATTAATTTCGCATTTGCTAAACGATTGGGAGAAAAGCTTTTTCAAAAATGATCAAGAATAATGTAGAATAAAATTTACACAATAATTTTTTCCAATCTATTCTTGTAACTTATATTTGAATTATAAAAAATTGACAATTGAGCTCCTTTAAAGCTAAGTTTATGACTTCCAACTTTCCATCACAAATAATATAATTCAGTCATTTCTACACATTTAATATTTTGAAGATATTCTGCACTATTTTGTTTCTGTTGATGTCCTCTTTCATATAAGATGGCATGAACATGCATGACCACTGAACTTTTCCTTGAAAGTGATTGGTAAGCTCAACTGGTAGAGCACTGATTGGTTAGCTTGATTGGTTAGCTCAATTGGTAGAGCACCCGCCTTCCAGCTAGGATATGGATTCAATTCCCAATTGAGTCCTACCAAAGACTTACAAAATGGGAACTGCTGTCCTCTCGCTTGGTGCTCAGCATAAGGGATCAGAAAAGGGTAATAGTACAGACTTGTGCGCTGTGTGTCGGCTGCTGCCCCCTCGGGAAGTTTCTATTGTAAAGAGGTTTGAGCATGCATACTTCTGTTGTAAGGGGCTATATGAAAAAATGAGTATCATTATTATTATTATTATTACCTGCACAATCCTTAACGTCTGTGCAGCCATCTGCTGAGCTTTCGGTGAGCTGCATGGTAGCAATGCAATCAAGCCCTTGTAAACCTGTACTTGGTAGGTGGGGTTACCCTGGGCCAAGCTCTGTAGCAGCACCCTTGCGTGTTCCTGTGTCTCCTCAGACTTAGATCTTGCTAGACACTCTGCGATTGCTCTGATTCCTAATTAACAAATATACAAGACGGAATTAGGAATCAATTCTTCATAAGAAACGAAGATGAAAGATGTAAAAGGATTAGTTCTGTGGCTAGCATGTTGATCTTATGAGAAAAAGGACCCTGAAAGAAACAAAACTGGTGATGAAAAACTGCTTCAATATCTTATTTATTCCTGACCATTTTGCTTCTTTTAAAATCCTCACTGAACTTGTAAAGCCACTGGGCTAATCTTTAAGATATATCTATTATACAAAGATAATTTATGTAAAGAATCAGAAATGGGACCCCCAAAAAATTATATCAATAATATATGTTCTGCTTGAATTCATTGAAACTTAAATAAGTGAAGTCTGGCAGTCTCATTCTGGTTTCAAGGGGCCAGGCTCTTCTTCATCTGGCATGTGTAATCCTCTCCTCTACCCCTGAACACACATATAAACTTACTTATGAACATTTGCTAATTAAATTAAAAATTCAATCAATATTTTCAAAATGAGTGCCACTCTTTAGAAAATCCTGGGGATTCGAAGGGAAATCCTTGTGCTCATGTGTCGTGACATGTAACAACATCGTATGCTTTTGTATTGGATAAATTATGCACGTCTACCTTATCTTTAACATGTTTATGCAGTAATATACTGATTACATGTTAAATGGCATACACTGTTTTACATGTTTAATGGCATATACTGTTTTACATGTTTAATGGCATATACTGTTTTACATGTTTAATGGCATATACTGTTTTACATGTTTAATGGCATATACTGTTTTACATGTTCAATAGCATATACTGTTTTGCATGTGTAATGGCTTATACTGTTTTACATGTTCAATGGCATATACTGATTTACATGTTTAATGGCATATACTGTTTTATATGTTTAATGGCATGTACTGTTTTACATGTTTAATGGCGTGTACTGTTTTACATGTTTAATGGCATATACTGTTTTACATGTTCAATGGCTTATACTGTTTTACATGTTTAATGGCTATACTGTTTTACATGTTTAATGACATATACTGTTTTACATGTTTAATGACATATACTGTTTTACATGTTTAATGGCATATAGGCAATGGTGGAAAATAAAGCAGACCACAACACTAATGGTCTTATAATTTGTTTAGGTCTCCAGAAAGACACTCAAAAAAGCTCCCATAATTGTTCCATTTGGAACATTTTGAATAAATTACTGTTATAGGTGTATATCTATTTTTAGACACCCCTACAAAAATAAAACACCATATCTGTTGTTACTTTTGCCACAAGTTTTACCCCCACAGTACAATAGAATAATCCACCTGAGGTGAGGGAGAAGAACCAGCAGTAGCATACACTTTGCACCACCTGCTGATCAAAGTTGTATCGCTTTTTATTTTAATTACGCTTTATTCTTCTTTCTGCCTGACAGGTATGTTGATTTCTTTCTATTTTTTTGTAATAATTTGCTTAGAACCTTAGAGAAACTATTGGTTAAAAGTAATTTGTTTAATATTGTTAGATGAAGCAGTATTTTAGTGTTTTGTATATAGATCTTGAGCAGAAGTTTGTCAAGGAATATTACCATAACCCATAGTTGAGTCATAAGCACATGAAGGACCCTATTGTCCATTTTGGTCAACTGGCACTAATTCTCTCTGTAACACTAATGAGATGGTGAGTCCATTATCTCATGGGTGTTTCACTATGCCTGTACTTAAACCCCATAGGTACCCTAATTAGCCATGCAAGTATCATCTGATTGGTTGAATGTATCTGGAACCATGGAAACTGCAGGCTTAATGAATATATGTTAATGTGGTCAGAGTTTGGCATAGTACTGAAACTCTATTTGTGATACATTAAGGGTCCTAAGGGAAATGTAGGGACATAGATTCTGTGCATGGTTGGTAAACTGAATCTGTGGAATGTATGTAACATGATTCTTATAAGATTTACAGTAGAAAAGTGTTTTATATTCTTTACGAGAATTAGCAGAGATTTTATGTGGTTAAGGTCATTCACTTGATGGGATAAAGTGACGGTTTTGAAACTTTGCAGTGCATGGGTATATGATAATGTGAGGATATTTAAGATATAGGTTTATGAGTACAAGGAGGGTTAAAGTAACATGCAAAAGGTTAAAGCTAGATGTGTGGCATATGCGTGTGGTGTGAATAATATCTATAATGAGGACTAGTATATGAATTGCGATAACCATGTGTCCATTGTATATGATGTATTTATGATACGTTGAAGAAATTATTCACAGGCCTCTTTTCTTATGTCCGATACTCCATTTTAATGTTCATATATTGCATTGTTGACCCAGAAGTTATATGTGACTTTGTATAAAATGTTTGGAAGATAAATAAATACACTTTGCACCACCTGCTGATCAAAGTTGTATCGCTTTTTATTTTAATTACGCTTTATTCTTCTTTCTGCCTGACAGGTTGGAAAGAACGTTACCCGCCGGGGGTAACATTTTGGAGGCACCACCCGGATCATGGGTTTAATAACTATGAAGGCTACCATGCAATAGAGATTACTGGATTTGGCATCATCTTTGAGGTGACTTAACCAATCAACAACAAGCATGGCCAACCAAGAGTTTGATGAGCTTATCCAAGGGCTACAACTGAAGCTTAACAGATGTACAGAACAGCAGCTCGCGGCTACAGCTCAGGAGCTGGATCTACCTGAAAGTGACAGGGGAAAGGCTCAGAAGAAGGGGAAGTCAGGCTTGTTGAGGTTGCTGAACCGTTTCATGAATGATGAGCAGTGGGACGATAAGCCAGATGAGGGTATGTTGCAAATGATCAAATTACAGAAAATTCTTGACAAGGTTAGCCCAGAGGTACCAGACTCTAATGAACAAGTATCAGATGAGCCCTCCACTGTCCCTCAGACCACAGGGACAATACCCAAAGTGCAAACAGGATATGTTCGGAGAGATTTCCGAATATCTGGTCAAATAGGGGACCCCAATCAGAAGGACCGATTGAGCTTTACAAGTCTTGTCCATCAAATTGAGGCTGGGATAAAGCGTGGGTACCCAGAGGATGAAGTAGTAGAGGCACTTATTTGAGCGACAAGCCCAGGGCTGAACCTAAGGAGCTACCTCGAGGGAAAAGCCGACATGACCCTGCCGAGGCTCAGAAGGATCTTGCGGTCACATTTCCAAGAAAAAGGACCGACAGAGCTATACCACGAGTTGAGCAGCCTTACTCAACAATTAAAGGAAACCCCCCAGGATTTCCTTGTAAGGGCTATGAACCTTAGACAGAGGGTGTTATTTGCATCTAAGGAAAGCGATGCCCCACAAAATTATGACGAGCACTTGGTACAGACAATGTTTCTACATGCTGTTTCTACTGGACTCGTGAACCCAGTCATCAGGGCTGATCTCAAGTTATACCTGGAAGACCCTGATGTATCTGATGAGTTGTTATTAGAGAAATTGAATGTTGCAGCTAGTAATGAGGTTGAAAGGTCAAAGAAACTAGGCCAGAAGTCAAAGAGTGGGCAGAGCATGATGGCACAAGCTGAGTGCAGCACGGCAAAACCTGCTGAAAGGAATGACCCAGTGGCAACTGAAATTAAGGCTTTGAGGGCTGAAATCCTAGAATTAAAGGGTTACAAAGCACTGTGAACCAGATACAGGAATCTCTGAAGCATCAAACATCAGACAGACCGAACTACCCTGACAGGAGAAATACTGCAAGGTTCAGAAGAGGATGTATTAAGTGCCGAAATGAAGGAAAGTCAGAGGAGTGCGACCACTGCTTCAAGTGTGGTAGTAGGGAGCACTATGCCAAAGGATGCCGAAAGAGGTTTCAGGGAAACCGCGAGGGGCCACCGCTATGGGACGAGGGGCGGTCTTAGTAAGAGCACAAATTCACTTAACACAATGTCCTAACCAGCAAAGGAAAGAGTTCAATTGTTCCATGTCTCCTTATCAGTATAATAGCCTTGTTGAACTTGTGGGGGAGAAATGCCTAGTTAGAGCCGCTATCGATGGAGTGAAAACTGAAGTTTTATGGGATACAGGCTCTCAGGTGTCATTAATTTCCAAGAAATGGATACAAGAAAATCTGCCTGATACAAAAATCAGACCAGTTGATGAGTTCCTTGATGGTGACCACCTGGAATTGAAGGCTGCAAACGGACTTGAGGTTCCATACGACGGTTGGGTGTTAGTAGAGTTCAAAATGGGGACTAGCGCCATAGACATCCCTATATTGGTTTTTTCTGGCGGCATGAATAATCCCTTTATTGGTTACAATGTGATTGCTCATCTCATAAAGGATCCACAGTTGGATAAAAAGGATATGCAGAAAGCTTTCCCTGGGAAATCCAGACAAGTTATCTCATCAGTAGTCCACCGGATCAAAGCAGCCAAAACAAGCACTTTAGCAGATGTAAGGTCTCCTCGGGAAAATCTACTGATAAGAGGTGGGACGTTGCAACGCATTGAATGCAAGGTGTACACTGGACAACTTGGAAGGTGCACAACTTGTATGTTTGAACCAAATGGAGCTACCTCCTGGCCTCATGGGTTACAACCTCAGCCGACTGTTATCAAATCAAAGAAAGGTCCCACTTGCAGAGTGACAGTACCTATCCTTAACTCCACGAAACACGACATAACTTTGCCAAGAAAGACATACCTAGGGTCATTGGAGCTGATCAAGACAGTGGTAGAAGGTGAAGGAAATAGTACAGCAGATGTAGCCCAGCTGTCTACTTCTGTCAACCCTGGACATAACCCTCATGGTGATCAAAGATATGAAGACAGTACTGAATGGCAGCCACCTGTGGATCTCTCAACCCTTACACCAAGCCAGCAAGAGATTGCTAGTAGAATGTTAAGAGAAGAGTGCAATGCATTTGCAAAAGATGACATGGATACAGGCGACTGCCCAGATCTTCAGATGAAAATTAGACTAAGTGATCAGATACCAGTCCAGAAGAATTACATCAGTGTCCCCCGTCCCCTCTACAAAGAAGTAAGCGAGTACTTAGAAGACCTTATCAAACGAGGATGGATTTCTAAGTCTAAATCTAACTACTCATCCCGGTAGTCTGTGTCAGGAAACGTGATGGATCTCTACGTCTCTGCATTGACTACAGAAACCTAAACCAAAAGACAATTGATGACAGACAGCCAATTCCCCAGAATCCAGGATATTCTTGATGGTTTGAAGGAGTGCATGGTTCAGTACTCGACCAAGGAAAAGCTTTATCACCAGGGCTACATTCATCCTGATGATCGCCACCTCACAGCTTTTATCACCCCATGGGGACTACATGAATGGACCAGAATACCATTTGGACTCAAGAATGCACCTGCAGAGTTCCAACGCTATATGGAAGGTTGCCTGGGAGAACTGAACAATGATATCTGCTTTGTGTACCTAGATGACATTCTTGTACATGGTTCCACTTTCTCTGCTCATGTTGAACGTCTGCGAATGGTCCTTCGAAGGTTACAACTGCATGGAATCAAGCTGAAGCCAAGCAAGTGCAATTTTTTTCAACGACAAGTTAGATACCTAGGAAGGCTCATCACTGAAGAAGGACACAAGATGGATCCCGCAGATTTAGAACCTGTGCTTGCCCTGAAGGAAAAGGTACCTACGACAATTGGAGAACTACGCAAGACACTTGGCTTTGTGGGATATTATCGCAATTATATACAGAATTTCTCCATCATTGCAAGACCTCTGTACGAACTGTTAGGAGGGCCACCTTCCAAAACAACAAAACAGAAAATCAAACAGGCCGGGAAATGTAAAGGAAATGTTCGTGATTCAAAGAAAAGATTGAATGGACTGGAAAGCACCACACTATCCTGAGCAGTCTCATTGACCAGTTGGTGACACACCCGGTAATGGCATACCCCGATTTCACTGAACCGTATGTCCTTCACACTGATGCTTCAAGTGAAGGATTGGGAGCCGTACTGTATCAGCATTTGGATGGGAAGTTGCGGGTGATTGCTTTTGCTTCACGGACCCTAATGCCAGCTGAGAAGAACTACCATTCTAGTAAACTTGAGTTTCTTGCACTAAAATGGTCCGTTACTGATAGATTCCGTGATTACCTGCAGTACGCCAGCCATTTTACAGTGTATACGGACAACAATCCATCGACGTATGTGATGACGACAGCTCGCCTGAATGCTACTGGTCAACGTTGGGTCTCTGAACTAGCAAGCTTCCGATTTGACATCAAATACAGGCCAGGTCGCTCAAACCAAGATGCTGATGTTCTGTCACGTACACCATTGCCAGCTGATATGTCGGAATACATCCGGTCATGTACCGAGGACGTTCCTGGAAATGCCATTAATGCCACAACAGAGTATGTCGCAGCAACCAGTCATGGAATAGCATGGATTGAATCCATAACTGTGAGCGCTGACTGCTATGAAGTGATTGATGCTGAACCAAGATCAATAGTGAACACAATAAGGCTACCAGAACTAAGGGTCGCGCAAGAAAATGATCCTATTATAGGAAGGATCTTGGAGTTTAAGCGAAAAGGACAACGCCCGACGCCTGCAGAAAGAAAAAGGGGATCCCCAGGAGTCATAGCTCTGATAAATAAGTGGAACGAACTTCACATTATGGAGAATGGACTTCTATACAGACGCTCCACAAATCGAAACCAGCTGGTTCTGCCTGCAAAGTACAAGTCACTTATCCTGAAGGAACTACATGATGGCATGGGCCACATGGGTGTGGACAGAACTCTTGACTTGGTGAGACAGAGATTTTTCTGGCCATATATGGCAAAAGACGTCGAGGAATATGTGACTAAGAAGTGTCATTGTATAACCCAGAAACCACCAGCCAGACAAACCAGAGCACCCCTAAAACACATACAAACAACAGAACCCTTTGAACTAGTTTCCATCGACTTCTTACATCTAGAAAAATCAAAAGGTGGATTGAGTACATCTTAGTAGTAGTGGACCACTACACAAGATTTGCACAAGCCTATGCCACAAAAACAAAATCAGCGGTAGCTGCAGCAGACAAGCTCTTCAATGACTTTTTCATGAAGTTTGGATTTCCCAAAAGACTACACCATGACCAAGGCAGAGAATTTGAGAATAAATTATTTGAGAAACTGCAACAATACTGTGGCATTCAACACTCACGGACAACACCATACCACCCCCAGGGCAATGGACAAGTAGAAAGGTTGAATCGCACCTTGTTGAACATGCTGAGGACCTTACCTGCACAGGAGAAACAAAACTGGAAAGATGCACTTCCGCAGTGTATGCACGCCTACAACTGTTCCCGCAGTGAGGCTACTGGCTTCTCACCATTCTACTTGTTATTCGGACGGACCCCACGACTTCCAGTTGATGTCATGTTTGACCTAGATTTGGATAGCGCAGAGCGAAAAGTCTCTGACCATAATACCTACGCGGAGAGATGGAGAACTAGACTACAAGAGGCTTACAAGTTAGCCAACAAAAACACAGAAAAGTCAACTGCACGACATGAAAAGAAAGTGAACTTCACTACCCTGTTGCCCGGTGACCGAGTTCTGGTGAAGAATTTCAAAAGGAAGGAGGGACCAGACAAGTTACGACCATACTGGGAACAGAAAGTGTACCGAGTGGTTAAGCAAAACAATCCAGACCTGCCAGTTTATGAAGTGGTGACAGACGATAAACGGAAACTTTTGCGTGTACTGCACAGGAACATGTTACTGCCATGTGATGCACTGCCATTGGATGAAAATCTGAATGCCCTGCGACCCCCGAAGAGACCTACCACCAGGCAGAGGGCAAGAACAGAAGTACATCACGACCCACAAGATGCTTCTAGCACTGACTCGGACAACGGTATGCCCCAATACCATCCCCAATGCTATACCAAAGCCCACCATATCCCACTCCCTCAACAACCCCCAGATGAGCAGATTCCACCTCTTCAAGATAATGATATTGAGTATCCCATCCCACATCTTCCCGATGACAAGCCCCAACCTCTACAAGAACAGCTCGTTCACCCAGAACCACCTACTATAGATTGTAATTTGCTACCACCACAAGAACAAGGACGTCCTGCAAGGAACAGGAGACCTCCAGATTTCTTGAACTACTACCAACCTGGTCAACCAGTTTGGACACAACCAGTCAATCATGATAATCCAACATTCATGCCAAGAATGAATGCACCCTTTCCATGGCCACCACCCTATCCACCATTCCCATACACACTATGGATTCCACCTACCGATGTGATGTCAGAGAGACCACCAGAACATGGCTTCAGGTATGGACCAACAGGACTGTTTCCAGCATCTCACACACCCATGTAACCGACGAATGCTTGTAATATTGTTGATATTGAACTTGTGACATTTAGTTTTGGACAGTCAACCATTCACGAGAAAGGATAGAGTGTGATAGTTCCGATTTTTATAGTTCCAGTTGAAAATGTTATAACGTGCATTAGAACAGATAAACTAAAAGTTTAATGTGTATATTACTAGATCAAAATTTGAGTCGTTCTTGGGTAGTGCGCATAACCCAAGGAAGGGTACTCTTTTAACTTTTACAGACGGAATCATGTAAAGTGTGATTTTTTTTATGAGTCTTACTCACTCTAGAGTCTAATCATGATAGGTGAAACTTATCGGAAGTACAATGTAATACGCATAACATAGGACTAATGCAGTGGGATATGATCGTTTGAAGATAATGGGAACAACTTTCATATGTAATGGCATAGGTAGCTAGGTTTGTTTTGAAGGTTCTATCAACATTTTTTTCTTAGCTTTTGTGGTTTTTAGTTGTGATGTCAACTTACATCTGTACATTTGTTTATAGTTAGAAGTCAGGGGACGACTTCTGTTTTAGTGGGGGAGAGTGTTATAGGTGTATATCTATTTTTAGACACCCCTACAAAAATAAAACACCATATCTGTTGTTACTTTTGCCACAAGTTTTACCCCCACAGTACAATAGAATAATCCACCTGAGGTGAGGGAGAAGAACCAGCAGTAGCATACACTTTGCACCACCTGCTGATCAAAGTTGTATCGCTTTTTATTTTAATTACGCTTTATTCTTCTTTCTGCCTGACAGGTATGTTGATTTCTTTCTATTTTTTTGTAATAATTTGCTTAGAACCTTAGAGAAACTATTGGTTAAAAGTAATTTGTTTAATATTGTTAGATGAAGCAGTATTTTAGTGTTTTGTATATAGATCTTGAGCAGAAGTTTGTCAAGGAATATTACCATAACCCATAGTTGAGTCATAAGCACATGAAGGACCCTATTGTCCATTTTGGTCAACTGGCACTAATTCTCTCTGTAACACTAATGAGATGGTGAGTCCATTATCTCATGGGTGTTTCACTATGCCTGTACTTAAACCCCATAGGTACCCTAATTAGCCATGCAAGTATCATCTGATTGGTTGAATGTATCTGGAACCATGGAAACTGCAGGCTTAATGAATATATGTTAATGTGGTCAGAGTTTGGCATAGTACTGAAACTCTATTTGTGATACATTAAGGGTCCTAAGGGAAATGTAGGGACATAGATTCTGTGCATGGTTGGTAAACTGAATCTGTGGAATGTATGTAACATGATTCTTATAAGATTTACAGTAGAAAAGTGTTTTATATTCTTTTACGAGAATTAGCAGAGATTTTATGTGGTTAAGGTCATTCACTTGATGGGATAAAGTGACGGTTTTGAAACTTTGCAGTGCATGGGTATATGATAATGTGAGGATATTTAAGATATAGGTTTATGAGTACAAGGAGGGTTAAAGTAACATGCAAAAGGTTAAAGCTAGATGTGTGGCATATGCGTGTGGTGTGAATAATATCTATAATGAGGACTAGTATATGAATTGCGATAACCATGTGTCCATTGTATATGATGTATTTATGATACGTTGAAGAAATTATTCACAGGCCTCTTTTCTTATGTCCGATACTCCATTTTAATGTTCATATATTGCATTGTTGACCCAGAAGTTATATGTGACTTTGTATAAAATGTTTGGAAGATAAATAAATACACTTTGCACCACCTGCTGATCAAAGTTGTATCGCTTTTTATTTTAATTACGCTTTATTCTTCTTTCTGCCTGACAGGTTGGAAAGAACGTTACCCGCCGGGGGTAACATTACCCAATCATCAGACTACTATAACACCATCTTGTATTCACTGACCATAACTTTCACAGATGAGTTCCTTGTATTTTCTGCCGGCGCTCGCAACACACATGAGCAGCTTGAGGGATTCAGCCTTGTCTTCTTCCTTTGCTTGTTTTAGTCCAATGATTTCAAGAATGGTCAAAACAGTCCCAACTTCTAGGAACTCTGCAAGGAATTTATGCCTGGAGTGAAAAATAGGTGTGACAAAAGTGCACAATGAATAGAATGACTTTAATATTCAAAATGTAAAATAACTCTGGATGCATTTTTAACATCAATGATCATACTTCAAGGGGTGCTGGAATTATTGGAGGGGCTTATGAGGTATGGTAATGTGAGAAAGGAAGCAGGCAATTGTTTTTAATCGAGATGTATCACCGATTTTTTAAGACCTGTTGTGTGTGAATATTCTATGCATAATCCCTTGGTTACAACGACTGCTATGTCTACTAACTGTGGTGTAGCAGTTATCATACCTGTCTACAGACCACGAGGTCCTGGGTTCAAGCCTGGGTTGGGTAGACACGCCAGTGCACCACAACTGGTTATCAAAGGCCGTGGACATTGACTTGGTTGTCGATGTTATGTCTGTCCGTACGTCGTACCTGTGTTGTTATCCGGGTCGTATTAAGCGTTTCGTGATAGCATTGTTACTATCATACCCGAACACGCAGGCGACGACCCCGTCATTGAAATTGTGTGTTCACTCGTCGTCGTCGCGTGCTGTCCATAGGATGTCTTTTGTTTGGTAAACAAAAGAGCAGTCAGAGACTCCTTGCCCCAAACAAAGGCTGGATTTATTCTGATCAATAACTGTTGAATGAGTTGCATTTGGTCCCCAATACACTTGACGTTCAGTTGTATGATGTACACTAATGTTGTTGAATGTAACATAAAATGGTTATGCTGTTGCCCTCGAACAAATCAATAAAGTTTCAATGAAAAAAAATAAAAAACATGTCTGTGTCTTTTCTACTTGACAACAGTTTTACAGATCATTCACAAGGAAAATATATTTACAATAAAAATTCACAATGCATAAATGACTGTCTTTTGATAAAAATAATATTTTTTAACGTAACTGTTTACTCCCATCTTGGTCAGGCTTCCACAACTTCCAGGGCTTGGTATTTAATGTACTAACCAGTAAAACGTTGGTCCCTGGGAAACAAAACGCAACCTTACAAAAGATCAGATTTCACATACCCTTTCAATGAAAAAGTTCCCTCAGCCAATAAAATATTCATTTCGATTTGAATTTATTCATTTCAAATATGGGTATAATTTTGTTATCACACTATGTATATGGCAAAATCTCTTGTGGGTGGGATCTATTTTTTAAATATTTTAACCCCCCCCCCCCCCATCTCCCATCAAATTTCATGGAAATCGCTAGTAATGAGTGATCATGGAGGTAGCTAACAAATGTTTTGTAAAAAAACATATGCATGTATGTCGCATGCATTGAGTGGATCATGTTACACACTGTGTGCAGTACAAATGAGGCTTTTCAGATGATCTTTGATTGGCCATTGGGGGAGGGGGGAGGGGGTAGGTAATTAAGTGGAATACAAACGATTAGCTTTCCCCTTGATGGGATCATGTCTATTCTCTCCTTAAATTAACAAATATAAAGTTAAGCAACTGACATCAAAATCAAAGGTGGATATTTTATTTCCGGCAGACTTTCTTAAAATAATCGATGTGAAGGTGACCCGGGGTGGGCGCAACAGGAGCAAGATCCCCGATATTTTTCATTAGTGTTACTCGCCCTCTTAATCCGAAAAAATCAAGTGGTCCCTCCTCCAATCATAACATCAAATTTTTGCAAAAAGATTTAGCACTTTTTGGTAAAGAACAGGTCAAGTTGTAAGTACGAATTTGCATTAATGTGTGACCAATAAAGCCTTATTAACAGGTCATTTATTTGTTCAGAAAAAAAAAAAAAAAAAATTGGTGATGCATTGCGACTAAACAATCGCCTGTTGCCTAACACATGCTCAACTAAATTTATTGGGGGAGGGGGCTGAAGTCATCCCTGCTCCACCACTCCTGCATTAACCAAAGCTGATTGGCAGTCTGCATTGGCACAAATACTGTAAAACTTCAAAATGTTTCAAGAGATGCTGAGTTTTTTTAAATGCTGTTAGCTTTACAGTAGGTCTAACATCTAATAAGCAAATGGGATGTCACACAATCACTTTCTCTGCAATTGGTAAAATAATTAATTCAAAATGAAATGAACTATTTTTTTTTTTATGAAAAGAAGACATTTAAAAATATTTTTTCTGATAGTATTACATTACTTTACTTGATTCTTGCAATGATTTTATGCCAAAACAAGAAAAAGAAAAAAACAATACACCACTTTTTTTGAGGAATGTAAGCATGTGATGTCATATCTAGATCTGATGCTAATTGAAAATTGTAATAAGATATTCAACACTTTTCTCAACATTTTGTTTATCTCTTTAGTTCTTTGCCAACAAAATGAACCTGCTCGATCACTAAGTATTACTTTCATGTGGAATGACAGCAAAATCTGCACTACCACATCCCAGCACTTACCCACTTGATGCTGACAGAAAGATTATGAGAGCTTTCAATTGTAAATTTAGGTGGGTTCCAACCATGTATCTGAATAAATTAAGGTTAAAGAAACCAAATAACATGACAAGTAAGAAAAGTGTCAATAAAAAAGCATAACATCAACATAGACAAATTTGATAAAAGTTTAATGGAATAATCCAGCGATTTTTATTTTCATGCATATCATAGAGGATTATTAAAGAAACAAATTGTGAAAAATCATGATAAAATCTAATTCCGTTAGGAATTATTATAAGTCCTCAGAAATATTCCTGTAAGAACAAGTAGTGTTCACAGTGAGCTACAGTAATCAGTGTCTTTTCTACGGTAGTGGTGGGGTTAAATGTGGAGATATTTCCCAACAAATAGGACTTTCCAATTATAACTAAATCAAAGATGACGCATAACAACATCCTCCATGAGTAATTTGTAAGGGGGATATCAAAAAAGTAGTAAGAAGTCACCGATCCTTCTTCCCACAAAACCTGGAAAAAATCTACGGTTCCGGCATTTATAACGCGTGAAAAACAGGAATTCACGGGAAGAATTTTTGGGGGTTTCTTAAGTAAGCAACAGTATGTGGTTAATATGTGTTCTAAAAACATCCCCCATGTAATTGTGCAATAGTTAGTACATTTAATTGTGAAAGAAGAAACACATAAAGAAGTTTTACTGCATTAATATTTTTCTGTCATGATTTTTGGTGGGAACTGTAGGAAATTTTATAATTAATTCCAACTCTGCTTCTCACTCATGCTACAGTACATTGGACAAATCAATGACACCTATTGAACTTTCAATAGGCCTGTATTTGCTGTCATCCAATCTTCATTAAAAAAT
Source organism: Chiridota heheva (assembly GCA_020152595.1). NCBI lineage: Eukaryota > Metazoa > Echinodermata > Holothuroidea > Apodida > Chiridotidae > Chiridota > Chiridota heheva. Next base: position 486,384 of record JAIGNY010003782.1, read on the forward strand.
CAAAGTCTGGGTATGTGCAAAATCTTTTTGTCTAAATGAACCAGACATCGCAAAATATACAAATCACCTCGCCGCTAATAACATGCTTTCCAGCCTCTGTCACACCTGCCATCTCACTTTCACGTGCCATACCATACTACTTCCCTCCCTGCAGGAAATTATAGACGAAAATCCAGATGCCATTTCACCACATGACCCATATGTCATCACACCTGCAATCAAGATGACATCCTACCATATTACTTGCCACCCTGTCCCATGCCATCTTGTCCCACATGCCATTCCTTCTTGTACCATGTGCCATCCCACCATGTCCCACATGCTATCCCTCCTTGTGTACCATCCCACCATGTCCTACAGGCCATTCCATATTCTATCCTGTTCCACATGCCATCCCACCTGAAATCCAGATGACTTCCATGAAATGCCATCTTTTCCCACATTCCATGCCACTTTGTCCCACATGTCATCCCACCTTGCCCCCATGCCATGACATCCTGTCTCACATTCCTTGGCACCCTGTTCCACATGCCAACCTATCCCACATGCTACCCTGTCCCACATGCCATCTCACCCTGTCCCATATTTCATCCCATCCTGTCCCCCATGCCATCCCACCTACATCCCAATTCCTGCATCTACCTACCATCTACCATCTTCCACCCAACATTCTTTGCTTTAACTCCCATCCCCTCACTTTTATCAACTCAACATGCCCCATTTACCCTTTCACCTGCCATCCCCCTTCATCTACCATCCTCCATTCACCTACCATCCTCTATTCCCCAACATGCCCCATTCACCTTAAAATACCATCCCCCATTCACCTACAATCAATCTACCTACTGTGGTGTGAGCGGTCATCATACCTGTCTACAGACCACGAGGCCCTGGGTTCAAGCCTGGGTTGGGTAGACACGCCAGTGTACCACAACTGGTTATCAAAGGCCGTGGACATTGAAGATGTTATACCACCTGTGTTATCCCCATTCACCGTGATAGCATTGTTACTATCATAACTGAATACGCAGGTGACGACCCCATCATTGTAATTGTGTGTTCACTCGTCGCCCACCTACAATCATCCATTCACCTACTACACCAATCCACCTTTTACCATCCACTCATCTACCAACTATACTCTTAACCAACTCATCATTTTAACCTTCACTATAACCCTTGAACTACCTACCAAAGCAGAATAAAAATTCAGTAAAGATTAATTTGTAGATTATCATAAGTCTTATTATGTGTCCACTCTATTCAAGCGAAGACCTTTTGTTTTTTTGCTATTAATTCGCAAGACACTTCATTATAAATAACATTCAGTCATCAATCTATTATTCAACTTTTGGATTTGTTCTCCTTTATATAAATTTCTTTTCATTAAAACAGTTAGAATTCCTTTCCTAGGGCAGCAATCTTTTGTTCCATAGTAACTAAACAATGCATGGGGCTGGAAAGACAATAGATGTGGATGGACGGACGGATGAGACGGACAGACAGACAGATGGACGAACGAACGGATGGACGAACGAACGGATGGACGAACGAACGGATGGACGAACGAACGGATGGACGAACGGACGAATGAGTGAAGGGTAAAGATCCTATTTCCCCTACAGGATATCTGATTAAGGATATGATACTTTAGCTAAAGTAACATAGTCCTGATCTAATTAAATGTTCTACAGCTTGTACATGTATATAACCATACTGTAAAGAGCTCTTGGTCAAAGAGTGAGGGTGTTGTTTTTGCTAATAAGGATGTTTAAGCTGACGTCATCAGGTCACTTGACTTTGTTTACATCACCATTTTGTCGGGTAGGAACACTGTATCTGCTGTACACTTAATTAGACTTACAAACATTTGCATGTTGTTATATAAATTATTTTTGTAAGATAATTATGCTGAAATCTTGCTGTGCTGTTGATTGCACTAATAGACCTTTGCCGGGGAATGAAAAGACATTTTCTTGATTTCCATCTTGATCCTGATCAACGTTTGACGTGGGTTTCTGCTGTACGCGCAATGGCTTTCAACCTACAGTTCTCACTAGAACTTGCAATGAGCACTTTATTTTAGGTATGTAGGCTTTGTCTCCATAGAACGAACAAACAGATGGCTTTCGGGTAAAAGTTACTCTTTGTATTCCGGTGAATATATCAAACGTAAGAAAAATATGAAGTTAAATCGGAAGCAAACAAAAAAACTGCAATCAGTCAAATTTGCTGAACTGGTTGGTAAGTTAGCATGCAGTATGTTTGTTGTACATGTGATGTGACTGAGTTGTGTGAAGACGCGTGAAACACAAAAAAGCTTTCCCTGCAAAATGGCTCCCAGATGAAAAATCGCGTGATGAAATCCCTCTATTCATGGTAAATTTCATATAACAAAGGTCTCACTTTTAATACCCCTGTTGTTGAAAAACAATTTAAGCATTTCATTACAGTTGAATTAAACATTTATATTAAAGGTTTTCGGTAGCCGCACATGCCAGAAATGTGTATTACAATTAGGGATGTACCGGATATCCGGTCCGGCCGGATTATCCGGCCGGATTTGGGGAAAAATCCGGTTCGGTTCCGCCGATTTTTTCCAAACCGCCGAACCGGATTTTTGGCAATTTTAACAATTGAAGATTTACTTTTTCCTCAATATTTGATTGTTTAGCTTGTTTATATGTTGCAGGATGTTTTGATTGGAGATGCTTGTGTAAAGGTGAAGTACTAAAGTTCTTTGGCAGGGATCCTGGTTTTCCTCTCCTTTATCATTTTTTGCACAAAATACATTCAGCAATTTCATCAGCTTGATCTTGGACAGTAAAATGTTTCCAAATGAATGAGGATGCCTTGTTCTTTTATGATGCCTATATTCAGTCTTTCCTCTGTATCACTGTAACTCTAATATGCATGAAACAACACTTCAAACCCCATATGTACATGTAGAAAGGAATAGCATGAAATGCATTCACATATTACCTCAAAAAGAACAATAGACCCTTTGTCTTGCAGACTCCCTGTCTGGTCTATGAGTCATCAGCATCACATTGAGATTGGGATCACTGTTTTTCTTAAGTATCTTACTTGGCTACAATGAAACTTGAACTTTTGAATGGTAAAATTTAGGTAGTAGGACCAATCCAGATGTCATTGAAATATTAAATGATGGCTGAAAGTCTTTAAACATTATCAAATGTTTTAAGATGCAATTATAGTAAAGAGCCTAGGCTACGGCCTGTAGAAGCATGTATAACTTATTATACTTTTATTAGATGGGGAATTTAATCCCCTCACCCCACCCCTCCCCTCCCCCCAAAAAAGTATTAAGTATGGCTTTGAATTTTAACAGTCCATTTATGATGATAAATGAAGCGCATAGACAGTTCTCTTTAGGTGCACAGTAATTTTTGCCACAATTTTTAGACATTGCCCGTCGTTTTCATACTTTAATATCTTGATAGGGCTGAGACAATCACGCAAAATCACACTTTTCTTAAAACAGTACCCAGAATCTTTCCTCTTATTAATATCTTCAAATTTTGCCTGAATTTCCAAATTTGGTACATGTTAGGATTAATCCAGAACTTTTACTAATTTTGATTTGATTTCATCACAATATGCCCAATAATTGTTATTTTCCAAAAAAATTGGGTTGCTAGCCATTAGTAGCCAACTTGACAATCCCCTGCCCCTACCCCTTTCCCTTTGTTTCTTAAGATTATGAGAATTGTTGTAAGCAATGAAAAATCTGGTTCCGGCCGGATTTTATCTGGCCGGATTTCAACCTGGATCCGGCAAAATCCGGTTTCCGCCGGATCCAAAAATTTGGATCCGGTACATCCCTAATTACAATTACTCTAGAGACTTCATTATAATACTTAGAATAGTGCTCCTATAAAAAAATAAAAAATCTCCCCAGTGCTTTTACCAGGTTCCAAGCTCATAACAATTAACTTTCTGAATCAATTTGCTTGATAAAAGGATACGTTAATCTAAGCCAAGCTGTAAGTCTTGCCAGAAACAAACTGGCCATCTGGGCAAAATCCCTTTCGAGTTCAGGTCCAGTTTTGTTCTGGTTCTGGTTGATAAAATTGGTCAAAATTTTGGCTCTGGTAGATTTTGATCCTTTATCCCACTCAGATAGCATGGATCTCACACTGCTTACAGCAGTGCTGGTGGAAGACATTTTTTTTAAAGTGAGCTGATGGTACAAGAGAAAGATATAGTTAGATATACTTTAATAACAAAATATAGAAAAAAATGGGTACATACTCAATGTGAAATACTAGCTGTGTTACACTATAACTTGTTTCAGATCTTTTTAACTTTAAAAAAATATCCGAAAGTAGAATAAATTATATTGTTGTTTAAAGGAAAAGTGCTTGGCTATTAAAGAATAAGGCTTTACATCACAATGCACTGGACTTGGTGTTCATAAGTTTGCTTGCAATTCATGTTGCAATGCCATATCATAAATGGTAATGAAATGCTTAAACTCAGTTCATAGCATTACAATGGCACAAAGTAGGGGAAGAGATGAAGAGAGATCAATTATTTGGAGTAGACCTGAATCATTTTAAGCTAGTTTTTGCATATCTCATCACATTCAAAAAATTATCAGGCAGGGCAACAGCAATCACATGGGTAAGAAAACCATCATTAATCATTACAATATTGAAAATGATATTACAACAATTTCTATTGAAACTAAACAACACAAATTTTGAAGTAATACAGAACAATAAATTACTATAGGCCCAAATACAATTAGCAACAAATTGGCCAACAGAACATATAGGCCCATGCAGTGGCATTAGTAGACCCCTTTAAATTGCAAGGGGGGAAGGGGGGGTGGTGTGTAAAATGATAAATTTACCGATGAAAGAGTTAGACGCTACCAACAAAAATATATTCCACATTCAGGGCCCCCATAACGTCAAAAATTTTGAAAAGCAAAAAAGGAAAATAAAAGGTCACGGGTCCAAAATCGCAAAACGAGTGCCATAATATGTGCATGTAATGTGTGATGAAACCTAGAATGTAATAGTCATGCTGCAATCATGTTGTCTCCAAATGGAAATAATTTTTTCTTTGTGTCCATTGATCAACATTCATGTATACATAAAAAAGTAGGGATATGATATTGTGTCGGGAGTCAAGTTTTTTCCTAAACTTTCCGCGATATACCAATATATCACAATATTTTTCTCCACGATAATCGATACGTAATACAGCCATATCATAACAGCACTAATACTACCAAGGACAGAAATGCATGGTACCCAGGAAGTCAGTATGATTGTGAATGGCCCTCAGGCAAAGTTTATAAGGCCTACTTACATAGGCCACAATTACCTAAATAACCATAGGGGTTCTTTATATTTCTTTCCCAAATTTCAAATATCAAAGGTTCTCAAATTGCCTTCTATGTTTAACTTATTATACACATCCCTCAACTTGGAATATTTGCTGTATGAGGGTTGTTATAGCTACCATACAATTCCCTGTTTTTGAAAATTAATACGTTGTAGAAAATTGATGATTGAAAATTAATTTACTTTTTGGATATTCTTATACCAATTAGTCTAAATAATACACCTTTCCAAAAAAAATAATCCAAATCTTCACCTATCTAGCACCATGAAGGGATAAAGTTCTTTGATTCATGTTTTAATCTTTATATAGGCAACAGACAGGGGCGTAACTTAAGGGGGAGGGGTGTGTTATTTCCCCTCGAAAATTCATGTTTGTAGAGCAATTCCAATTTTGATTATTTCATCGGGAAAAAACATGGCCTAATTCTGAGGAAAATTGTGATACAAAATACTTTTGAAAATTTTCTGAAAAATATCATAGTTTTGTTGTTATCTTCATGGCTGTATAGGTAAAATCCTAAGCCCAATGATCTTGGGCCATTTTAAAGCATCAAAAACAATCAATCTTCAGAGCTTCCAAGGACTGCCAAGGCCTGCAGGGGCCCTTAAGCGGGTACTGTTTATTCATTGCCGTGTTTGGTAGTTGAGTACTCTCAGCAAAAATGTCTGGCAATGTCACTGGTTGTGGGGTATGGGTCTGTTATGTGATTGTAGAAACATACCACTTATAGATAAGTCAGGCAAGTCCAAAATTTCTTCGGGAAAGTTTGTGGTATACCAGCACCCCACCACCTCCCCCCCCCCCCTCCCCATCTCCCCATCCCCCTTCCCCTCCAACAAAAAAAAATCAAGGAAAATTGGTCCTTTGACAGATAACTCCTTTGCCTCCACCCTCACTTTAAGCCTCGTCCAGTGGCATAGCAAGGGGCATCTGGGCCTGGAGCAGCCATTCAAATTGGGCCTTTATTTGGCTTCAGCCTCAGACTCCTCCAGGTGCATAAGTAGACTGTGAGAGGGGGTGGGGGGTGTATGATGAACCGATGAACTCAAAGTAATATATAATGCATTTGAAAAAAAAAAAAATGCCTTCTAGCCGAAAATCCTAGGCTTAGTGGGGGGAGGGGTCAAATGCCCCTGCAACTCCTTTTGTTAAGCCCCTTCACTAAAACCGCAACATAGCATACATATTTTTTGGGAAGGGGTGTCACACCAATCAGTGGCAGCAGAACCAAGGGCTTCGCCGCGGGTTTGGCCCCTCAATAAAAAAAATGTGTGTGTGAGTGCGGGAAGGGGGGGGGGGGCTTAAGCTTAGCTCCCAAAAGTGTGTTCTAAAATGTATAAAATTTAATATATTTTGGGTATTTTGAGGTATCACCACATCAAAAGAAATTTGCTGGTTAAAGCAAGTTGACTGCGTTTTCAGACATGATTGTAACCATGAGGAATGCCAAAATCGCAGAGCTTCCAGGGGGATTTTTCCCTGGCTCCCACTATGGTTTTGCCCTTTGACACACAAGCACCTCCTTGGTTCATTCTCCCCCTCTCCATATGTTGAATGCTCTGTCGCCCTTGTTAAATAATTAGTTCAGCGGTCAAACAAGTCCATGTTATATGACAGAAGAGATAAAATAGAAACAAAAATGGCAAAGAAAGAGTTCTAAAATCTTTGTTAAGGAGATATTTAAGTGTAAAGTTTGGTGTCTTTTGTATAGATACCACTGAAATTCAGACTTTATTTATTAAATCAGACTGTATTTTTGATACCTATTTTTAAATTTTATATTTCATTTTTAACATCCGTAAATAGAGGCTAATTGGTCCAGGTTCCTCATGACATTAAACTATCAATAACTCCAAAATTATACTGGAGAAGCTTAAAACACAACCCCGGGATTTCACTTATCATTGAGACATGAATATGCATAGGGCATTGTTTCCGAGCACATTTCGCGACAAACTGTCTTTTGCGAGCATACAAATTGTAAACATACATTTCAAGTAAAGGTATATATTAAAAACGTATCTTTAGCGAGCATATCAATTGGAACATATCTTTTGCAAACATTTAAGATTGCAAACATATATTGTTCCGAACATGTATGTTTTGAACATTTATGATTATGAACATATATTTTCCAAGCATATTAGTTTTCTGAACATATATTCTGCAACCATATTGTTTCCGAACGTTAGTTTTGCAAGTATATTACTTTGTTTTGCTAACATATTTGGTGGTCCTTTTGGCGCTCCATATGGATGGGCTTCAAACAAGCATTGTGGGCGGAAAAAAGAAGAAAGTAAAACGGTTTCGTTTTCATAAAGATCCTAAAACTGAGATTCTCCTGTTTTAACACATCACTTAAAACAGCACAGCAGGGTATAGGCTTTTGTAGTACCCTCGGATGGCCAGCCATCACTATGGCAACCATGCTAATACGGCTGGCATCAGTCCGACAGTATATCATAAACCCAATTTCATGCTATAACCAATTTAGTGCATCCCATTTTTTCACTAATTTTAAAAGTTTAATTACCAAAATCTAACATTCTTAGTGAAAATAAGTCTCAAATTTAATAGATTCAAATATTTTCCTTTCCATTTTGTGTGTTCTGGGTAGTACATTTTTAAAATTTAAGTCACTTTTGTCGCAGATGGAGCGCCCCTACTTTTTACTAATACACCTGGTGTGTTTTTACAGATGTTTATCATTAGACGATGGAATTAGAATTCACTGGCAGTGTCAACGGGCGAGCGAAGCTTCATTATTTCCAGGATGATAACTACTAAATTTAAGTAGTAAATTTTAAAGAATTTATCACTGGTGTAAAGAAGAAGAATTTCTGTTTTCTGTGCTTGGGAAATAATACTTTTGTCATATTTTCCTAAACCAAACAGAATAAGTCCTAAAGTGCACTAAATTGGGTATGTGACACCATCCTACTACGGTACGGAAAGTACTAACTTAGTTCTACGCTACTGCTAAATCGGGGTTACAGTTATAATAACAACCAATTTCCAGTTCACTATAGTCAACTTCTCCATTAAGGAACGGAATACAACAAGTTAACATATGCAATTTCCTAGTAGCCTAATTGTTCCATAGTTTTTAAGGACACAAAATATTGTGCAATTTAGGCCTACGGGGGCCTAACATCAGACCCTTAGCTTTGCCCCTCTGTGGGCCCGCCCTTCCCTCCTGGGGGGCCGCCCTGCCCTCCTAGAGGACTGTCCTGCCCTCCTGGGGCCACCCTGCCCCTTTGGGGTCCACCCTGCCCCTCATGAGAAAAAAATGTATTATTATTTATTTTTTTAAATTAAAAATCTGTATTAGCCTCATAAATGAAATATTGTACATGGATACAGAACCCAGAATAATAGACTGTTCCTTATCAGTCAGAATAGCTTCATTCTCAGATGTAAAATCCCAAAGCTTCTTCACTAGGAGATTAAGACTTAAGGGTGCCCCTGGACTCCACGCCAAAAAGACGCAGCGTTTCGTGTGCTAATTAATGTGCCCCTCAACAAGTCTAGCACACTGCCCCTTTTCAAATCAAGCTAGAAGTCTGTAACATTAAGCCCAATTTGTTTTAAAAAATCATGCTGTAAAAATAAAATAGTTCATGTTCAACCAATTTTGATTGACGCATTGGCTATTTGCATGGTTTTAATCCATTTAAGTTGATGTTGTTGCTACCTACTTCTAATAAGAGTTCCATGACCTGTTTCACCATTAGGGGGGTTTTCAAGAACTAACGTTAGGCCTAAGTCTAGAAATCAACAAAGTTTGATGTTTTTGCAATAGAGGTCGGACATCTGGAAATGTTGTGGTTCACGGCGACGTAACAATGCTTTTTCGACGATCTTGAACTTCAGTCAAAGGGGAAAACAAACAGTCAGTTATCATTGCAGTCAATGGGAGGCAAACCTATTTTTGGTCATTTTTCAACAGAAACTGGACAGAATGTATTTTTCTTCAAAAGGTTGTGTAAAAGGTAGTTTCCAACATACATTAGTACCGTTAATTTTCGCTGACTGGCTGAGACAACACAAGTATTCATAAAAAAATATCCCATTGACTGTAATGATAAAGTTTTCCCTTCAACTTGGCAAAACCATACTGAGCCCGTACACGTTCGTCGAACAGACCACCTCAATGCATCCTAAGTAACTAACAGTAACACATAATGACCCCTCCAGTAGTGATGGTGATTATTGCTTATTATTACTGATAACTAGGCCTACAGCACGGAGGCTGAGAGAAGTAAGGCTTATCATATCAGCCAAGTTAGTGTCAGTGTTAGACTCAGTCAGAGTTTAAAATTTCAAACAAATATTCTCGCGGAAATGGTATTAAATAGGGACAATGTTAGGAACTGTGAAAACTAAGTTAGGTTCCTACACCAACCCGGTCATAGGTCTGGTTGGATACCTAGTCCTACTCCCTTACGAGTTAACATATAGACCTAGCCTACCCACACAACCATTTCAACATAAAGGAAAAAACTATCAATTTCAATAATAAGTAATGGTAAATACATACGACTTACAAAAAGTTCAAATAATGGTCGCACTCGCGAGTCGCAGTGACAATTTTATTATTTCTATTTTCACTCCAAAATCAGCATCTTGAACATAAATAATAATAAACATTTGCTACTCATCAAGAAAGACAAAAATATACATCATATACCCTAAATTTTTCTTATTATTATTTAATTAAAAATATTCCAAATTATATCATTAAATTAATTTAATCACATTAAAAATTATAAGCTTCTTTAAAATATATTTTAGGAATAATTACTTGCCAATAAGTTCTAATTGTTACCATGGAAACAGTTTCCGCTGTCTGCATAAACTGTACAAACGTTAATAACTGAACTTCGTATGTACCTGCTAACGCCATGACTGCAAATAATGGTAAAATGAGTACGTCGGTCGGTCCCGGTGATGATTTTATTAGGCAGGCAAAGTACCATTTGCACCCCCACTCCTATAGTGAATGTCTGACAAATTAATTTTGAAGATTACGATTCCCTTCACATATTTTCTTATGCCAAAGAGTACATAAATAAGTCAGCGCAAAGACAAATTCATGGTTGGGCCTTACGTTAGCAATTTTAACATTTTATGATGTTTTGATCTGGCTTTGATCATCCAAAGACATTTTAAGTAACTGCGATTTCTACCTCCTCATCACACTGCACTTTTTCGGCATTAACTGAGATTGTTCAATTGATCAGCTTCAGTGTTCAAGTTAGTTTTCATCTTATGGAGTGAGGACGTATTTGACATGCTCTCTTCGTGTTGAGTTTTGTTGTTGACGCTCCAATAATTCTTGCTTCATCAGTTCATTCAGCAACCCTGCTTTTTATATTTAGAAAGGAATTTTTCTTGCCTCAGCTTTTTCATCCGTTTTGTTGTGGAGCAACAACAATGGAATAAGTGTTGGATCCTGTGCTGTAAGTTTTTGAACTAAGTAAAATTTCTTCTTGCACAATTTTGAGTGTATGCTTGGGTTGAATTGGGCAGAGATAAAATTCCCTTTTTTTAAATTAGCTACAGTATTTGGCTGTTTAACATAACATAACAAGATAACGGGCTAAGAAAGGTGAATCACCCCATAAAAAGCCCAAACTAACACCACCACAAAAAAATAATGAATAAAAGAAATCAAAGACGCCAGAGTTAGTACAGAACTGATCAATGTTGACTTTAAAATTTTGAACAGAATTGGAGCTAACTACCCATTCATTAACAACTCCTTGTGAAAAGCTAAAACGCCGAATAGCCTCCGTGAGAACTCTTTGGTCAACTTCAACTGTTACCACGTGTCACATGAGGATTAGTTGAAACATGCAAGAAATTACAGGAAGTCAAAGCATCACAACCAGATAGGAATTTAAAAACCTGAATTATATCGCAACGTACTCTTCTCATCTCAAGCGTGGTCAAAGCAAGAATTAGCAACATAGATTCATAAGAGAGATTCCTTACTTCGGGAATAAGTCTAGTGGCTCTTCGCTGAACCTGCTTCAAAATTAACTTACCCTTCTCATAAAAGGGACTGCTTATACAAATTAAGGACAACCTCTCTACCAAGAAAGATAAAATTTCTTCTAATCAAACTAAGGATGCTATTTGCCCATGCAGCTGCTAAAGCACACTGTTTAGAAGGCTTTAGATAGCTAGTAATGACAACAAGTAGATTCCTTTCTTGATTTACACAACCAAGATTTCGACCATTCATGCAGTAATCAAAAGCCTTTTCTTTGAACGAGCATAAGAGTGAAATGACTTAGGATTAATCTTAACCTCTTTGGACAAACGTTTTTCAAAAAGCACTTTAGTATCACCCGAGACATCCACACTGGCCAATTACGCCTACAGACTTTTTGTAATGGGACAAAGCTATTCACACCCTCCAAAACTTTAGTTCGGAAAACATTCCATGATTTAGAAGGATCTAAGTCACATAGCAAAGAAGTCCAATCGAATGACAAATTATCCGTGCAGATTCAAGAAATTATACCTTTATACTATTAGATAATTTAGGCCAAGTTACATTTAAACTTGTGCAGTTGTTTCTGGAAGAAGTTTTAGCACTTAAGCAGTTTCCGTGTTCACCTTTTTCATTCATGCTTAAGTGAGAAATGAGTTAAAATAAAGTTTCTTCTTTCCGGTGTATATGGCGTTGAAATTCAAGTAAGAGAATTGTCCACTTAAATTGTAACGAGAGCTGTTCACTTTCATTGTAAAGGAAAGTGTATCATTTATATTTGTAGATAATATTCACAACTACAAATCAATTTCATTGCGGAAATTTATCATTCGTGGATATTATATCACTACTACAAACTACTTGAATGTTTATGATGTTGAAGACCTGTCTTTTTGTCAAACAACTGAAAAGTTGCGTAGTTATACAACTACCTGCTGTAGCATGTGTTAGGTCATTCAATTAAATGAAATGATGATTCTTTCTATTACTTGACCTAGCATGGTCTTTATCTTGTATTAACAGAAATAAGCCTTGTACATGTGGTTTCATAATGTTATTGCTACAAGGAAACTAGTGAACTTCAGCATTGACATTTGGTCGTAAAGCTCAATAGAGAGTATACAGTACTCTCATACAGTGTACGTGGACACATAATAGCATTTGATAGGTTGAAAACTTGATAAGAGTACAAGCAAACATTGCTTGACATTTGATTGGAAAACTCAAAACTGTAAAAGAAAACATTAGTTTCGTCATGTATTAACTAAATTGATAACAGCAGTTGACATTTAGTCATGAAGCTGAACTAACATTGCATTAAATCACGCGCTCATAAAGCTATTGATAACAGCATTTATATTTAGTCATGATTTAGCTGAGTTAATATTGCATTGACATTTGGTCATAAAGCTATTGGTAACAGCATTGACATTAGGTCATGAAGCTGAACTAATATTGCATTTACATTTGGTCATAAAGTCATTGATAACAGCATGATGCTGAACTAATTTTGCATGGACATTTGGTCATTAAGCTATGGATAACATTATTGGCATTTGTTCATGAAGCTAAGATTAATATATTAATATCGCATTGACATCTGGTCATAAAGCTATTGATAACAGCATTAAAGTTAGTCATGGAGCTAAACTAATATGGCATCAATTGACATTTGGTCATAAAGCTATTGTTAACAGCATTGACATTGGTCATGAAGCTGAACTAAATTTGCATCGACGTTCACTCATGCAGCTCAACTAATAACATCATTGACATTTGACTATGATGCTGACCTAATATTGCATTGACGTTTGGTCATAAAACTATTGATATCAGCATTTTGGTATTTGGTGATGAAGTTAAACTAATATAAGATTGACGTTTGGTAATACAGATCAACTATATAATAGCATTGACGTTTGGACATGAAGCTCAGCCAATATTGCATCAACATTGAGTCATAAAGCTAGATTTATAATAGCATTCACATTTTGTCATAAAGCTGACCTAAGAACATCAGCATCGACACCCGATCTTTTACCAGACTTACAGGAATTATGAAGTGTATCAACATTTGGTTATTACAGTAGAAAGCATTTGCAACTGCTACTATACAGTTTGGCGTACTACCATTAATTAGCAGTATCTTGCCATTTGCTTGCAGTACAATGAAAGGTAAAATGGGGGAAGATTATAATATTACGCTTATCAGAAAGTATACAATTCCCTCTCGTATGCATAAACTAGAGAATAATCTTGCTTGAATTTATGAATGTTAGAAAGCGTGGGATTCGGAATAAACCTATATTGCTGTATCTTAAATGCAGTCACATCAACCAAAATATCCTCTGAGCAAGTACACTAACATATGTTAATCAGTTCCAATTAAAGCCTCAATTTGTGAAAAATTTGAGAGGATTTGATACAAATTCTTATACTAAGTGGGCTCTATGGCACAAGCCATGGCAATAAGACGATGGTTTTATAATCCCATATCATAGATCTACATAGAAATTTGGATAGTCAATTTGCAAATAGCATTTGTTATTTAACAAGTTGAACTGCTGAACGAGTAATAGACACGTATAAGATTGTGATGAAAAGGGAGATCATATCATTGTGGGACATCAAAATCATGAAATCTTTTTAGAACTTTCGGGGCTTCGCCCCTGGACCCAACTGCCCAAGCTTCCAAGACTTCGCCCTTGACCCTCACAGTTTTTCCGGAATCAGTTTCTCAATTTTAAGGGAAAATTTCAACTCTGCCTGTTTAGAAATATGGTAATTCAAATAATTATTTGCATAGAAATTAACATTAAAATTTAAAATTGTCTTCTTTTCATCAATCAAATTATTGAGCTTTGTGTTGATTTTTAGCCATTTTGGAGCATCAAAAACAAAACATCAGAGCTTCCAGGTGCTTCGCAAGGCTTCGCACGTATATACCTCTCCAGGGGGCGTAAGCGGGCACACGGTATTACACAGTGCCTCGTTTGGCACTTCAGTACCGTGCCCCAAGTCAAAATCCCTGGTTCCCAATTGTTATATATTGAGTGATTGAATGGACACATGTATATCGTTTTGTTAAGCCTTAGGACAAATGTAATTTTTTGTCGGGCAAATTTGTCTTACACCCCTGAGTCATTGGGGAAGGGAATGGTACTCGGCACCAATAAAATTCTTGAGGGGAGGGGGGGGGCGAGGGGGCACCGTTATTCATTGTTTATAGTTACCAAAATGCTCACGGTTAAAAAAAAAGGTAAGTTCTTAGACCTAAACGTTGTTTTCCACCCCAAGATTTTTTGGACGGAAAACACTGTTTTCTGGGGCGAAAATGGCAGAGCGGAAACTATCTAAACATGGAACAAAACTTGACAGACATGTCTATGGCATGGGCAGATGAGCGGAGGAAGGGTCAGCTCTCATAGGGTGGGAACAAAACCCCAAAATGTTCCTGGTGACAAGTGGAAAAATTGCACTGCCCGGTATGGTTAATTGTTTTCATGCGTACGTTGCTGCTAATTGGGAAATCCCCTTTAATTTCCAACATTTTTGGAAATTTTCCTTCATTTGCGGGAATTTTTCTTCATTTCGATAATTCTGGCCAATTATTGGAAAATGTTGACCAGTTATCGGGAAAATATGGAATTTTTTTTTGGAAGTTTTGTCCAATTCTCAAAACAATTTATCAAAATATCCAATGATTTTTCAATTTTATGTAATAATTTCCCAATTTTAAATCCTAGGAAGGAAAGCCTGCAGCCGGCAGGAAGGTGTGGTTATTATACTCTGACGGCAGCCATACTTATACGGCTGGCATCAGCCCGATGCTACTACGGGGAGTACTAGGGAAGGTGCACCCCCCACTCCCTATCACTCCAAGCCCTTCCTTCACTTTTATTGCCGATTTTTCATCAGGTTTTCCCAAAGAGGGCGGCAAATGTTTAGGAAATAAGTTCCGGGTCCCACCACCCCACCCCACCTTATTCCACCTGTACCCCGTGCAAGGTCGCAAAATGTTCCAAGTAAATCGTTCTGATCAGTATTCTGTCATTTTTGGGGTTAACGTAACAGTACGGTAAGCTTTTTGAATTTGTTTGATTTTCAGAAAATTGCCCCCAAATGTCAGAAAATAAGCCCTAAATTATAGGAAATAGGCTCCAAACTTCAATATATTTCTGGCATGTCTAGCTCATTGCAGGAAATTACTTTTGAAATGTTGAGGCAGTGCGAAGGTACAGCAGATCTCGAGAGTGTGACGTCATTTGGCCTATATTTCGTGCAATATAGGCCGAATGACGTCACGCTGTAACGTTTCCTAAATAAAAAAATTAAAAAAATCAGTCATTAAAAAAAATTGCAAACAAAAGAGATGGGGGCAGTTTTCTCCTTGTCGGGTTTAATTCATTCTCGAGGTCGGACATTCGGGAATGTTGTGGTGCACGGCGACGTAACTTGGCGATCTCAAACTTCAGGACAGGGGAAAGCAAACAGTCAGTTATCATTGCAGTCAATGGGAGAAAAACATATTTGTTGTCATTTTTCAACAAATACTGGATAGAATTTCAAATGTGGTGTGTATTAGATAATAGTTTCAAACATATATGAGTACCATTAATTTTCACTTACTGGCTAAGGCGATACAAATTATTCATAGAAATAAAAATAAAAAACATCTTATTGACCGTAATGTAAAGTTTCCACTCAAACCAGGCACACGGCTCGGGACTCCCTGTTCCACCTTGGCAAAACCGTACGGACGTACATACTGTCGGCGCGGCCAGGAGAACTTAAGACAAGAACTAAACAAGCGAGGCTGAGCGAGTAGGTTAAAAATATCCAATTTATTTTGATTACTCAAATCAGTCAGTTTGTACCTTCAAGTTTTATAATTTGTTGCTCCTGTAAGCTGCATTAATTAAGAATTCTCATCCTGGCATCTGTTCCTTCGTCAAACAAAAAGTTAAAGAACACAGTCATTAGCACCTGGCACAGGTGTTCCCAGGGTTATCGCAACCTAAAATATACTCTTTAGGCCTAGGCTACATGTAATGAGTATAGGTTGCCGTAACGCTAGGAACACCCGCGGTCACCCGTTGCTTACCTGTTGCTTGACTGTACAGTTTGCAATACACACGAAGTAGGCCTAACATTAGGTTATAGCACAGTATTCAGTAGCCAGATAACATATGACTACTGAGCCATATGCATCGGCTGTACACAAGTAGTGTGTAGTATGTAGGGCATATTGAGTGAGATGTTTATCTCACTCAGGTGTTAGCTTAACGCAGTTATTGACAAGGTAGGCAAGGTACCAGTGACAGTATTCTAAACTAACGTTAGATACCATTACCAAGGCTTTATATCAGCTTCACTTCACAAAGTTTGCTGATTTTAGGTATAGAAAATCGCCTATTGAAAAAATAATAACACACGCTGAAGCAAAAATCAATGTGATTTAGTACACAGGTGTTCCTAACGTTATGGCAACCGATAGTTTATGCTTACTAGGCCTAGTATATATATAAATAAAGGTAGGACTCTTTCTAATGGGACTTTCGAATCGTATATGAAAATCCTTTTTTTTTTTTTGAAACTCGCGAATCTTTATTACACTTTTTTATTCTACTCGCATTTGCTGGAGACTCCCTTCTTCGTGTATAAGCCACGGTATTTGTTACTTTTTTTCGGATTAGATGTACAAACGATGAATTTTCTACCAAGTTACTGTCAAGACAATCTATCCGCCTAACAATTTGCTGCAAACTAAAGAAATGTTGCGATGACGTCATGAAAAAGCAGCACTTTAATTTTTAGTTTGCAGCAAATTGTTGGGCTGATAGATTGTCTTGACGGTAATTTGTTAGAAAATTCATTGTTTGTACATCTAATCAAAAACTAACAAATACCATGGCTTATACAGTAAGAACAGTAAATCAAAGTCTCCAACAAATGAGTCAAAAAGAGATTCAGTGTTGTGGTCAAAAAAGGAATTTTTTAAATACGGTTGGAAAGTCACGTAAAAGAGTCCTATCTTTTCTTTATATATATATATATATATATATATATATATATATACTAGTAAGCATATAAGTTGCCATAACGTTAGGAACACCTGTGATTTAGTAGGCCCTAACAGTAACACATGTTCAAAAAAAGTTACCCTAAAAATCATCTAGGGCAACTTAAATTTCAGTAGGCTTGGCCTGTCATAAATACCAACAATAACATACATGGAAATTCATACACCCTAACTTCAATATGTTTTATATAATCTTACCTGAAAATGAAAACTTAAGTTTGCTTGAGAATATGTCAAAATTAGAGAAAAAAAAACTTGACTTTTTTTTTTTTTTTACGAACGTGCATGATTGAACTCGCGGGCGCATTTTAAATGTCTGGCAGCGTACAGTGAAAAGATAAGCATAGATTATGCTTATGTGGATTATGCTTGCGTGCTTTTTACTGGTAGTGGTACGCTTGCTCGAAGAAAAGACAAAAACTAAGGAAATAGAATAGCCGGTGGATCTGACAATCTTCCATTACATGAGTACCCTCACATCAATCCTACATTTGGTTAGTCTGATTACGGGATACTCATGTTGCTCAAGTATTTTGAGTCAATTTTGTCAAAAAATTGTCTGTTTCTTCTACTTTTGAGGAATAATTTTGCTAAGATAACCAGCCTACCAAGTTTTTTAACATCCTGGCTACAAGTTAACCTTATCTTTGTAACATTTGGAGGTTATGTAGGGCTCACATTTCTGGGAGTTTTCAGTTGTAGTATGTGCAATTTTTATCGAAATCACGAAAAATCGTATTTTCTCCTTTTGACCGTAACGATAATGCCCTTATGGATTTTTATTTTGGGTGAGCCCTATAGAAAAGCCAGAGTCACTAAAAAAAAAAAACTTTAAGATCATTGTTAACTTTGCACAGAGAAGTCAACGGTGATTTCCCCGGTTTAGGTTAACATTAGTCGTGCTCTAGCTTTCTAACTTAGTAACACTGCAGTAACACAGTACTGTTAGTTGTAACTCTAATGTTAGGCCTAGTTCTATAACTTAAACTTCTTGAAATTCTATTTTCACAATTTCACACATACATTCTCAAGGTCAGAGTAATAATCTTCAAATCTGAAGTAGGCTATGCAGGGTATAGTGTTAGTAAAGTGGCCCAAGTTCGTGCGGGCCTGAAGTAAGTGCACCCCAATATTTCTCCAAATTTAAAAAAAAAATATAACATCAAAAATTCAATATTTGACCTCTTATTGTTAATTTGAGATAAAACTGGCTTTATTTGCAATGATGCCTACGCACCTCCACAGGCGCAGTCATAGTCACCGATAATAATCTTCATGTTGCATCTTTTTTGCGCACTAAGACTACGCCTGCAAATTTTTAACAAAGCACAAGTTCCTACTCAATCACTATGACTACGCCTGCAGAGAAAGGACAAGTTCCTTCTCTAGGCCCCATCTCGCTTTGCATGATTCATTGTCATTTGCTTATTGAGAACAAAGTGACTTCTTTTCTGTTCTCTCAAACTGTCCATTCTGATTATACTCTACCTCGCACTTTTCCACCTAAACTTATGCACCTTTTCATTTTCTGGGATTGTCTTTTTGTGAATGGTGAAACTGCTTTCGGTAAAATCGTTTCTTTTTGGTTCCAATGCTAATAGCATAAGGAGCCTATGCAGTCATGCTGGCTAATGTGTGTATGTGCCTCTGTGACAGCAAGCAGCAAGATCGTAAGCATGATATCTCAAGAAGAATACACCAGATTTATGTCATATGTGGTATACATATAGCCCGTGGTCCATATATATGCCCTATTGTTTTTGATGGCAGTGTCATGCATATTAATGAGTAGGCGGGGCTTAATATAAATATCTTGAAATGCTCATATTTTTACAACCGTATTTTTGCTTTGTTTCATATTGAGTGCAATAATGCTGTTAGCTGGTGTGTACATGTTCATGGTACAAAATGTAGAATTGCATTAATATGCATAGTGGGCGGGGCTTAACATGATTCATGGCTTAACATGATATTTTATCAAATATTTCATGATATGTAATGACATAACAATTAATACAAAATCAATCAGCATGAAAAACATCGGAACGACAAAACCTTTTGATTCTCTTATTTTTTCCACCCGTTGTGACCAGGCCTCCATGCCCTTTTCGGTACTTGTACAGTGGTTCTTGTGTAATAGTTCTGCGACTTTTTTTTTCTAGTTGCCTCGGGTCTCCCGGCCATTGGTATTTTTTCTCCAGCATGACCAAATGCTTCTGCCTTCACCTTGACTCTCTCTCCCCTCTCCGTGACCTACCTGCTACCTCCATTGACCATTCCTCAGTCCCAGTCCCAAACAATTTAATTATTCAGGCCACCAACAATCCAGACAGTTTCAAAAGAGTTTTCCCCTTCCTCATACACAAGGCGCTCCACGACCTTGCCAGTACCCTCCCCAAGGTTTCTACCCTTAGATCTGGCGATTTCTATTGGTGCACCGCACCAGGGACACTCAAGCCACCACCCTTCTCACCACCAAAACTCTAGCTAATACTGGTATTGACATAATTGTCAATCCCCACCATTCCCTGAACTCCAGCAAAGGCATCATCAGAACCAGAGACCTTGCCTTCTTGACCAATGAAGACCTCGTTCAGGAACCAAAACATACATGTCTCCCATATCTGTATGTACTTTTACAGGTGAAATTTTTATGAAAAAAATCCCCACATCGGGAGGTGCCTAGGGCCCCCACATTTCTAAATCCGGCCCTGCACAGGATGGTAAATATGTGCTCTAAAAATTTCCCCTATGTAATTGTTTTGATGAATAGTACATTAAATTGCAAAAGAGAGGAGCATATAAAGATGTGTTTACTACATTAATTTTATTTCTGTCATTCTTTTTGTGGGAAGATTTTCCACACCTTTATTCAGAATTGTTAGAATTTTGTTTATTTAATTGCAACTGATTACGAATAACTATTTTTGACACACCACTAAAAAAGAACTTCCTAGTTTTTTCATAACCCTAGGATATATGTTGCTTTGCAAATTGTTGTAAATTGTATGCAAACCGGGCAGGGCCCCCTCCTCCCCCACCCGTGCTTCAAATTTTGTTTGAAAAACTGGCTTTCACAGATGACTTTAAATTCAAACATTTTTCATCAATCAGCATCAGGAACCTATGTGGTCATGATGGCATGTGTGTTTGTGTGTGTGACGCAAGCTTATAAACACGATATCTCAAGAACCATACACCGGATTCATGTCATATGTGGTACGCAGATGTGCCCTATTGTTTTTGGTGTTGATGTCGTACATATTAATGAGTAGGCGGAGCTTAATGTTCAATCTTAAAATGTTCATATTCATATAACCTTGTGTCGTATTAAGTGTAATTATGTTGTTAGCTAGTGTCTACATGTTCATGGTACAAAAATGTTGAATTTCATTAATATGCATAGTGGGTGGGGCTAACATGATTTTGTTGAAAAGAGCTTGTAAATACAGTACCTCAAGAAGTATACATGGGATTCAGTTCATATGTGGTACACAAATAGCCCATGGTCCGCAGATGTGCCCTATTGTTTTTGGTTGTGATGTCATGCATATTAATGTGTAGGTGGGGCTTAATGTTAAAATCTTAAAATGCTCATATTCTAACAACCGCATATCTGTTTTGTTTTAAATTTGGTGTAATTATGTTGTTAGCTAGTGTGTACATGTTCATGGTACAAAAATATTGAATTTTATTAATATGCATTGTGGGCGGGGCTTTACATGATTTTGTTGAAAAGGGCTCGTAAACACGATATCTCAAGAACTATACCTGGAAGTTCAGTTCATATGTGGTACACAAATTGCCCTTGGTTCGCAGATGTTCCCTATTTTTTTTGGTGGCGATGTCATGCATTTAAATGAGTAGGCGGGACTTAATGTTAAAATCTTAAATTGCCCAATATTTTAACAACCGTATGTCTGTTTTGTTTCATAATTGAAATAATTATGTTATTAGCCAGTGTATACAGGTTAATGGGATACAAATGCGGGTTAAATTTAATTAATTGTGAAATTCCTTTCTTGTGAGGACTAAGTTATTTGGTTGTCAATGTAACGTTGAGCCTATTTTGTTATAACATTTAATATACAATAGTTCAAACTTAAAATTCATATTCCGCGTCGGAACCTCAATTGTGGTTCCTACCATCCTCAAATTCATAGGTCCTAATAATTAGCTATATTACATGAACATATAATTTTTACAGTAATGAAAGAAAACCCAAATTTTGGTCAGTGTTTCAATAATTCTCTTTGATAATGTTTCATTTGAAATTTTACTTCAGATTTCTGCCTTGTATCGCAAAAAATGCACCGTGTGGTTTTGTGCCAGACTTGTTAGTTTGTTAGTTGCATTGTTAGTTGCTTAGAAGATTGATAAATGTAAAGCGTATATGGGCCCAACATTTTGCAAGAGGAAAGAGTGTTTTGGCTGCAAAATTTCACTAATTTTCATTACATTTTGGCAAGAAACTTTTGGCCAACTACCAACATTCAGACATGCAATGCAGTTAACATTTTTCTTTACTTTCCACATTTTTGTAACATTTTCAGAGCTTTCTAATTCAAATATCCAATAATATTTTACTCAAAATTCTCTGAGGAAATTTCTTCTGTACCTGTTTTTCTGAGTTGATTTTAACATTAGAATTAAAAATGTTGAAATGTTTTGTGTCTTCAGATTTTAAGCCAATTTTAGTGCATAAAAAAAAGAAAAAATCTCTAGACCTTCCTGGGCTTCACCCTTGGAACCTCGGCTTCTTAACCAAATTGTCTGAATTTCAGAGAAAATTTTTTTTGCCTGTTTATAGAAATGGTAACCAAATGCTTGATAATTGAGTTGATTTTGGTGTTAAAATCTATAATTTCCTTCTTTTCATTAGTTAAGTTTGTGAATTTTAAGCCATTGTGGGACATAGAAAAACAAGAATTCTGCAGAGCTTCAGGAAGCTTTGCACCCTGGACCCCTACCAGGGCTCTCCCCTGGACCCCACCAGGCCCCTGGACCCCATGCTGTCACGCTACTGCATCGACGTACCAACTTGGGAGTTGCATGCCCATGATTGCACAACCTGGCATAGCAAGTTGAGGAATGGAGCTCATACTGCCGAGCAGCGAACAATGGAGATTACTTTAGAGGCAGAAAAGAAGCATGCTGCTTGCAAGGCACAGGCTACTACTACATCATTTACTGGACCCACCCATTCTTGCTCCACATGTGGAAGAGACTTCTGTGCACAAATCGGCCTCTTTATTCATCTACGTACATACAGCACCAAACCAAAGACTCGTCGTGTGTAGCCTTGGTCATTGCTTTTGATGGATGAGCATCATCATCAAAATACTGTCCATGTACAGACACATTGTAAATAATAATTTGAAAGACTGAAGTATAGGAAATCAGATTTGTGAGATGTTTATCATTTTGTTTAAATGGCAACATAATTGCCATCCAAACACGGCTTTGCATAGAATTAACTCTTGATTTATTTTCCACATCAGGTAGTTTTCAACTTGAGCAACTATGAGCATCTAGAATGATGGAGATGGAAGAAGCAGACATTGGAGAGCTTGAATATCATGTGACATTTCCACCAGCACTCTCATCAGACGGAGGAGTAGGTGATCGTCCCTTCAGTCCATCCTCCCAGCAGAGAGAGGCAGTTGTCATTTTGCTCGGCTGGGCTGGATGTTTAGAGAAACACCTAACCAAGTACAGCAGCATTTATCAATCTCAAGGTCTGACTACGATAAGGTATACAGCTCCCCGCAAAATTCTGTTTTTTGAACCAAACTCTCTCAAAGAAACCGCGTATAAATTGTTAGAGCTACAGTATGATCTGGGCTTGGAGGATAATCCAATTCTTGTCCATGCCTTCAGCAATGGTGGTGGAATGGTGTACCGTTTCATGACGGAATTATTACATGACAAAGACAATCCACAGTTTGCTGATTTGAAGTTGGCTGGATGCATCTTTGATAGTTGCCCTGGCGATACAAGTGTATTCACCGGAATGAGGGTACTATACTATAATGAAACCATCCCGCTTTTTGCCAGATTAATGGGCATGTTATTTTTCTTTCTCGCGTGTTGTTTCGCTTTTATTCTACCTGCCAAATGGATTAAAATTGGAAGTATTTTTACATATCTTGAATCGATGAAGAATGACCCTGCCACTTGCCCTCGATTGTTCTTGTACTCAAAAGTGGACAAATTGTGTGACTTTCACCTTGTAGAAGATACAATTGCAAAGACTCGGGAAAGGGGTATTGAAGTTAGACAAGTTTGTTTCGAAGACTCTAAACATGTGTCGCACTTCCTTAAATATCAAAGAGAATATTTAAATCACTGTGTAGGCTTCGTTAACTTCTGCCTGGAAAGGCACCAACAACTGAATGCTGATAGAGAGGATATCTTAGCGGATTCATAATATGTATTCTCAATGAGTGACTGCATTGTACGTAGTGTGCTATGGATGAAGATAGAGGCACTTCTCAGGATGGTAATAATTGAATTAAGTTTGAGCTAAAATGATAAATCCTTGGTAAAACTGTCAAAAGCTGGGTATTTTTTAAAGCAGAAACAAAATAATAGTTAATTATTGGTAAACGATTATAATTGTTTGCCCTAATTTGTACATGATAACTTGATAAGTAATCAGACCCCTAGCTTGATTTAAATGAGGCAGGGAGCTATACATGTTGAGGGGCACATTAATACGCACGCACATTCTTTTCGGCATGGAGTCTAGGGGGCCCTTAAGGTTCAAGGGGCTCTGAGATTTTAGCTATAATCATACCTCAGAATGAAACTATTCTGATTGATAAGGACCAGTCATTAGCCAAACAGGACAATTGCTTACTATGTTATCATTATGTGTTTTGTATTCATGTAAGGTATTCATTTATGGGGTTCACTAAGATTATTAAGCTTAACAAAAATTAAATCTAAACAACCAAAAAAAACACATTTTATTCTGATAAGGGGTAGGAGGGAGTGGGGCGGTCCCACGGAGGAACAGGGCTGGCCGCCCCTGTGAAACAGCAAAGCTACTGGTCTGCCTAATGTAAGGAAGTTTTCATGGTGTGTAAATCAATTTATTAAGCTGGGATGAAACATTGTAAACTGGAATTATAGCATTCTGCAGAGTGCATACCTCCGCCGCCCCTGTTCATGCCCCACCGGAATACAATCTACCTCAGAAATCCTCGACCCACTGACTTATAACCCCAAACAATATTTTTCTCACTGTTGATCTGTTATTGCCATTTACATTCTAAACACTCTGAGGATCATCACTTGTGATCATTGTTTAAGTTTAAGCATTCAGGCTGAGCATTCATTGTTTAAGCTCTACACAGAGCAGATTCACATTCCATCATTTTTATTCATAGCAGAAACCAATTGTTTTGATTTCATTCATACCAGAGAACTTTTTCTTTGAGTCCATAAAGTTCATTGTATGGCTATTCTTTCATGGCATGAGTTCATTGTTCAGCACATTCCATTGCAAAGTTTTAACTAAGTGTTGATAAATCTTGCCCTAAAATAATTTGAGACATTTTGGAACAGGCGAAGAGTGCAAATAGGGGGTGGGGACATTTTGTCCGTCATCAAGATATCTTAAGAACTGATGACTAGATTTGTATGAAAAGTTGTTGAGTCTTTGCCAAACCCAAAATAAAATTCTAGCAGGAATAGATTTTCTCATCAATTTAAGAAATTACATTAAGATTTTGCATTTTCCAAAATTCAAAAGCTGATCTGCTCAGATTTTAATTGAATACTCTTACAACCAATATAGAAATTGATACATGTCCATAGACCTTAAGCAGTTATATGAATATTTATTTGCAACTGATCATGAGCTGGCGGTATTGGAAAGTGTAGGTTCATGTTGGGGTGGAGAGAGAGGGGGACTCCTAGTAAGTTTGACTGTCTGTACTTCTGTACTTTTCTCCTAATGATGTATGTACCAGGGTATAAAAAATATTTTTTTATATTTTTTTAAACAATCCTAATTAACCTCAAAAGTGAAATAACTTTACATGGATACAGAATGATAGCATAGTAAGCAATTGTCCTATTTGGCTAGCTAATGACTTGTCCTTATCAATCAGAATAGTTTCATTCTGAAGTTTGATTATAGCTAAAATCCCAGAGCTCCTTCACCAGGGTATGGAGCCTCTGGACTCCACGCCAAAAAGACACAGTGCTTCACGCGTGCATTAATGTGCCCCTCAACAAGTCTATCACCCTGCCCATTTTTAAATCAAGCTAGGGGTCTGTTACTTATTGTATTCTGTTCTGTGTACACTTGGAAATTATATTAAATTTGTATTTGGTAATAGCATGGTAATATTCATGTATTAGTATGAATTTTGTATTTTGGGATTTTGATGTAAATAGTGCTTTGGGATTTTGTCATAGAAATAATCTTGTGACACGGCTGAAAATGATTTTCTTCTTTTTGTAATGAGGATTACCATTATTTCCTTAGGAGACAACTGTTAGATGATATACTTTTCCAATATTGTTCAAAGATCCCCAAGTATCTCTCTTACAACTATGCAACTTGAGGTTTAAAATCCTTTAAATTCCTCAAAATGTTTGTACACCAATGATGTATCAGGCATGATTATTTTATTCAACAGTACATTTGCATAAAGGTATATGAACTGACAGACTTTTATACTTATGAGAGTTTTATGCTCAATCAGGGTATGTGACATGATGAGACTGCATATGGAGTAAAGGGAGGGATGCCACATATGGGATGTATCATCCCTGTTTTAACATGGCGACAAGTGCAGGGTTGACTGGAAAAGCATCGTTTTCCTTTTTGATAGTGACCAATGTCTTTAAACCATATTTTTATTATTTTTATGTTTATTTTCCTCGTTTTCTATAATTAAACAATTATTTAAACTAAATGATCAATAAATGACACAAACACAAGAAACCGATACTTCTTATTCATAGTAATTTGCATTTTAACTTTGTTAATTGCATATTTGTCACTATGTCAAAATAAAAAACTACTTTCGCACATTCGCCACTCTCACAACAGGGACGATATGATCCTAGGGAGGGATACCATGTGGTATGCACCATGGGCTATGTCAGGCATGATGCCGCCTTTAATATTTTATTCAACACTTCATTTGCATAAAGTTGTTTTAATGACCTGAGCAACTTTCATACTTAGTATGCTCAATCAAGGAGTCTGATAGCCTAGGATGATACTGCCTATGGACATAGGGAGGGATGTAATGTGAGTCGTAGGGTGGGACTCATGTGGGATAAAGGGTGGGATGTCATGTTGGACATGGGGTGGGAAATCATGTGGTACATGAGGTGGGATGTCATGTGGTACATGAGGTGGGATGTCATGTGGGACATGGAGTGAGATGCCATGTGTGACATATGGCGGGAACCATATGAGACAGGGTGGAAAGCCATGTGGGTCATAAGATGGGATGCCCTGTGGGACATATGATGGAATGCCACATGGGACATGGTATATCATGTGGGGCATGGGGTGGGATGCCATGTGGGTCATAAGATGGGATGCCCTGTGGTACATATGATGGAATACCACGTGGGACATGGGATGTAATGTGGGACATGGGGTGGGATGCCATGTGGGAGATATGGTGGAATGCCATGTGGGACATGGATGGGATGTCATGTGGGATATATGGTGGAATGCCATGTGGGTCATAAGATGGGATGCCCTGTGGGACATGATGGAATGCCACGTGGGACATGGGATGTCATGTGGGACAAGGGGTGGGATGCCGTGTGGGAAGATATGGTGGAATGCCATGTGGGAGATATGGTGGAATGCCATGTGGGACATGGGTTGGGATGTCATGTGGGACATGGAGTGGGATGCCATGTGGGACATGGGGCGGGATGCCACGTGGGACATGGGATGCCATGTGGGACTTGAGTGTGAGATGCCATTTTTATAATTGGCCGGGTCATATGATATGGGTGTCAATTTGCATGGGCATGCCAACCATGACGGTATTTACAGTTCTAGTTATAATTGGTTTTGTTATGCTATGTGTGTCAATTTGCATTGACATGTGAGCCATGATGGTATTTACTGTTCTAGTTTATTAGAAATATGTTAAACCGTTATTTCTTGAACAAAGTTTTGTTAATGAAATATAATGATTGATTATGGTACTAGTGTACTGTACAGCATATATGCTTGCAGTTCCACTTGTAAATGGCGTGTAGTGTTGTTATGGGTACTTTGTTGGATTTTGCTTAGAATTTTGAAACCTTTACTAGCATTCCAACGTTTTACAACTTTTTGATATGGTTATTATATAATATAAACGCAAGATTTATGAGAGAGAAATATATATATATATTGATATTCAGTAATCGTTTTATTCATAGAAATTAGTGTAAACCAAAACACATTCCGGCCAAATTACATTCAGGATGGCAATTACTGTAAATTTTTTGTGTATGGCAGTGTGTGTTTGAGTACAATATTTTCAATATTCCATCCATGCAAAGTTCAATGTATATGATTATGATTGACGCTTCAGTTATTTATGGGAGTGAAAGACAAGTTTGCTGTGTCAAAGTAAAATTTAAAAAAAATGTAACTAATAATATTTAAATATTTTTATCCAGTAATTTCTAAAAGCTTACTGAATAACCTTGACCATTTTCATGGCAATAATTGTTCCTACCTAATTAACCTTTGTATGTTACGAAATAGTTCATGCCCATCATAGCAACGTGGCAACTAGGTGGGGCAAACAAACCTCAAATCCACAATCATGCATGACCAATGCATGGACATTTAGATGCTTATTCGGCCTTCTGCAAGTTTTGATCCATTTATGGCACTTCTCTGGATCTTTCAAGTTTTTAGCAAAAGGAATCAACAAAACTAAATTTGCTAACCATTCTGGATAATGGGAATTAGATTAACACAGCCAGTAGTGGTCCCATAAGCGCAATTTTTGTTTACCATGTTGCCGTCACTCAGCCTGTGTGCGCACAAATTTGTTTGTACAGTATATGCATTGACAACATGAGTGCGTGCTGCTAGCTGTACTGTACCAGTACTGCAGAGGATGTTTGCCCTACTTAAAACCTTTGGTTATGTCAGCAGAGCATACACGTAGTGAAGTAGCTTGATTTACCATCGGCACAAATTGTAATAAAAAATATATATCTAGGAAGTAAAGAAATTTAATATGCATTTAAATGAAATACATCAGCACCCATAGCCTAGGCAGGATTTGAAAGGGGGCATTTAACCCCCCTCGCCCTCTAATTTTTTTCTTATAAATTTGTTCTCGCCCATGTCATCACCTGTTAAGAATGTGATTTTGTGGTGTCCCTTTTCTATGGTAGATTTGCTACCTTGTGATATCTTTAAAGGATTAGTTCATTGGTCAAGCATGTCCATCTTATATGAAAGAGGACTTGTAGATTCAGTTTTATTACTTTTTTGACATATCCATGGTTTTTAAACCACAATATTGCAGGACAAAATATGATAGAATACACAAAGACTGAGGCTATGACATCACAATTATTCCGATTTCAGTCGTGTTTACAATGATACAACGTAAACTTTGATATCTCCTTAATTTTTGAATGCTTTCTTCAATGTTTTGTTTTCATATAAGATAGACTTGCTTGACCCCTGAACTAATCCTTTAAAACTATGTATCCTGAACAAAACAAAATTTCAAATTAGTTTCTTCATTGCTGTTTTGTGTTTAGTCATAAACTGTACACTATAGACATGTCAAACGACCAAAATGTGTAGGATTTTTTAATTGATCAGTAAGGGGCACATTACGGAAGTGAAAACAATGTTATTCATTTTGCAGCAATTGTTTGACGTTTTTATTGTTTTTTCTTCTATGGAATGTTCATAGAATTGCAAAATGAAAGGTGTGTTCTTCAGATTGTGTGCCGATGGATGCTTCCATTGATCATGCAACATTGTTATTTACAAGTGCTTGGTGTCTAAGCAAAAAATTGTGATTTAAACCAATCACCCCTTCTACTCAGGCGTTTAGTGGTAGTGGTACATTCAAAGAAACAATTTCTCATAGAGGTAGGTTATGTAATTTTTTGGGGTTGAGGCTGGGAGGAAGTTGTTATCAACTTTGTTGCAAAAACAGTTGTGATGAGCAAAGAATAAATATGGTCACTAATCTTGCTTGCTACCTGAGCACATTGTTTGTTTACTGTATGAACCAACTTTTGAGAAAGTATAGAAGTCATTTGATTTTAAGCATGACCAAATAATGACATGATTAGAATGAATACATATGTTGACAATTTTGCTATTTCACATATTAAACATTGTTATTTGATAGAAAGTTAGTCAATTCAATCTGCAAAATGCAAGTATCTTAAATATGCAAACACTTTTGTAGCTTTATAAGATTTAAAGATTCATTTACAACATACGGTATGGATTCAGGATTGTTTTTATTGTTACTTGGGTGAAGTTTGAAAGAATTTATTTGAAGTTTGCACCTGTTGTGCGTGGGTTTGAAAATTTATTGAAGTTTTGATGCACATAAATACAGAACCTATATCTATTTTCCGATTGTCAGATGCATGCGTGTTTTCTTAACTTTTTGGTATCATCTGTATTCGTGGTTTAATGTCAGTTTTCCTTTTTGTCTGTACATTTGTAGATACCTCCTCGTCACTTGAACATTATTTTGGCTTTGCTACGTAAAGCACAAAAATAGGAAATAAATTCAGAACTGGTAGAGACAGCTGTGAACAGGGGCGGCAAAATGCCAGCATCATATCTTTAGGGACAATTTTTCCTTCCCCCCCCCTCCCCCTTTCTTTCCTTCCTCCCTGGAAATTCTCTAACTTAAATCGGTTTGAAAAAGACTGGTGACCTTTTTTCCTTTTTATATTTTTTTTATTTGCAGGTACAAAAATTTGACAATTTGATATCAAGATATATGGGACCCAATTTTGGGGAAATAGGAAAATTCACTACCAGAATCTGCAAAAAATTGGGAAATTTAGAGATCATAAGTTGAGAATTTGGGAAGATCATGCTTAGTCATTACTGATTATTATTCAGAATATTGAATGTCCCAAACAATATTAAAAGGAAATAAGGGGTTCTTGGAACGGCTTAGAACGATTTTCATTAAATGTTTTCTCAACTGTATAAACCGATTAAAGTCATTTAGACTTGGTTTATCGGTATATATTAGACAAGATACCCCAGATTCACAATCAGTCTTCAGCGAATCAGTGGCTATGGCCCCTATTGTAAGTTTTTTCCTGGACCCCAAATTAAAGGTGTCTGCTAGCACATGTCTGAATGTTTGTGCTATTTTCTTCAATCTGTCAAAAAGATAGTAATATTTGGAAGAAAATCAAGTTTTGTCAGATATAAAACTTGATTTTTCTTCCAAATGTTACAAGGGGAAATTTTGAACTTGGAAAAGAAAATGGAGGAGAGCATGCCAATCTATGAAAAGGGCTTGGGTCCTCATTGATAGTTTTGCCCTGAGCCCTATTGTAAAGATGACACTAATTTAATATTTGAAAAAAAATGAGTATGATCTTTGTAAAGGGACACTTATTTAATTTGAACAGAAAATGGGAGAGGTTATGGCAAGGGCCTGGGTCTCATTGTTAGTTTTGCCCTTTGGCCAAAATTTAAAGATGCCCCACTAATGAAATTTGGGGCTGCATTGCACACTGAGCGAGGTCCTATTTTAAAGACTGGTTTTGTAAATTATAATCGGGGAAAGTAATGGTAGGCACATATATGATTGCTTTTTGCTTTTTCAGCAGTATAATATTTAAAAAATCCAATGTAGGGCTAAAATTAGATTGATATGCATAATGTTAGCCTCTTTCACAGAACCATATTTGTGTTACTCTCTTCAACAGTTCAATGATCAGATCAGATATATAATCTAATGTTTAAAAGGGCACTACCTTCTCTGAAAAAAAAGGCATTTGTCCTCTCTCTGAAGGGCACTTTCTATAAAAGGCACATTTCCTCCCTGAAAAGGGATACTTTTTCACAAGTGTGGAGCATCTGTCACCCAGTTCTGCCTCCTATGGGTGTGAAATATGTTCTAGAATGCCTCACTAAAAACCCAGATAAATCAAGATTTTATACCAATCCCAGTTCTGACCATGAAGATAAAGAATTTGGCAGATCATTACAACTTGATATAAACTCTGTTCCACCCCCTTAGCAGATAAAGCATTTTCTTCTGGATACCAAGTCATGTGGCATTGACAAAGCAGATATGGCACTAAGCAAGCTCTCAACCTTCCCCCAAACCCACGCCAACATCAAACCCGGGCCCTCATTGTTTCTCATTTCTGTCACTGCTAGCTAACCAAATAGGACACAAACACAGATTATGGTTCCTCACCGCTCTGCAATAAGTGCCAAGATCCTCTGACTGTCAAACACATCCTCATAGTTTGCCTGCTCCTCACCCTCCCCAAAGCTTCCCTCCACTCCATTGTGGACATTTTCTGCAAAAAGAATCCTGTCCCTCTTCTGTCATCCAATTATGCTGTTACTATATCTAAGCTTCTTTAGCACCTACTTCCTGCACTCCACACTGTCACTCCTCAACCTTGTACACCAGTGACACAATATAAACTCTCTGAAACAGTTTGACCTTCCTGAAATGCTGTTAAACCTCAAAAAAACACATTTGTATATCAAATGAGCATTTAATAAATAAAAAAGTTTATTTTTGGCCCAATCCCGCTGGCACCCCTTCCCCCCGGAATCTCAGTTCACGGACCCCCCCTCCCCCCCCCCCTCCCGAATCCCAATCCCAGTTCACGGGCCCTTCCCCTGAATCCCAGTTCACGGACCCTCCCCCTGAATCCCAGTTCACGGACCTTCCCCTGAATCCCAGTTCACGGACCCTCCCCTGAATCCCAGTTCACGGACCCTCCCCTGAATCCCAGTTCACGGACCCTCCCCTGAATCCCAGTTCACGGACCCCCTCCCCTGAATCCCAGTTCACGGACCCTCCCCTGAATCCCAGTTCACGGACCCTCCCCTGAATCCCAGTTCACGGACCCTCCCCTGAATCCCAGTTCACGGACCCTCCCCTGAATCCTGATCCCAATTCATGGACCCTCTCCTGAATTCCAATCCCAGTTTACGGACCCTTCCCCTGAATTCCAATCCCAGTTCACAGGTCCTCCCCGAATCCCAATCCCAGTTCATGGACCCTCCCCTGAATCCCAGTTCACGGACCCTCCCCTGAATCCCAGTTCACGGACCCTTCCCTGGATCCCAGTTCACGGACCCTCCCCTGAATCCAGTTCACGGACCCTCCTCCTGAATCCCAGTTTACAGACCCCTAATCCCAGTCCACATACCCCTAATCCCAGTTCACAGACCCCTAATCCCACTTTACGGACCCTCCCCTGAATCCCAATCCCAGTTCACGGACCCTCCCCTGAATCCCGATCCCAATTCATGGACCCTCTCCTGAATTCCAATCCCACTTTACGGACCCTTCCCCTGAATTCCAATCCCAGTTCACAGGTCCTCCCAATCCCAATCCCAGTTCATGGACCCTCCCCTGAATCCCAGTTCACGGACCCTCCCCTGAATCCCAGTTCACGGACCCTCCCCTGATCCCAGTTCACGGACCCTCCCCCTGAATCCAGTTCACGGACCCTCCTGAATCCCAGTTTACAGACCCCTAATCCCAGTCCACATACCCCCCCTAATCCCAGTTCACAGACCCCTAATCCCACTTTACGGACCCTCCCCTGAATCCCAATCCCAGTTCACGGACCCTCCTCCTGAATTCCAATCCCAGTTCACAGACCCTCCCCTGAATCCCAGTTCACGGACCCTCCCCTGAATCCCAGTTCCAAACCTCCCCTTGAATCCCAATCCCAGTTCACAGACCCTCCTGATGAATCCCAATCCCACTTCACGCACCCTCCCCTGAATCCCATTCCCAGTTCATGGACCCTCCCCTGAATCCCAATCCCAGTTCACGGACCCTCCTCCTGAATCCCACTTCACAGACCCCTAGTCCCAATCCCAGTTCACCGACCCCCTAATCCCAGTTCAGAGACCCCTAATCCCACTTCACATACCTCCTAATCCCAGTTCACAGACCCCCCTAATCCCAGTTCACGAACTAATCCCAGTTCACTAATCCCAGTCCATTTACCCCATATCAAACTTTATTATCTTACACAATATCTCACGATTTTGTAAGGGCATTCTTCAACAATATCACCTATCTCTTCAAGTTCTGCAGTAACCCACCCCAACAATTGATCTCAGGCTTTCTTCTTCACATCAATTACTACAACAAGACTCCGACCTCCCATCTTTGCCCGAGTCCTAAGTTGAAAAATTCTAGCTTGATATCTTTGCTCCATTAGAGAGAATTGTTACCCCTCCCCTAACAATGTAATCCTAGCTACGCCACTGGAGATAATAAATTAAATCAGCAAAACAAGGCATAACGGTGATTAACTTTCTTCCATTTGAGGTTCTAGGCATGGCGGTTGCAGAGATACCACTGTCTGTTTTATACTTTGTCCCATATTGGGACCCAGACAATAATCATTCAGGGTTGAATGGCCCTAACAGATAATTGAGTTGAAGCTATACGTGGGTAATACTTTTACATTGGAACCATTGCACCATAACTTAACAAAAATACGAAATTATTGTTACCAAGACATGGTCGGAAGATACTGGGACCCTTTAATGAAGTAAATATTTTGATAAAAACAATATTCTGACAAATTACTTTAGTGGTAAAAACTTTATTGAAAATGTAATATTCAACTTTCAACAATATGGTTTTCTCTTACAACAGAAGAAAATAAAAGAGCACCCAAAGTGAAAGTGGATGTGGGCAATATTTACAACAAATTGTATGCCTGTTATAATAAAAAAAAGATCGCCGCCAGATTTTTTTTTTTTTGGGGGGGGGGTGGGGAGGGTGAAAGTGTTCAAGGCAATGCTATAAAGATATTTTGAGATGTGCATTCCCCCTCCCCTTCATGTCCAAACCTATCAAATATAAGCTAGATGGTTGTGTATATAATCTAGCATTCATGCAACATACCCTTAAATATTGATACTCTTTAATGTGTTAAAACTTAACAAGAAAACGAAATAATTTTAGTGTTTGCAATGACATAGGAAGCATAATAAATCCTTTATTTGTGCTTGATAAATGAATTGTGGTTATGGTCTATGTTAAATAAGATTTTTTCAGAATTATGAATGAAGAATTTTTGTTTGACAAATATTTCCAACAAATTGTATGCCTGTTATTATAATTATAATAATAAAGATCGCCCAAAGCTGGGTGGGTAAGTTTTGCTTGAACTATTAACAACTCTAGATTAAGCAACTGTTTTGTTTCTTTTTTGAGATGGGGGGGGGGGAACGGAGGGTTTAGGGGTGTTTTAGGCAATGCTATAAAGATACTTTGAGATGAACATTTTTTGTACCCTCTATGATTTTTGAGTTAATAGCCTCTTCCTCTTCATGTCCAACCTATCAAATAGAAGCTAGAGAATGGTTGTGTGTATATTCTAGCACTCAAGAAACCTTACCCTTAAATATTGATATTCTTTACTGTGTTAGAAATTAACAAGAAAATGAAATAATTTTTGTGTTTGCATTAACATAGTAAGCATCATAAATCCTTTGTCTGTACTTGATGAATAAGTTGTTGGTATGATTTATGTAAAATAAGATTTTTATATCTCACAATAGTATTAATGAATTATGAATGAAGCATTTTTGTTTTAGCCATTTATGAAATGTATCATCAAATTAGGGTCAAATATGTTAATAATGAGTTAACAGTATATGTATCAATAACAAATTAGCAATGGCATTAATAAATATGTTCTAGCCCTGCGTTGTCATCACTAATCGTTGTGTCTGGAAGAGATGAGCCTGCAAAACAGCAAGGAACATAGCTGCCATCCTCATTAGCGACCCATCCAAATTTCAGTGGATGTCTTTCGTTGGTTGAGAGGTATGAGCTCGTCTCCACATCATAGCTGTCATAGCTATATAGTTAGCACGTGGCAGATGTTGCGCTAGACTGCTTTCTCACAGGGTGGAAAGGACTACTTTCTCACAGGGTGGAAAGGACTGCTTTCTCACAGGGTGGAAAGGACTGCTTTCTCACAGGGTGGAGAGAACTACTTTCTCACAGGGTGGAAAGGACTGCTTTCTCACAGGGGGAAAGGACTGCTTTCTCACAGGGTGGAAAGGACTGCTTTCTCACAGGGTGGAGAGAACTACTTTCTCACAGGGTGGAAAGGACTGCTTTCTCACAGGGTGGAAAGGACTGCTTTCTCACAGGGTGGAAAGGACTGCTTTCTCACAGGGTGGAAAGGACTGCTTTCTCACAGGGTGGAAAGGACTGCTTTCTCACAGGGTGGAAAGGACTGCTTTCTCACAAGGTGGAAAGGACTGCTTTCTCACAGGGTGGAAAGGACTGCTTTTTCACAGGGTGGAAAGGACGAACAATTGATTATTTTAACCTGGACATCTTTCTTCTTGTTGTACCTGGCCTCATTGAGGTTACTTAATTGCTTAAAGCCATACATTCTGCACACATAAGCGTTGATCGCAGGTTTATCTATGACACTGAATGACCTAAGCGCTAAAATGTGATTTCTGTCTTTCTCCAAATAATTGAATGGTAGTACTAACTTGCCTTTTTTGTAGAATGCAGAGTTAAAGTCACACCTAGTGAGTGCATGGCAACCGACAAATACTTCAGACAATCTTGTTTGCTTCCTTTCTAGCTCTCTCGAAATGTCGGTAACATTGATTAGCCTTCTGTTCTTCACTAAACCAAAGTCCATCACAATCTCTATTGTTTCTGGCATTTTTGAGGCAAGCACTATTAGAATAACGAGTACATCAGTATCAGGCGATCGAACCATTACCTTTCCATCTATTCTGTAAGTATGGAATGCCATAAGTGTGTCAGCCTCTTCATGCCTTCCCTGAAACTCTGCTGGTTCTTCAACTATCAGCATTCCCATTAAGTTTACATTCAGCTTGAGACACTTGCCACCATGTGAAACATAGACAGTCTTGCTACCAGTTATACTCTTCCTTGATCTCCTTCAACAGGAATTGAGCAAGTCCTTTCTTCAATGCGCCATGGTTCAGCAAGTGGATGCCCTTTCTCTGCTGCTGCTATTCCGCCCCTGTAATGATGAATGTGTTCATCTCATCATTTGTAGAACATCTACTCAGCCTTTCAACATATTTGATAGATGGCTCTTCATATTTATCCATCAATAGATGAAGGGAATCCCCACTGGCAGAACACCTTCACCATGATATCTTTAACCATTTTGCCATAGGTTGATTTGTTATGACAGGGCAAAACTTCATGGAGAACAAGTCCACCATCGAAAAAAGTGGCATTGATCTTGGAATCCTGGTTTGATTTCGGTAGTTTGAATTCTAGGAGCTTGGTAAGGTTTGCTTTATTTGTTTTGGTTGAGTGCCATCGGCATGTGCGAGAGTGAGTGGAATCTCAGTGATTGGGAAACATGTAAATCGATGTTAGACTTCGATAACGATAGTCGAATGCATCACGGAGACCTTCAGCTGCTGTTAGAGCCTTCCTCTCTCTTGAGGTTTTTTTTCTCTCCACATTTGCTGCAGCAACGTTCCAAAGCTTCACGCGCTTGACAGTCATCAGAAATCGGTTTTCATCTTTGATGCACTCTTTATGGAACTCATGCCTCATTTTTGCTCCTCTCTGCAGTGTTCCAAGAAGGTAAGTATTGGTCGTTGAGTAGCAGCCTTTCCAGTGGCAATATTCACTAATATGGTTGGTCTTTCAATTGGGACTAAATCACATGTAGAGATACAGCAGTGTCCTAAGACCCCCTTTGGATCTGACTGTGGCAAGTCAGATTTGGAGAGCATGGATTTCTTCTCTTCTTGTTTGCTTTGGGATTCATTAACATCTTTTTGTCTTTCTTTTCACAGCACAGTATCGACTGTAGCAATCTGTATGATAGTACAAATCACTGGTTGCGTCCGCAGACAGAATGTCTTGTGTAGCTTTCGCAAAATGATCGCTAGTTAATGACCTTCTCCGTTCTGCAGCTCTTCGTACGGTGTCCTGTGATTTGTATTTCTTTACCCCTGTCTCTCATTATTGTCTCTCTTACAGATGATGCATGGATGCAAGACAAATACATGGAGTTGACATTTTATACTTTCACCCTCTCAAAACCTTAAACGTTTATAAATTGATGTTGATTTTTTTAGTCATTAACGGAAAACCAAGGCCTGCTGGAACATCATTAAATATAGCTTATATGCATCACGCCAAAATTACTATCTTCCAATCCAATATTTTCATTACTTTTTATTATTTATTTCTTCACCTGGGAGTGGTCACAACTAAAAGGCCCTATCTTACAGAGGCCAGCCTACCTAATTGATCTTTCCATGTAGTTGATGAATAACAGATGAGATAAATACGTAAATAAATCATAAAACATACAAAGGACTGACCCAGTAACTATAAGGATATAGGGCAAGTAATATAATATATGGAAGTTGAGCTTGACACACAGTGGCGTAGCCAGGATTTTTGTCCCGGAGAGGGGGAGGGGAGGGGGACCTGGAGGGGGAACCTGGGGGACCTGGGGGGACTAATTGTCCACAAATTTTCAAGAGCATAACAGCCTGAAAAAAGTCATCAGGTATCATTTTCCACAAAATTTTGAAAAGCGGTGGGTGGGGAGCAGTGGGTAGGGGGAGGGGAGGGGTTTATATTGGTTCCAGTTTAATTTATTTTTTGGCTACGTGTGATATGCTCACCTATATATATGCTCACCTGAGAGAAACATATTTGTATCTGTAATTTGATATTTTTTTGGTGTGGGATTCGGGGGGACATGGCTCTCGTGTCCCCACCCCGCCCCCTCTGGCTACGCCAATGCTTGCAAATACATTGATAAAATCACTTGTCTCATTGAAAGCAGTAGATTGATTAGTATATTTAATCCCAATGTATTTTGATCAAATATCTGCCTTTGACTTAAAAACAACTATTTATATATTATCTTCAGGGCGTCGCCAGCTCAGAAAAACTGGAGTGGACAAAATTATGCTAAATTTCATTGACTCATCTTGTCCGGTTTTGATAAGGGGCGATGTGAGTAACTAAAAGTGTGCAAAGAGATTTATATAAATTCATCCCCTCCCCCCTACCCCACAACAAATGTTTTTTTTTCTTTCAGATTTGGAGGAATTAGGAATTCGGCCACTGGGAATACTGAGGTGGACAATGCAATGCAATATGTGTCCAATTATTACCTGCAATACCGGGTCCATGTTGTCAGTTGATACCTTAATTAAGCATGTTCTCATCTTATCATTCTGCTCATGATGTGGCTAGCGACAATTATGACCACAACACATCATTGAATACAGGCCTCGTTTAAAAATCCGGAAACAGAACATGAGAAACATGAGTGGCAACAGGTGTTGATTTGCTATGGGCAGCCAACAGGGCAAAAAAAAAAAACAGACAACAACCAGACAAATAATAAATAGCTTAATTTAAGAAAAAAGTTAAAACGGATGATAGTCAGAGATTTATACATATGCAAACAATCTCTCCCGCTGAAGAATGGCTAATTTAGGAAATCAAATGCAGATACATTTTCAAGATGTGTGGACTATGATTAGGAGCAAACCATTATAGGTATATGAGATAAGGTGGGGGGGGAGACCTTCCCAGTTGAATGCAATGTGTACCCATTCAGGATTTTCCCAGCTGAATGCAATTGTAAAATTTGGGAGGCTCTTTTTTGGATACATTTAGGGCTCCATCCGGGCAGAAAAACTGTCAATATTCGGAAAGAAATAGGTGATGACCTTTTTTTTTTGCTTTTCAAAATATTCGGGGCAGAATTATGAAATATGCTTTCGGTCGGTAATGTCTAACCATTCTGGCAAAAGTTAGGTGCCCCACCCCCTCTGGCCCCAGTTTAATAAGCTCCCGTACGCCTATGTAAACCATTAATCATGCACTTTGCATAATGTCATAATCTCTTTTCCAAAATTAGGGTCATGACTGAAAAGGCAGCACAGTGGTTTGCAGCACAGTGATCCTGTAGCCTAATATGAGGTGCGGATCTTATTTGGGTCTACTGTCTGGGCCACTGTACAGGATGAAATTGCTGTCACTGTAGTTTTTGCAACCCCTTATGAATAATAGATTCAAATGAAGATAATTCACCCATGTATCTTTCGGCTGAATAAAAGATTCGAGTGATAGAGGCCCTTTACGGCTCCTGCCTGGGCCAAGGTACAGGATAAAGTTGCTGTCATTGCTATTTTTGTGACACTCAAGGTACCATGGTTCCAATAGACGAAAATTCATCCCTGTATCTTTTCGGCTGAATAAACGAGTTGAGCGAAAGGGGTCCGGTACAGGAAAAGCTGCTGTCATTGGTATTTATGTGACCCCCAAGGTATAATGCTTCCAATAGAAGAAGATTCATCCATGTATCTTTTCGGCTGAATAACCCCACTGAGTGGGCCACTTCAAGGCTACTGTATGGGTCCTGTTACAGGCATAAGTTGCTGTCATGGCTATGGCCAGCATGAGTACCCTTTTGGGAGCATAATCCAACAGATTTTGTCCGTGTATCTCTTCGGATGAATAAATGCATTTTTTGGCCCCTTATATGGTACCCCCTGGCTACAGGTACAGGGTGTGACCCGGCAGCAACATTGATTAGTGAGTCCTGGGTCCAGATAGACATGACCCGACATTCAAACCTTTTGTATCTTTTCAGCTGAATAAACTGTCTGGGCTCACGGTCTAATATGTATGATTCAGGTTTTTATATTAAATTCCTATCAGCTGGTAGTGATGCTTTCACTTCCTGTTATTTCTTGCATGTTTTAGCTAATACTCATGTGACACATGGTAACAGTTTAAAGTTGACCAAAGAGTTCTCACGGATAGATATTCGGCATTTTAGCTTTTTGCAAAGAGTTGTTAATGAGTGGAATGGTTTGCCTGAGTGGGTAGTTAGCTCGAATTCTGTTCACAATTTCAAAGTCAACATTTATAAGTTCTTTACTAACTCTGGGCGTGTATGATTTTTTGGTTCTGTTTTTGGGTGGTGGTGGAGTTAGTTTGGACTTTTTAATGGGGTGACGTTTAACTAACCCTTCTTAGCCTGTCATCTTGTTATGTTATGGTAATAAAAACTTACGCATAACAGCGTGTGATTTATCATTAAAAGGGTACTAGACCGAAAAGTGACCCGCAATCTTCCAGAAGTCCACTCCCCAGACTCACAAATAATCATCAATGCTTTTTGACTCACATGTGGAGCTATAGCAATGGGTATGATCTAAGATCTACAAACAATAACATTTAATCACTTACTGAGGCAAAACAGGCCAATCAATATTTGAAAAACGCCCCCATTCAGGTTTAGCCCACGTTACCACAGAAGGAAGCGCTAAGCTGCAATGTGTCACGTCAACGCATATACTGCGCAGGAAGGTGATAGAATACAAGAAAATAATGATGATCTGTGGTTGTGCTGACTGCTAGATTTTGTTGACGAACAAGATGAGTGTTAAGTTCCACGAAATGTGTGATATCATGTGATACTCCCAATGAAGATTTATTGCTTATTTTGATCGGATCGTGCAAAATATGGCATTTCTTAACTCTCCACTAGAAGAAGTATGGAAGGCAACGAAACAGAAATTTTCTGGACTGTCAGACAACCAAACGCAAGTGAGTCAGTCAGACAGAAATAGGGGAAGGTCACACCAAATGGGTCCCACACCCTCTTCGAATCTTCTTAGGCAAAACCAGAACCCTAACGTTAGACACTTTTCTGTTGGGTCCTATCCACCTCCTCGCGAAAAGGAATCAAAAAGTTTAAAAAAAGGTGCAAAGCATGTATCAGACAGTGGCAAATATAAAAACCAATCGGCTATAGGTCATGGTTATTATCAAAACTCAGAATTACTCTTGTCTCCAGGGGGACTCAAGTTAGACACCGACTCTGAGGGAAGTGTTAATAACCAAAATCATATCTTTGGAATCCTCAAGTATCTATGCATAGGGATGATACAGACTTCGGAAGTTCTTCATCAGCAGCATTCCAAGCAAGTGGTGGTAGTAGCCACCAAACTCAAACCAGCTCCAAAGGTCACCAACAATATCAATATGGCTCCGGCAGTCATCCTACAAGTCCTGTTGAAAAGAAACAGAAAGGGAGCAAGAAAAATGAATCGAAAAGAACAGGAAAGAAAGAACAGCATCAAACAAATGCTGAAAATGATCATTTTGCTCCTCGACAAAGATTTAGGAGCAGTTCCAGTGATCGTGCAACAATGAGAAAATCAGAATCGGCTTCAATAGAAAGAAGACCGTCATACCATAGGAGTTCGTCTTCTGTAGAATCTGGTGCAGGAGCGGAAGATAGTGATGAAGATTGGATGGAACAGGCTGAAAAAGTGAAAATGAAGTTCATG
The DNA here is from genome assembly GCA_020152595.1 of Chiridota heheva. Taxonomy (NCBI): domain Eukaryota; kingdom Metazoa; phylum Echinodermata; class Holothuroidea; order Apodida; family Chiridotidae; genus Chiridota; species Chiridota heheva. Next base: position 528,423 of record JAIGNY010003782.1, read on the forward strand.
TCAATGTGGAATAATGTCAAGTATGGTAAGTTTACTGGTGAAATTTGGTACATTATAAAATCATCATACATGTAAATGCATACAACTTTGGCAAAATACATGTACAGTATGTTTCTTGTAATACAACTTTATTCAGTTATTATATTAAAACACCATTAGGCCTAGGCTTAACTAAAAATTTAAAGATTTTTCATTATTTTATTAATTTGATTTAAATAATTGTAACGTTAGGCTATTTGAAAATATTCTTATTAAATTTGTGTGTAAAAAAATGAAATTTTAGTCCAAAAATATAAAAAAACATGAAATTAAAAATCTAAGACACCGATATGTAGTAAACTGACTTCATACAGCTACAGGCCTACTAGGATTTTCCATGAATATTAACTAAAATGGCCTAGAACCCATATTTCTTTTTGTTTCCACTCTATCAACGCTAATGTTAATTTACATGTAGGCCTACTGTAATTCTACTTTATTCTTTTCACCCTTGTACAACGTTTTGTAAAGCAATGATGCAGATCATTCATTGTCAATGTCATTTTTTTAACTTACAGTACATCAGAGAAAACCAAGATTTACTTAGCTTTTTGGTAAAAGAAATGTTCATTAGAAATTGCAATTTTCTTTAAAAAAAATCTACAGATGAAGTTGATTATACATATATACTGTATATACATAAAGTATAAAATATATATATATATATATATATATATATATATATATATATATATATATATATATATATATATATATATATATATATATATATATATATATATATATATATATATATATATATATATATATATATATATATATATATATATATATATATATATATATATATATACAGTATATGTATATATATATATATATATATATATATATATATATATATATATTATGGCACTTTACATGTAGTTAAATTTTGTTGTCGTTGTTGGGGGAGGGGTGATGTTAGTGCCATAGGCATAGGAAGCAATTTTTCTAGAGGGCTGAAAACTTCAAACTTAAAATCTGGCTACTCCCCCTCCCCTCCCCATAGAAAAATATATACTGTATAAATACATTGTTTTGCTCACATACATTTTAAAAGGAACTTTTTGGAAAATAACATTTTGTAGTTAGAATTTTATAACTGGGTTTAGAAGATATATTTACAGATACAATATACAGATACTGTATATATGCAGCCATGTTAGACTGTTTTGATTTGGTGGTGTAAAAATCAGATTTACCGAAGACTTCAAATAAACATACAGTATCCCATTTGAAACTAGAACATCAATGATGTAGTAGCTCAACATATATTTTGGGGGAAGCCTGTTTTTGTTGGTGGGTACTTAAAAGTTAGGGTGCTTCTTGGTGAGGGCACTTTCAATTTTAGAAAGGGGCACTTTTGTCAGTTTTTAAAAAAGTGGAGAAAACTTGCCCCATGGTCCCCACCCATGGTTTAAGCATAGGCGGGATTTGAGGGGAGCAAGGGGGCACTTTCCCCACCCTCACTTTTTGTCCAAATGGATACTTTTGTATGGTGATGTGTTTTATTTGATATTGTAATGTCGACAGTTACCTACTGTATAGTGAATAGGTAAAGGCTTCTTTTGAAAATTTCTGCTTAGAAAATTATTGGGGGCATGCCTCCTCCCACCATGACACTTGGTGCCCCTAGTAAAATGACATGATTTAATTGTGTCAAATTAATACTAAATGTATGTAACCACTTCTATGTCATACTGTATGTAATATGAATTTGTGAGTGAGTGGATTTTTATTTGTTTCAAGCTTCAAGAATGACCTAGAATAATTTCATATAATTTTCATAAGGGCACTTTCAGCCCAGTCCACAAGGGTTTGCACTAGCTTCGGATTTTTGGGAAGGAAATTCCCTCTCAAAAAATTTTTGGTAGGGATTTCAAATTTTCGGTAGGGAATTTCAGAATTTGGTGGGGAATTTTCACATTAGGCAGACAATGCCAAAAAAAACCTTTTACTTTTTTTGTATTTAAAGGTAAAAATTTATATCTATTTTTGCAAATTGCATAAATATTAAGGCTGTGCATTTACGTTTAGTGACCTAAACGTTTAAATGGACAATTTTTTGTTCATTTAAATGTGACCTTTGATCTCGAGTTCTGCGAAAAATTGGGGGAAATGTTGAAATACCGAATAAGACCCTTGACACCTAGGAACATGCTGTGCTATCATAAGCAAGCATTTTAGAGCAATAAATAAGAAATATCTTTGCAAAAAAAAAAAAGTTTTTATATGCCATTATACCTAATACTTATTTAACTAAGCCCTAAACACCCCTTCCCCATCCCCGGCAATCTACGCAAATTTCCATACCTCTACTGCACACGGCCATCGTAGTTGGCTGAGTCCCTACGTAGCAGCTACCATGCTAAAGAAACTGACATAAACAGTTTGGTGATAGCCCCTCATATATCGCTCAGAACATTCCAGAATTAAAATCAAGTTCCCGGATGAGGTTAAACCTGGAAGTTTCTTAAATGCCTAAAAAACTTTGATAAAATGCAGTTGAAGACTTGAGATTCTTTTTGTTACTAAAATGTCAACGCAGATGGCGAAGAATACCATCCGACACATGTGCGAATTAAAGAAGCTTACTGTCTATTTTAGGTATGCTTAGCGCAGATTTGAACTCTTGTCTTGACCATGCTCCTGGTATCTGTGCACGACCATCCCGCATTGCTTCTAATTTTGTGTGGGATTCTAAGAACTGATTGCACGATTCTCGCAATCGCGCTGCTAATGCAAACCCTGCGGTCCGCACTCAATTTTCAATAAGGTCACCTCCTGACCCCTTTACTCTTGAGAAAGTGTCCTCTTCTCTGACTGCTGCGGTTCCGACATCCCTGCAGAGCGCCATGATCCCCATGGGCACATGGAGGACTCTTAGATGTAGAAAGCTTAGCCTTTCCTATGCTTTTAGAGTCCTCACCAACACCCAAAACCCTGTTTACAACCTCCTTAGGTACCCCAATTTCTCCCCACCCTTTTTGATAGGACTAAAACCCTATTCCCTCCCTTCAACTTATGCATTAAATCAGACCTCTTCCATCTCGGCATCAACCCCGCCACTCTCGGCACCTTCTCCTGGCCCACCTTTCCTCCTTGGGCCACCCCCCTCCCTTCTGTCCACCTGGGCCTCTCCACTCATTACAAAACTCAAACCCACCCTAACCTCTTCATCAATCTCCACAACCAAATCAAAGACCAATTCTCAAATTATACTTCATCTATAATGATGGCTCCAAGGAAGGCAACAAGACAACTGCTGCTGCCCTTGTTTGTGACCGCTGGCAAACCTCATGGAATTCCCAAATTGATAACAACCTCCATGTCATCCAGCCCACAATTCCGATCAAACCCACCATCAACAGCCTCTCTCGTATCGACAATGTTCATATTACCCGTCTTAGAATAGGTCACACCCACCTCACTCACTCCCACCAATTGCCATTGCACCCTCACAATCCATCACGTTCTCCTTGCTTGCCCCCTGTACAACCTTCCCAGAGCTTCCCTCGCTCCCCACAACTCAATTGCTGAGTTCTCCCAGAAAAATCCTGCGGATAAAATTATCTCCTTCCTTCATCATGCTTCCCTCTATAACCATATTTAATTCTCCTCTTCCACCCCCTCTCTCTACTTTGTTTTTGTTTCAACCATGCACCTCTTCTCTTGATCACAGCTTTCTAACTTTTTGTTCTTGAATTTCTCTCATTCTCCCCCTGTTTTCTTTCCTTTTTACCTCTAGAATGATCTGACCTCTCAGGCACAATTTGATCCTCGTTGTTGTGGTGCCGTTAAGCCCTCATCAAACAAACAAACAAACTAGTTACCCCACTGCGTAATGGAGCTTTAAATATTGTTTGAATATGAAAACTGTTTTTCAAGTAAGTGTTAAAAATTAAGCCTCAACAGCAATATGATGCAAATTTTATTGACAATATGTCTTTTGAGGGAAATTGGAAAATCATAAACAGACATACTAACAGCAAAATACTGTATGTTTAAAATCAAGATGGATTTTATATCCTTGCAACAAGACATGTTTTTAACTATATCACATTTTCCTAATATTGGTAATATAATAGCCATTTTTTCAGCAAATAATTATTACAATTAATGAATCACAATTAATCAATATTATCACACAAATACACTTCCAAATGGCTGACTTTTCCTCCTTGGGCCACCCCGCTCCTATCCACCTGGGCCTCTCTACTCATCACAAAACCCAAACCTACAGTAACCTTTTGATCAACCTCCACAACCAAATCAAAGACCAACTCTCAAACTACACCTCCATCTATACTGATGGCTCCAAGGAAGGCAACAAGACAGCTGCTGCTGCCATTATCCAAGACATCACCCTCAGTAGCAGGCTTCCCAACTACTCATCCGTCTTCTCGGCCAAGGCCATCATCCTCGCCCTCAACTTTATTGAGTACTCCCCGCTCAGCCACTTTGCCATCTACTTTGACTCCAAGGCTGTCCTAACTTCAGTACTCAATCTTTAAGTGGAATAATCCCACATCCCACTTCCTCCTCTGTAAACTCCTTTGGGTTTTAGTTCCCTTGTTTCTCTCAATCTCCCCGTTTTCTTTCTTTCTACCTCTGGAATGATCTAACCTCTCAGGCACAATTTGACCCTCGCTGTAGTGGTGCTGTTAAGCCCTCATCAAACAAACTTATATGAAATATAAGTAAAAGAGTTTATAAATTTCTTTCGAAGTTCCCTTTCATATAAGATGGACTTACTTGATCCCTAAAGAAACCCATCACAGATAACCTAGTGATTTTACACATCAGATTACACTCTCTTTTCTGTACTCAAACAAAATAACTTTTTGTGAAGAGCCAGATAGTGTTACTGCAGGGCCATCCCTGACCAGACCATGTGTGTAATCTATGACAGGACTCATTTGGTTTTTGAATAGATGTATTCATTAGTGAGTTACATGTAATAACACTGGTGATTTTAAGGGCACTGACTGAAAATTTATAGCCGGAGCTATTCAATTGCACTGTAGCCCATTCAGGCTATTTTAGTTTTAAAGCTTTAGTTTTTAACCACAGTTATTACCCAAACGAGCTATCAACTACTGTACAAGTTCTATACTCCAATTTGGCTATATTGTAGGACAAATTCCAATCGGGATATTATAGCCCAATTGGCACATGAAAGCAGCGTTCTTTATCCTTCGGATATTATATGTTCAGTGGCTCTTCCGAGCCAATGTTATTATATATGCTAAATTCATTCGGATGGCACCAAGAGAAAACCAAATTTTTGGAGTCATTTTTGGTAAGATTTAGAATGCAAAATTCTTTAAAACTACACACTTAATACAAAGTGTTGTTGCATTCATAGATCGTTCTATGAAAGGCAAACATGAAAACAGCAAAGTGTTGAATAAACACTTAGGATTAGATAGACACTGCAAAAATAGCACTCGTATCTGAACGAAAATCTGGATGCTAGTGAATAAATACCTCACTCAGTAGGCACTACTTGCAAGGCAATACATGTATATGTATTGGCTATAGCATACAGTATAACGTATACATTTAGATTGTTATCAGGCTTTTTTCCACTTTTGGCGGTCACAGTAAAATTGAAAACAAATTGGTGAAAATGAAGGAAACATGGCAACATTTCCTGAAAATTGAGAAGTTTTGAGAAAATTGACAAAAAATTCCTGAAAATAAATGGGGGGCAACTGCCACCTGAGAGGATTTCTCCTTCCCAGTCTGCCAGTTGATGCTGTATTCCTGTTTGGGAGGTAAAATTGAGAAATTATTGACATAAAATTGGTAATATTGAAGGGAAATTTGGTAAAACTATTGGACATTTTGGAAGAATTTGGCAACATTTTCCATAATTTGTGGGTGATTTTTCAATTAGCAGCAACCTTTTATAATGGAAATATTACCATTGCCATTTTTCGCTTGCAACCATGGGAATATTTGGGAGTTAAACAAAATATATTACAAAAGTGGAACCCTTCAGTCCCCTCCCCCCACTTTTGTAACTGGAGGATAAAGCAGACCTCTAGCTTGATTTAAAAAGGGGCAGGGTGCTAGACTTGTTGAGGGGCACATTAATGCATGCGGGAAGCGCCATGGAGTCCAGGGGCCCCCTTAAGGCTCAATCCCATGGTGAAGAAGCTATGGGATTTTATTTTTTTCTCATGAGGGGCAGGGCAGATCCCCAGGGGGCAGGGTGGGCCCACAGAGGGGAGGGGCGGGCCACTCCTGTGAAACAGCAAAGCTAGGGGTCTCCACCCAGCCCCCATTTCCTATGCCTATGGGCATAACCTTAACTGATAAACAGACATTTAAGAAAGTTTTTTGTTCTTCTGCCATCATCTGTATGAACTGCATGGTTAATTAATTTACAATTTTGATGTAAATTCTGTTACAGTCTACAGATGAGTTATTGGTGAATGATTTGATACTGCACTTGTAGGTCTACTTATAGAATTTGCAGCTGTTAAAAGCAGAATTGTACTGTATGATTTGTACTGGTTTTGATTATGTACTACATTAATATTATATTTTTGTACCCACTTATTTCAATTTTATCTTTAGCAAATCAAGCAGCATACCAGTGACAGTTTAAAAAAAAAGATGTACAGTATATTTTACACGAAAAATGGTGAAATGGTGGTAATGGTGAAGCTGAATATTTTGAGCATTAGGGGTAGGTGGGAGGGGTATGGTGCTTATACTTTATATGAACTCCCTTCACCATCAGCCCACCCCCGTGGCATAGCTAAATCGGAAGGGGAAATCACCCCCACCCCACCCCACCCCACCCCTGCCAAAAACTGTCCCAAACTTTTAATTTGTGCAGATTCTAATTTGCAAAATAAAAATTCATTATGTTTTCTGGGGTAATCCTGATGAAAGTAACTTGTTTTAGTTCAAATGTACCAACCATGTTGGGGAAAATGATCACAAAATTTGTGAAAACCGATTTTCTAAATTACAGTAGGTAGATCTAGAGACCAAATTTCTGACTTTTTCTCCAAAATTTCCAAAGTTTATCTCCAATATATCTGACTTTTTCCTCAAAATTAAAAAAAAATTTGGTTAATATATCTGACTTTTTGCTCAAAACTGCTAAAATATTTGCTTAATAACTGACATTTTGCACAAAATGTCCGACTTCTTCCTCAAAGTATCCCCAGGTTTCCCTAAAAATATCTGACTTTTCCTGAAAAAATGTTCACAGTTCTGTTTGTTTAAATTTATTTCATACTTTGTATCATAGAAGATATATGTATACTTTATGTTTGACCACTAAAAACTAAGCTTTCTTTCATGTTTATACAGGATGGACAGTAAAAACTACAAAGACACAATTCAGCCTGCAGAAAGCAATATGGTTCCTTGGAAAATGCTACCATCATAGACCAGAAGGTGAGTACCTGTAGACATTAATTAATTAAGTTGATGATTTCAATGCAGGAGTCAGGTACTGTAGCTCAGTTGGTAGAGCACACAGCTGTGATGCTGGAGGTACCGGGTTCAAGCCTTGATCATGCCTAACCCATTTTTCCAAAGATCTGCAGACAGATAAGCCTACCATCAAAGCGTAAGTATGTCATTTGCAGCTCCTGCTCCCCATTAAGCTGTTGAGACAAGTGGCAATGGTTGAATGGTGCTCGCCATCCATCAGAGGGGACGTTAAGTGTTGCACCCCCTCCCTGGTTCTCTAACACTTCTCGAAAAAGAGTAGAGTGAAAACCTGGTGTTCATGTACTTTGGTCCTAGTCGCATGAGACTGGCATCTGCTATAGCTTGGCGTCTATGCTCCATATACTGTAGGAGCCTTGCTGTGTTCCCATAAGGGAGGATCATGTACAAAACAAAACAAAAACAAGACAAGTGAAAATGTCATACTGTACTGTACTCATCATATTCAGCAGGCTCTCTTGGGTGACTGCACAACATGGATAAGTATGAGAGCATATCCTATTATTTTAAGCACTTTAGTTTGTATTCCCTATGCCCCCTCCCCACCCCCACTCCCCCACATGCTGAGAAACTTTTTGGGTAAAAGTAACCAGTGTGTTTGTGTAAAAAGGTATTGAACAGGACCGTAAAACCATGAAAATAAAATAAATATGCTGGTCAGTTACCAATTCTTTTATCAAAATTTTAATGGAAATCAGTGTTAGGACAAAAATTGTTTGTTCCCCACAGCAAGCTGTGGTTGGTGAATGTATATAAATTATGGGTAATCATTTTTTAGTATAAACAATCATTTAGACCCCTTTAAGGAGGTTAGTATGAAGTGAAAAATTGGAATCTCTAGAATATTTAAACACACTTGAAAACCTTTGATGTATGAATGTTCACATCAATCATACTTAATCACAATTCATTTTCAACAACAGGAGAATCAATAATGCGATCTCTGTTATTTCACAATTCACACGAATAAGCAAGAGAGATTGATAGAGGGCTCCTTTAATATGTACATGTATGGTAAATACTAGCAACCCTTTTATGCCAAAGTTCTGAGGAGAGTGGGCGGTGAGGGGGAGTGGGACACAGCATTGTATTAGCATAATAAGATGATTCAAGATACAGTATTATGCATAAAATACTAAAGAAATCACTTTATTTTGAGGCCAAACATTTTATAAGGGAGGGAGGGGGGGCACCTGTTCTCATACAACTTATAGTACATTAAAGCATCTTTCATCTAAGGTTGAAAAACAATTCAAACTATCCAAAGCTGCTTCGGGAGAACTTTAGATCTCGGAGGGGAATTATTCCAATCTTCCATAAGTGATTTAAGGTCCTGAAGAAAAGTCAAAATGTCTCTTTTCATGAAAACAATGTCAGTGATTGTTCCCCTCACCTCTCCCCTTCTTATCTCAGTGCTCTGGAATAAGGCACAATCCATGTTGCCTTCACCAACACCCAAAAGAAGAAGAAAATCACCCATTCTTTCATGTTTGTTGGAAGGACTGCAAGAATTTTGCAACCCAGCTTAAAGTCCTGAATATGCTGTATTTAAATTGAATATGGTCAGTTTTCATATTTGTGTGATGTTATGCCATAATTTTGGGACTGATACTGAGAACAGCTGTGCTATTACTTTTGTTTCCTGTCACAAAAATAATTTTAGTATGCAGTGTTGTTTCTCTTAAAAACGGAAAAAAAAACTTTTGAATTATGGGAAAAGGCAAGTAATCCACTCAGAGGCAAGTAGATGGTCAGCATTTTGTTCCTTCAGGCCTATAACTGAAGTATATGCAAATTAGTTTTATCTTCAGTTGAATACATTATAGTACCGATAGCTTTGTATAATAAATATTTGCTTCTGTTAATTCCATTGTTCATCAATATATTGCCAGAAAACAATAAGAAATAGGAAGTATAAACTTTAAAGGAGATAAATATGCTAACTTGATAGGCCTATGTGATAGAGAATTAAAAGATAAACCAACTACCAAAAACCCCTATCATAAAATCTTATTCCTTCCTCAAGTTATCTATGTTTGAAGTTGTAACATGGATGCTGCCATTTCTTTAATAAATAAGAAAATATATATGCTAAATTGCTTTGTACAATATGAAATGTCTTGAGATGACATATAATTACTATTTCTATCATATTTAAGAGGCGAAATCGTCATATGGACACAATATTTAGAATTCCTTTCAAATTGGCACATTTGACTCTGACTGTCGCGGTGCCATTTAAAATCAACAAAGAACAACAACATTTATTGTTTCATTGCTTGAAATTTTGTCCAATTGCTGCACGATTCGTTGGCTCTTATATATAGTATATTTATCAAAAACTCTGTGAAGGTCAATACATGTAGTAACCCAGTTGGTTAGGGCAATGGTTTACAGATTTTTTTAAACCAACAGTCGTGAGTCCGAGTCCCGGTAGAATCACTTATTTTGATTTTTGCTTCTTTTATTTTCTCAGTAAATTTTGTCTAGTGACTACTATTGTATCATTATAATACTAATATTTCACTTTCGCTTTTTTCTTTCTGACAAACGCGTTGGAAAAAAAACAAGTTTCTCGTCACAGTAACATAATGTACTGTGCATGAAAGGCTCGACACACACAATGTGCCACTTAGGCTGTCTGACTGATGCACTGCATGAAAGGCTCGACACACACAATGTGCCACTCAGGCTGTCTGACTGATGCACTGCATGAAAGGCTCGACACACACAATGTGCCACTCAGGCTGTCTGACTGATGCACTGCATGAAAGGCTCGACACACACAATGTGCCACTCAGGCTGTCTGACTGATGCACTGCATGAAAGGCTCGACACACACAATGTGCCACTTAGGCTGTCTGACTGATGCACTGCATGAAAGGCTCGACACACACAATGTGCCACTCAGGCTGTCTGACTGATGCACTGCATGAAAGGCTCGACACATACAATGTGCCACATAGGCTGTCTGACTGATGCACTGCATGAAAGGCTCGACACACACAATGTGCCACTCAGGCTGTCTGACTGATGCACTGCATGAAAGGCTCGACACACACAATGTGCCACTCAGGCTGTCTGACTGATGCACTGCATGAAAGGCTCGACACACACAATGTGCCACTCAGGCTGTCTGACTGATGCACTGCATGAAAGGCTCGACACACACAATGTGCCACTTAGGCTGTCTGACTGACGCACTGCATGAAAGGCTCGACACACACAATGTGCCACTCAGGCTGTCTGACTGATGCACTGCATGAAAGGCTCGACACACACAATGTGCCACTTAGGCTGTCTGACTGATGCACTGCATGAAAGGCTCGACACACACAATGTGCCACTCAGGCTGTCTAACATATGCACTGCATGAAAGGCTCGACACACACAATGTGCCACTCAGGCTGTCTGACATATGCACTGCATGAAAGGCTCGACACACACAATGTGCCACTCAGGCTGTCTGACATATGCACTGCATGAAAGGCTAGACACACACAATGTGCCACTCAGGCTGTCTGACTGATGCACTGCATGAAAGGCTCGACACACACAATGTGCCACTCAGGCTGTCTGACAGATGCACTGCATGAAAGGCTCGACACACAATGTGCCACTCAGGCTGTCTGACAGATGCACTGCATGAAAGGCTCGACACACACACAATGTGCCACTCAGGCTGTCTGACTGATGCACTGCATGAAAGGCTCGACACACACAATGTGCCACTCAGGCTGTCTGACTGATGCACTGCATGAAAGGCTCGACACACACAATGTGCCACTCAGGCTGTCTGACTGATGCACTGCATGAAAGGCTCGACACACACAATGTGCCACTCAGGCTGTCTGACAGATGCACTGCATGAAAGGCTCGACACACACAATGTGCCACTCAGGCTGTCTGACTGATGCACTGCATGAAAGGCTCGACACACACAATGTGCTACTTAGGCTGTCTGACTGATGCACTGCATGAAAGGCTCGACACACACAATGTGCCACTCAGGCTGTCTGACAGATGCACTGCATGAAAGGCTCGACACACACAATGTGCCACTTAGGCTGTCTGATTGATGCACTGCATGAAAGGCTCGACACACACAATGTACCACTTAGGCTGTCTGACTGATGCACTGCATGAAAGGCTCGACACACACAATGTGCTACTTAGGCTGTCTGACTGATGCACTGCATGAAAGGCTCGACACATACAATGTGCCACATAGGCTGTCTGACTGATGCACTGCATGAAAGGCTCGACACATACAATGTGCCATTTAGGCTGTCTGACTGATGCACTGCATGAAGGGCTCGACACACACAATGTGCCACTCAGGCTGTCTGACAGATGCACTGCATGAAAGGCTCGACACACACAATGTGCCACTTAGGCTGTCTGATTGATGCACTGCATGAAAGGCTCGACACACACAATGTACCACTTAGGCTGTCTGACTGATGCACTGCATGAAAGGCTCGACACACACAATGTGCCACTCAGGCTGTCTGACTGATGCACTGCATGAAAGGCTCGACACACACAATGTGCCACTAAGGCTGTCTGACTGATGCACTGCATGAAAGGCTCGACACACACAATGTGCTACTTAGGCTGTCTGACTGATGCACTGCATGAAAGGCTCGACACACACAATGTGCTACTTAGGCTGTGTAACTGATGCACTGCATGAAAGGCTCGACACACACAATGTGCCACTTAGGCTGTCTGACTGATGCACTGCATAAAAGGCTTGACACACACAATGTGCTACTCAGGCTGTCTGACTGTACAAACAGACAATACATGGATCTTGCGTTTACAACCGGAAGTGACAAATGTTTTCATCCAGTTCTCATTACATCGTTTTATTAAGGCGAGCCGCCCTCTTTAAATGAAGAAGAAGCCAGACTATATGTTTCCTGCAACAAACATCTCCATGATCAACTGTTAGCTATTAAACTAGAAAAGACTTCTTTATCAATAATAGGATTTTAAATCATGCTTGAATTTCTGTGCGAACTTTATCCGAATGGTAAACTATTTCTTTGGTTTTCTTATTTGTAGAAGTATTTCATTGTGTGTTATTATTCCAATTCAAGCCATTTGTTTATGCAAATTGTGAAATCAATCTGGAAGATAATTGATTGAAATATAAAGGAGAAAAAACAAGATTTTAAATTTTAAGGAAACAACAAAGTCTAAAATGCTTTAAAATCCAATAAAACTATCATAATAGCAAATAAATTTTTCCTGAAGGTGAGATAAGATTTGACCATTCACAGCTGATATAGTTTATATATGCAAATATTTTGATGAAGGTTGCTGCAACTGATTCCGATTCAGGATATTAGTCATATCCCCAATCAAAATGTAAGTGGAAAAGATATTCTGATTATTTTCAAAGACAACATTTTTTAGCTGTGTTTTCAGGTCTTCAAACTTTGCATATTATATAAATAATGATAATTTGATGTCATAACATTTGAATATGCACTACTGATTTTGCACACTCTTTTTAGTTTGGAACGTTACAGAAATAAATAAAATGTCTGTATATATGCAAACTTTTGGGTTATTTTGCATATACAGTATATTTTCAAAAATCATAGAAATTCTGGTCAACAGTATACTATCACACTGACAGGGTATCAGGTGCAAAATTGATCCAACACTGATATTTTTCATTTGTTTACCTCCCAGTTTGTTGATGTAGTTTAGTCACAGGAATTAGCCCTGTCTACCATTGATATGTTACTGGTAGGTTTCAAAGAAAACTACTTTGTGTTTACCTTCCAGTTTGTTGATGTGATTTAGTCACAGAAATTAGCCCTGCTTACAATTTATATATTACTGGTAGGCTTCAAAGAAAACTACCCCTTCTGTCAGTATTAAAGGATTTCATTACATGACTCTAACTCAACTGGAAGCCATTTTGTAAGGAAAAGCTATGCACAACAAAGCTTTGCACGTTGAGCATCTAGTTCATGCATCTGATCTTCACACAGCTCAGTCACATCACACATGAAACAAACAGACTTGGTCCTACTAAAACACAGGCTGGCACACGCTGGTGATGAAAACACATGCTGGGCATGTAAAACAAGCGCTGGGCATGTAGAACACGCGCTGGGCATGTAAAACACGCGCTGAGCATGTAAAACACGCGCTGGGCATGTAAAACATGCGCTGGGCATGTAAAACACGCGCTGGGCATGTAAAACACGCGCTGGGCATGTAAAACACGCGCTGGGCATGTAAAACACGCGCTGGGCATGTAAAACACGCGCTGGGCATGTAAAACACGCGCTGGGCATGTAAAACACGCGCTGGGCATGTAAAACACGCCGCTGGGCATGTAAAACACGCGCTGGGCATGTAAAACACGCTGGGCATGTAAAACACGCGCTGGGCATGTAAAACACGCGCTGGGCATGTAAAACACGCGCTGGTCATGTAAAACACGCGCTGGGCATGTAAAACACGCGCTGGGCATGTAAAACACGCGCTGGGCATGTAAAACACGCGCTGGGCATGTAAAACACGCGCTGGGCATGTAAAACACGCGCTGGGCATGTTAAACACGCGCTGGGCATGTAAAAACACGCTGGGCATGTAAAACACGCGCTGGGCATGTAAAACACGCGCTGGGCATATAAAACACGCGCTGGGCATGTAAAACACTGGGCATGTAAAACACGAGCTGGGCATGTAAAACACACGCTGGGCATGTAAAACACGCGCTGGGCATGTAAAACACGCGCTGGGCGTATAAAACATGCACTGGTTAAAAAACAGCCAGATGAATTAATTTTTAAATATAAAATGTTACTTTGGAGATAAAATTACCCTCCCAGTACTTCAAGTATTCTTAATTAGTGGATTTTAAACATGTCTATAGTGCAACCAATGGCACAGCAAGATTCTGGCTTACTTATCTTACAAAAATAATCTTTAACAACATGCAAACGTACAGTATGTAAGTGTACAGCATACATCAGTGTTCTTTTCTATACAAAATGGCGATGTAAAAAAAGTCATGTGACCTCATGACGTCAGCTGAAATGCCTGAAACATCCTTATATGTCCCGGTGGGGGTTCAAAGAAGACTAGTTACCCTTGTGTCCTTCTTTATGCATCATGTTTCTCATTCTGGAAAGAATACCACAAGTTATTCTATTCTTGAATGTTCTGATAAACATCTTAACATCCTGCCACTCCTTGTCAGTAACACCCTCACATTTAATTAGAATTTAGAAATATGTACAAGTATTTACTAAGAGCAAGTGCATCATTTTTATAATCAGTTTGCCATCTGTTTGCTCTTAGACATCACTTGTTACATGTATCAGACATCATCATCGTCAGTTTGCCTTTAGAGATCATCTACTGTACATCTTCATTATGTCTATCCTTAGAAGTGAGAACATTTTTGTGTCGATTTATCTTCTGTGTTCATCTCAATACAGAATATTTTATACTTTCATCATACTTCTGACTTGTGTCATATTATTCAAGCCCAGTCTGTTATCAAGCAATCATCGCTACTATAGTACTACTAAAAATACTTTTCACAAAGACAAAATTCTATGCAGTATTTAAAATTGTTTCTAAAAAGCAATCAAATGCAAACATTTCCAGCAGAAGGTTTTACCCTTATTAATAATGTACTGCAGCATGAGTAATGTAGTACTGGATCCCTGCATGAGAAAACATAGTAAACTGAAAGAATGCAAAAGATATCATTTACAGTACATGTAATAATAATAATAATAATACATTTTTATATAGCGCATTATACCAAACGGTCTCAATGCGCAAGTTTACATAAACAAATATAACATGAGAAAACCTTAAGATACAAACAGTAAGAGAACAAAAAACCATACTTAAAAAGATACAAGCAGGATAAAGTTACAAGGTCCAATGAGGGTAACTCATGAAAAGGTGTGATTTCAATACACTCTTAGAAATATCGAAAATAGGGGCATTTCTGATGTAGATTGGGAGAATGTTCCAGAGTTTGGGGGCTGCAGATTGAAAAAAACGTTCACCATAAGTCTTGATGTTAATTTTTGGCGGCTTCAGGAGATTAGCAATGTTAGATCTGAGTGAGCGAGTTGGTAATTGTAAGGTGAGTAAGTTAGAAATATAATTTGGAGCAAGACCATGGATGGCTTTGTATGTGAGGGTGAGAAGCTTGTAGTTTATTCTTTCACATATAGGAAGCCAATGAAGGTAGGTATTTATTGTATGATTCTTAAAGGCAGTCATAACGCTACACAAATGGGCATTTTATTTTTTTCCTATATTTAATATGTATATACTTTGATTCTCATGGAAAGTTTTGTTTAGCTCGTGGTTTAGCTACAGGTAACCTCAAATTATACTATGCTTAAGCGCAAGATATTGTGTTAACATGGATATTTAATGTACAATAAACGTCAATGTTTCTGATTGGTCATACACAAGTACCGACAACTAATTGACAACCGCGGCGGAAACAACCGCGGCGGAAACAAGCGCTAAAGTGACTAAACAGACTGTGCATACATACACAATGCACACAGTACATACTTAATTAGAAACTATCCAGAAGCGGATGTGACATAAAAGATATGAACAACACAATTTTAAGAATTTTTACTGAAAGTAGATTTCCTCTTTCAAATAAAGTTGGGAAAATCCCTATCCTGTGTAAGTGATACAGTACTTGTCACCAAGATAACATCCCTATCCTGTGTAAGTGATACAGTACTTGCCACCAACGTAAAATCCCTATCCTGTGTTAGTGATACAGTACTTGTCATCAACATAACCTCCCTATCCTGTGTAAGTGATACAGTACTTGCCACCAACGTAACATCCCTATCCTGTGTTAGTGATACAGTACTTGCCACCAACATAACATCCCTATCCTGTGTAAGTGACAGTACTTGCCACCAATGTAACATCCCTATCCTGTGTTAGTGATACAGTACTTGCCACCAACATAACATCCAAGTTGCAATAAAGGGTACCAATGGTTAGCAAACGATCCATGCACCTCTTCATTCCTTTTTGTGATTAATTGACCCACTTGTATAATGCACTTATCAATTGTGTGACTCACCCCTACACCCCCGGACAATGTGAGTCATTGCACCAAGGTGGGTTGTCAAAACATGTACATTGATGCACCACCTCAGTTACTGACGTTTGTTGTGCAAATGACTTACCCAAAATCACTCATCTCTGTACAAAGTCAATGAGTTTGAAGTAAATTGGCTCACCCCAGAGTCAGTCTGGTGACTGACAATTTGGTATAATGATGCACAGGAGAGTCAATTTTCATATCTTAATGACCCAACTGCTTTGACTCACATTGCCAGAGGTTGTAGGGGTGAGTCATACAACTGACAAGTGCATAACACATTGATCCTGTATAACTCATGACTTTATTTATTTACAAACGTGTTATATTGTACCATAGTAAAAAAAGTTGTTGATTCTTATGTAATTCAGGTTAATCTTTTAGGAAAGTTTCAATTACACAGGATAGAAATTCTTCAAGGCCAAATGTTTTGATCAGGAAAATCTTGAAGAAATCTTAAGGTTTCTTCAAAACTGAATTTAATAATTATGGGAAGTTAAAAAGTTCTGTGACCTATGGCTCAAGCTTTATTGTATCAGGATATTATACATGTATCCCAGAAAGTCAGGGAAATTATACAATTTTTCCAAACGTTCTGGAAAAGTCAGGGATTTTATAAGTGATTAAAAAAGTAAGAAGGCACCATATGTTGTATTTATAGACTGTTTTAAAGCTCCTGGAATTTTTAGTTGAGTTCCTTGAAAGTCATGGAAAAGTCAGGGAATTCTGCAAAGCCAAATGTGTACGAAGCCTGTATGAACCCTTCTTCGTCGCAAAACCTTATCAAGCCCCCTACATGTCGTTCTCGCACTTCTTATGGAAGACGTTCTTTCATGGAAGCGGCTCACACCGAATGGAACAAACTGCCTTTGCATGTTAAACTTGCGTCTTCAATAATTGTCTTCAAATCCAAACTTAAGACTTTTCTTTTTACACAATGACCGTAGATCTATATTTTTGTATTCTGTATATACCATAATCATTTTTACTCTTTTACACCTATTTCTACATAAATGTTTTTAAATCTGCATTTCCATTTTAAATTTGCATTCCATTTTAAATATGCATTTCAATTTTAATGTTCGGTACTTTGTAACTTATGAATTTTAATTTTTTTTGTTTTTTCTCTTCCATTTTTATTGTATTGTACAGCGCTTTGAGATTCTTCTGAGTTAAAGGCGCTTTATAAGCACCAGCTATTATTATTATTATTATTATCCACCTAAATTTTGTCCAATACGTTTTGAGTATTTACAGTTCCGCCTGTCAAATTCTAACAGGAATAAACATTCTCATTATTTTCACTTACTGATATTTAGAAAGAATAGAAAGAATAGCATTTAAAAGATTTTGAGTTGTCCGCTCAGTCATAAATGTACATAAGCATAAATTTAGCATACATATTAAAAATTCCTCAAATTTTTATCAGCTTTTAACTTTTATCAGCTTTAACATTTTTAACATGCATAGCGACTCGCTGACTCTTTCTGTGCACAACTCAACTTAACGTTATTTTTGTTAAAAATCACCTTTTGCCTTTATCGTTTCCAAAACTTTCTTCAACGGAACATATTTTCTGTTCATTCTCTTCAAGACTTGATCTCTTCCTTTCATTTCCATTGGATTTCTTGTAAGATCTTCCAGTTTTTTTCCTTCGGTCCTCAATCTACATCCATCCTCCGCCTGTCCTAATACACACATGATCACATCGCACTGGGGCTTGCCACCTAATGCGGGCAGCTCCCAGGCCTCTCCCTACTGTACTTTCCTCCACCTCCATTCACACCCGGGTGTTCCACTTTTTTTTGGTCCACTGTCAATCCCTGCCCCAGGAGTGTCTGCTACCCTTTTTCACTTTCCCTCCCTTTTTTTTTTTTTACCTTGGTCACTTTTTATTTTTTCATCCTTTACCCTTTTGTTTTTGCATCACACTTATGGAGACAGACCTAATTCTCTTCCCTCCAACTTCACAACATTCTTTGAAGTGCCTTAAATGACCTTCCTCTTCCCCTCAGCCTCCTTCCTCTTCTTCTCCCCACCTCCCCCCTCCTCTCCTTGCAACTTCCCACCACCCACCACCACTCCCCACCATGGCCAAAGTTAATCATTGTCTCCTCCCCCCTGGTGATGCAGGCCTCAAAACACTCTCCCCTCTCACCCTCACTAAAGCCCTGCAAGGCCTCATAGGTACCCCTGACCTCATAAAACGTCTTAGATCCGGAGATCTCCTTATCAAATGTTCCACCTCCACCCAATCAAAACTCCTAGCTCTCACTACCCTTGCCAACACTGGAGTTAACATCTCCCCCTCCCCTCACCGTTATCTCAACTCCTCCAGGGAAGTCATAAAATTCCCTGATCTTCAGGGTGCCTTCCTGAGGAAATCAAAATTGAACTCGAGTTGCAGGGCATCACAGTTGCCGGTAGCTTTCCCTCACCCGCAACAATACCACCATACAAACCAGCACTTATCCTCACTTTCGACACCCCCTCCCCCTCCTCCATCCACGTCGGCTACCTCAATGTCCCCGTCTCCCCATACATCCCAACCCCCCTCAGATGCCACAAATGCCAAAGGTATGGCCACAGCAAAAACAACTGCCACTCCCAACCCCGCTGTGCCTCTTTCGCTCCCCCTTCCATGACATCACTACCAGAAACAATGATCCCAGCTGTGTAAATTGCTCTGGAGATCACTCCGCCCACTCAAACTCCTGCCCCAAGTGGATCAGAGAGAAAGAGGTATCCAGGATAAAAACCCTTCAAAATGTTTCCTATCCCGAGGCCAGAAAGATCTTAGACTTCAAATTCCCAAACCAACTCAACCAAAATACCCGCACCTATTGATAAGTCATCACCCACTTCAACCCTACCACCACAAGCACAAACATAATCCCCACCCTTCCACCTACCCGTACTATCTCCAGGGGCGTCCAAACTGACATAACCTGGGTCGACCAATTTTCCACTCTAAGAAAAAATGCTCCTACCCCCTTCCATGCACGCCCACCCCCCTCTACCTCTTCCTCGTCCATCAGGCCCCTCTCACCACCATGCTGCATCCCTCCCCCACTAAAGGGAAAACCTTTTCACAAAGAATCTCCTACTTCGAAAATAAAAGATCTCAACTTTCATAAGACCACCTCACACGACGAATAACCAGAGGCAACCCACAAAACATCACAGATCCCAAACAAACAAACAAACAAACAAACTGTTTAGTTTAGCTTTACAGACAGTTTGATCACTTCATGCTTTCCTAAACCGCTCCGGTCCTCTGACGAACCTGGTGAGTTTTCGTCATGGCGTTTTGAACGTTGTTTACAGCTTCTCTGTTCTCTTGTCATATTAAACTAGCAGTGGGTTACTATTATTGATAGTTCCTATTCGAAGGTCTTTCGTCCTTAAGAGGAAAGGGAATTTTGTCCTTTAAGCAGGATGAGACTAGTGCGAGTTTTAGTATCAGCCTTTAGAAAATTGTGCTGCGACCTGAACTCCCTTCCTTCCTATTCTCGGTTGCAATCTGATTGCATATTTATAGCATGGAAGGTAAGGTATAACTAGAAGTGAATTTACCCCGCTAAGCGTAGCGGGGATATTTACAAGAATTATACTTACCTTCCATGCATCCCGGCCTGCCTCCACTCTCTTTCAGGCCTCGGTGGAATGTTAAGTGAGGGTTAGTAGAGGCAATATGGAGGTCAGGACTGGGCTGGTAACTACTTTTTTAAGGTCGGTTAGAAGTGCGCTAGAATCAGGTCGTTTGACCAGATTGCATATTTATAGCATGGAAGGTAAGTATAACTCTCGTAAATATCCCCACTACGCTTAGCGGGGTAAATTTCATACTGCAGTTACCAAAAAATCTGTCATACTGCGGGTATGATTTTCGGTTGGTGGGCTGCACATTCCTACCACTTTTAGTATGAAGTGCCCCTGGGGTTTTATATGGCATTTGTAGGTACAATATAACTTGCAGTAACTACTTATTAACAGGTCAGGTCCAGGAAAGCTACATGTACATACTTATAGAAAGATTTATAAGACAATGATTTAAAATAAATTTTGAAACAATCTAGTTTTACTGAGAAATTTGTTATCAGATACCGTTCTGCCCCTTTTAACTATTGTGGGAAAAGATTATATAAACTAGGACATTTATTTCAAAAATGAGAGCTATTCTAATTAGGCCTATACTAATATAGGTTCTCTTCAATTGTAGGTCTTTGTCTATTTTGTTGTGAATTACTGTACTTGCCCTTTTCATGAATTGTCTGATTATTTTAGCTATGTAGCATTGCCTCTAGGTGTCATGAGGTTTTTAAGGCAATTTTTCATTGATGTGACCTTTTTTCATTGATGTGACCCTTTTTATATTGATGTGATCCTTTTTCATTGATGTGACCCTTTTCCATCAATATGACCCTTTTTCATCGATATGACCTTTTTCATCGATGTGACCCTTTTTTCATCGATGTGACCCTTTTTTCATCGATGTGACCCTTTTTTCATCGATGTGACCCTTTTTCATCGATGTGACCCTTTTTTCATCGATGTGACCCTTTTTCATCGATATGACTTTTTGTCATCGATGTGACCCTTTTTTCATCGATCTGACCCTTTTTTCATTGATGTGACCCTTTTTTCATTGATGTGACTTTTTTCATTGATGTGACCTTTTTTCATTGATGTGACCTTTTTCATTGATGTGGCCTTTTTTCATCGATATGACCCTTTTTCATCGATAAGACTTTTTTTCATCGATATGACCCTTTTTCATCGATATAACCTTTTTTCATCGATATGACCCTTTTTTATCGATATGACCTTTTTTCATCGATATGACCCTTTTTCATCGATATAACCTTTTTCATCGATATGACCCTTTTTCATTGATGTGACCCTTTTTTCATTAATGTGACCCTTTTCATTGATGTGACCCTTTCATTATATTTAAACAAGGAACATACATGATAAAACTTCCCAATTCCTTCTAAAAATGATTCAAACTCATTACTACAGTACCTCCATTCATCCAGTTCCCATTGTGTACAGTGTACAGTCAATTTTGCATGTGTTTTTTTTTCTTTCTGTTATCAGCTCTAAATTGCATCTTCCCATATATGCAGGGCAACTTTATTCTGATGTTCTAAATTATATCTTCCCTAACAGTGATTGAATAAATGAAGCCGTTTCCTCTCTAGTTATAGCCCTCGTACTTAGAACATTTCCTATTTTGCAGGTTATTCTGTATGTGTTTGACTATCAAAGGATGGTACACGAAAGGTGGATTATTTCAGTGTGATAAACACTGTGATGCTGGTTATGTCATTAAATTAGGTGTTTGGAAAGAAATATGTTTCATTCCTACGCTGATTATTTTTTATTAATCGTAGTTGATGGCAGGTGTGGCTTTTAAATTTTCTGGCATTGTAGAAATTAGTATTGAAAAGAAATGTATGTGAGCTAGTATACTGCAATAATAATAACAAAACTGACTGAGCACTTGATTTCAACATCAAATATCAATTAAGTGCCCTTTACAGATTTGTGTTATTGCTTACAATACAATTTTTTGTTTTCTTTATTTGTGGGTGAAAAAAGTTGTATTTTTGCCTTTTCGTGTTTCTTTCTGTCATGCTTATTCTCCCCTTTCCTTTCCATTTTCCATTTCCCTATTTTCCTTTCTACCCCCTCCCCCCTCTCTCCCTCACTCTTTATTTTCTTTCTGGAGACCTGAAAGATTTCTGGGACCATTGGTGTCGTGGTGAATTACAGTACATTTTCACCGGTTTTGCAGTAAGCAGGAAATGTGATATTTGCATCTTTTGTGGGCTATTTAAAGGCCAGTATTGCTGTGGTGCAAGCAGTTCATGCAGAGTTAATGTTCCTCCTTGCGTCCTTTGACGTAACACCGGTCCATCGCAGCTTAACTTCCTAGTGATGCTGTGGCTCATTTAACCCTTTAACTCTACCAGAGCATTTGAGACTACAGTGTCATTGTAGGGAACTCTTTTTTAAAGGGGGCTTTTTTACAAATTTATTTCCATTTTCTAGTGTAACAAGTTATATGAGAGCTAAGACTTTAGACTTTACGTTGGTTTGCATAATTTTTGGTCATATGTGCAAGTTTTTGCAAATAAGGTCATTAATTCAGCTTATTTGATATCCTGAAACTGCTATCTTTGGGATGATGTTCTGCTCTCTTGTGGCTAATTACAACAACAAAAATATTGATGGAATTTATGAACTGTTGAAAAAATTCCCTTTCAAATTCCCTTTTTTGATACTACTCTTTATTTTTTTGGAGCATGGAAAAAATTCATATACAAATTTAATTTTTTGACCTAAAATTGACCTCTGATTTTGCCTATGATCTATTGTAGCGTTGATTGTTTTGATAATAGACCGGGGTTGAAAAATAATACAAGTCAAAATTATGATACTCAAATAATATTCTGTATTGAGATGAACACAGAAATACAACTTTAGATGTTTTTTAATATAAACTGATGTAAGACATAGATGTATTGATGACGATGATGTATTGATGACAATGATATATTGATGTAAAAAGCAAAACAACTGATGGTGTCTAAAAGCACACTCTTAAGATGTCTAAATTAAAACTGAATATGATGTCTAAAAACCCAAGTGTTTACGGTGATGACTAAATTAAAAACTGAACTCGATAAGTTAAGACACTAATTTTAAGGAAATTGATATTTTAAATCCTGACCCCACCTACAATAGAATATGAACCAATAACTACTAACCCTATTACCCATCACCAAACACAACTACTTTTGTCCAATCACAGAGCTAAACCACATTTACTTTTTAACCAATGAATACCTTTTATTTGGGTTGGCAACAAGTCTTAAAACACTAACTGCAAGTAAGGTGACTGACATCCTAAGGATAATTAACCAAAGGGCGCCGATGACGAATGTACACACAGTTACAATGACGGGGTCGTCGCCTGCGTATTCGGTTATAATAGGAACAATGCTATCACGAAACGCTTAATATGACCCGGACGAGAACACAGGTACGACGTACGGACAGACATATTATTGACAACCAAGTCAATGTCCACGGCCTTTGATAACCAGGTGTGGTACACTGGCGTGTCTACCCAATCCAAGCTTGAACCCAGGACCTCGTGGTCTGTAGACATGTATGATAACCGCTACACCACAGTAGGTAGATGAACTGAACAGATGGAAAAGATGTTTATAACAAACACTTTAAGTAAAAACAATATGTGGTAACATTTAATAAAGAAAGATAGAGAGCTTGAAACTTCTTATGTCTAAAATTTGGTTTATCAGTGAGCCACACATAACATTGGAATTAGAATCAGTGATAAGTACAACAAAGGGGTTTTAGGTCGAAAGGTATTTACTGTCTTAGAAAGAATCCAGTGAGAAGGATGAACAATGGGGCTATTTCCTCAAATCAAAGCCACATCAAAACTTAATAGATATTGATAATGATAATAATAATAATGATAATAATAATAATAATAAATTAATGATACTAATGATAATAATAATAACAATAATGATAATAATAACAATAACAATAACAACAATAATACTAATACTAATAAATCAGATTTGTTACATGCACATTTCCATCCTAATGGATGCTGAAGGTGCCGTACATATAACATTAAGATTACAAATAAGTATACGTGAAGAATAAAATAAATGAACAGTGATTTTAAATTAACTACATATTTGCATAGGGCATCACACATAAGATAGGTTTTTAGATTTGTTTTGAATGAGTCAAAAGAACAAGACAACCTGATATGAAGGGGCAATCGATTCCAAAGATACGGAGCTGCACCAGCAAAAGATCTGTCACCCCATGTATGGTAGATTTTGGTTCACATGAAAGGAGTTTATCACCAGAACGAAGATTAGGAAGAGGAACATGTAATTACAGCAAGTTAGATATATAAACTGGGGCACAACCATTCATCGATTTGTAATTAATAAGTAATACTGTGTATATGATGCGTTGAGAAACTGGAAGCCAGTGCAAATCTTTCATGATGGGAGTTCTGACATGTTTTCTTTGAGAGAGTTACAATCCATGCAGCGGAGTGTTTTGAAGTAGTTAAAGACAATGAATCTGTTTGTGGGGCAGTCCATGCAGCAAGGAATTTCCCATATCTTATCGAGATGTAACAAACGAATGTACAGTACTATCTGTTCTGTCGCAGTTGAATTGAGATAATTGCGCAATTTTCCAATGTTCCAAAGATGTAAAGATGCAGTGCGTGTGATATGAGAAATGTGACTATTCATGGTCATTAAGGAGTCAAAAATAACCCCAAGATTGCGAGCTTTTAAAGAGGACTCAAATTGAGATTTAGGTGATAAAAACTTTAACAGGCGAGATCCAAATAATAAAAACGCGGTTTTGTTATCGTTAAGTTTCAGAAAGTTCTGCTTCATCCAAACACGTATATCGGCAATGCAATTCTCTAAACATTTGATGGTAAGGTCATTCTGTTGTTGTGAAGGTTTCAAGGCCAGATACAGTTGTGTGTCATCAGCGTAGACATGATAGGATATACCATATTTCAAAACAATGTTGCGGATGGGTAAAGTATAAATTGGAAACCACTGTGGACCAAGTACAGATCCTTGCGGAACTGAGAAAATCAAGAAAACAGGTTCCGATATTGCAAATCCAACACACACATGTTAAGGTCTGTCAGATAGGTAAGATTAGAGGTAAACAGATTTAAGCTATCTTTGTTTGAAGAGGTTTACAGTGAAGGTTGATGCCCTGTGATAAATCTATTTGATAGAATTTGGCAATACACTTTCCCATAAACATACATTGTTTTTTCTATGATGCCCAAAATAATATAATATAAAAAGGAAATGTTTACACCATTATTTCAATTAAAATATTATGCAAATGATATGCAAATTAACTAATTTACCTCATTTATTATGCACAGACTTGAAAAATTCAGTTTATGACCTAATTTCAAGCCATTGCAAACTTTGAAAATACTTTAATTTATTCAGGTAATGCTGAATGTCTTTTAGAAACTTCTGTTGATACCATTAGGAGTTCTTGGTGAAAAGGTATTTAAAAATGATTCAGAGCATCAGTAATCATGTTGACGTTGCCAAATTTGGTATCCTTCACTAAGAGTTGGTACCGCATATGAAATATGTCAACAAAATTATCTAAATACAGAAAATACTTATGAAAAATACTGTTTCCAAGAAAGTACAGGCATGGGAGGGGTGTTGGGGTGGTTTTTTTTGCTTTATTATAATGGAAAGGGGGTGGGGAACAGGGGTAATGCCAGCCCAAAAAATAAGGCTCCTTCCAGGATCGAAATTGCTTCAAAATAAAGGATTTCCCTGAAATGGAACTGTTTGGCCCCCACCATGGGTGTCTATCCCCCAACATGGGTCTCTGTCCCCCAACATGGGTCTCTTTTCCCCAACATGGGTCTCTTTTCCCCAACATGGGTCTCTTTCCCCCAACATAGGTTCCTTTCCACCAACATGGGCCCTTTCCCCCAACATGGGTCTCTTGCCCCAACATGGGTCTCTTTCCCCCAACATGGGTTTCTTTCCCCGAACATGGATCTCTTTCCCCTAACATGGGTCTCTTTCCCCCAACATGGGTCCCCTTAATCTAACACCACTGTACCACAACCTGACAACATGGAATTGGGATTTCGCGAAGAGGTATACTGTATGCTCTGGCAGTATGAATTAGGGGTTGGTCTTTATAGTTTCATCCAAAATAACTATAAAAAGGACAATTCATGTTTATTACATCAAATTTTTGTGACCCATTCACTTGTTTGTAATCTTTACAAGCAAATAATGCCAGCTAAAGTATAGGTTTTCATTTGTCAAGAAGTGTGCACTAGGCTATGCATATTCATTATAAAGGCACTGCTAAAAAATTTGACCTGCAGTTTTGAAGCAACAAATTAACCACATCATTTCACAAGATCAATTTTGCATCATAACATTGAGGAATAAATTGGTCTACCCTCATAGTTAATTTCACCTTCCCCAGCAGCAAAGACAAACAATGCCAGCATTGATTACAATTACTACTTATAATCCAAGGAATTGCCATTATACTCAGATGTGTGCCACTTAAAATACCATCTAACACCAGTGGGAGTACTTGTTATCTTGAAGGAGCCTTGGAGAGGTAAAACTGTATACAGTTTTGTTGTTTGGGAAACAAAAAAATATATAACTTTTACTCTCTATCTATTTGATGACTGGTTGAGATGTTCCTGGTTTAAGGCAAAGCTAATTTCTAATGTACTTTACTGTAGGTTATTATGATATCTGAAAAATGCACTCACCATTTCAAAAAGCTCGCTATCAATTTCAGCAGGTTCTGATATTCCCTGGGCTTCTTCTGGGTTGGATCTAGGTAGTAAAAGACCTCCATCACTGTCTTCTCTCTTCCCACTCTCATTTTCACATTGAAACAAGAGTCATAAGGCACTTTCTGCGTATCACAAGAACGCCATTTTTTGCGTCTGGTCGGAAATGTGAAAAATTCTCATGATGCAATAAGAATGTTTTTGCAGCTTAGAGAGAAAGTATGTCTTTTATTGTAAATCCATGTGAAAGACAAATTTATTCGCTACGTACTGATTTTTGAAATGTTTCATTGTGATCATACAGATTGTTTTACAAAAAGGTCAAAAATTCACCAAAAATGACAAAATTTGACATATTTTATAAATTATTTAAAAATTATGATTAGGTACAGTATGAGCAAAATTCGATAAGATTTGGATTATTTCACTCAAGTAATTTTTGTCAATTTTGCAAAAAATATGCATTTTTTAGGAAATTTCTGGATATTTACACAAAATTTAATGACATTCTATTTTTAGTATAGACCCACCTTCCCCTCCCCTCCCTCCCCCTCCCCTTCACCGAAAAAAAAAAACCCCAAACTATTATGAAAGATCTTTCCGAGATCTTTGCAATGAAACCATTCGCACTACTATAGGATTTTAATAAGGTCCCGATTTTATTTTGAGAAAAAGGTAGTTTGAAAACGGCGATATTGTCGCCACATGGTAGAGTAAGGGTTAACAGCTGTGTGAACTGAAGTAAGTGGAATACAAGTGGAATTTGAAAAAACAAGCAATTAGAATATATGTTGCCCGGTCTGGCACTAGTTGACCTTTGTTTTTGACAGATCGTTAAACCTAACTCACTTATACAGTTGAAGAAATTATTTGTTGATGAAGCAACTCCTCTCAAATGATCAAGGACACAACACAGGGAATCAAGGGGAAGCGAACCCAGCACCTTAAGATTGCAATTGTGACTCATTATTGTATTGCAGTAGTACAGTTACAGTTAAAAATCTGGACATAAATTTACTAACAACATGCCAACTCAGAATGAGATGTACAAGAAAAACTTAATCCAAAAATATTCAAACAGGAACTTTACTTGGATTAAATAATGTGTAGAAATGCAAATTCATGATTGTTTTAGTATATCAGGAACAATTGCAATACGATGAAGGGAGGGGGGGGGGGAGATGTTGCCCTGTCAAGTGCCAATAATGTCATCCTACATTACTGTACATAGGATTATTTCCTTAGCTGCAGCAAATACATTCACTGATGACCTGTGTTTTTACTACAGTATATCTGTTTATAACAGTATTTAAGCACTCGTTTCTAAATTATTTCTTGCTACTTTTATTTTGAGGGTGATCCCCCCCCCCTCCCCCTCCTTCCTTCTCCAACAGAATGGCACATATGGCATGGCAACATCTGGTGGTGTCTACATATTTCAATTGTTCCAGGATTCCAAAACGATCTTGAATTTGCTTTGGATGGATCCCTTCCCCTCTCCCTCAACTAGCACATGTTGAGTGTGGGAAAAGAGTGCCTTCATTTTAAGAAAACAAGCAATTAGAATATATGTAGTTGCCTGGTCTGGCACTAGTTGACCTTCGTTTTTGACAGGTCGTTAAACCCAACTAACCTATATTTATTTGTTGATGAAGCAACTCCTCTTAAATGCTAATTGATTGAAATGAAGATTTTAATATCTAATAAAAAATGATCTTTTTTTCATTCAACAATCTTTCGTATTTAAACGTTTATCAACAACAACGATCAAGTCTGATGCTGTAGCTCCTCCACCAAATTGCTGCAGATTAGTTTTACACCACCCGTCCTTATGATATATCAAACATAGGTGTGCACTAGATGTTCAATGAAAGCCATGCTTTATTTTTCGCAGACCCTGATATTGACAAAATTCACCCAGGATTGAACACAGTGAGGTCACCTGCCATGGAGCTGTTCAAGCAAGACTTTGTGTCACGGATCTGGATGACTTACAGAAGAGAATTCCAGCAACTTGATGGCTCGTCACTGACCACAGATTGTGGCTGGGGGTGCATGCTCAGGAGCGGTCAAATGCTCCTTGCGCAATCGCTTATTATGCACTTTGTGGGCCGAGGTAAGTCATTTATATTTGTATTTTATCCTGTGGCGTGCAAGAAATTTCCCCACTCATTTCTTGCACACACTGTGGGTTATAGTATTTGCCCTTAGCATGATAGAAATGAGTGAACCACATGCCCCCATGTACTTGTTTCTTGCACGCTAGGGGTAACATGGAATTGACGTTTCTGGGTTAGGAAATAAGCCACACCCACAATAGCAACGCGATGACTAGGTGGGGCAAATAAACCTCCAATCTGCAATCATGCATGACTAATGCGTTGACTTTTAGATGACAAGAAATAAGCAAAATTGCCTTTGCTAATCGTTCTGGGTTATGGGAATCGGATTTTTAAAGTCCGCAGTGGGCCCGTAACGGCTTTTTGTTCACTATCTAGTCATCACTCAGTTTGTGTGTGCAGAAATTTGTTCTGTGCAGAATATTGCATTGACTGCATGAGCACTCGCCGCTAGCTAGTTGTATTGTACAGTGGCGTATTCAGTGGAGGGTCAGCGGGAAAACATGCCCCTGAAATTCCGTATGTAAACTGTTAGTAGTGGGATATACCAGTTTATGCTTATTGAATTATACAGAAAGATTTTATTCCAAGTGTAGATTGGTACATCCCATTGAAGTCAAACAAGCAAGCAACACTATTAAAACAATCTATTATACATGTAATATATCTCTCTTTTTAGACTGGACCCTGTACCAAGCTCAAAGTGAAGAAGTTGATAGATTACACAGACTGATTATCCAGTGGTTTGGCGACCAGATGAGCGATATGAGTCCCTTCTCGGTTCATCAATTGGTCAAGATTGGGAAAGGCTCAGGCAAGAGGGCAGGGGACTGGTACGGACCTGCATCCGTCGCTCATATCATCAAGTAAGTCGTACTTGGGATAGTATGCTTCCCAAATCTTCTCCACCTACTGCACTCGGTTTGACTTCTCCAACCTCTTTTTAACCTCTGAAATAATTTCTCAGCATAATTTGACCATTGATGTCTTAATGTCATTAAACCTCACCAAACAAAAATGATAATTGTTATTCAAATTTTATACTTTCACATCACCATTTTGGTTTTAGGTCTTTTTTAACTTTTATATTGTTTGCACACCAGCTTTGTCAGATTAGTTATAATCCATGGAGCACTATTAATAGACCTTTTTTAAATCCAAATAGGAAATTTCCGGAAAACTAATTCAAATATTGTCACATGGCTAAAATTTTTGTGTCAAAATGGACCAATCCTACTGGGAGAACTTATCATCCAATCAAATACTGGGAGAGTCTTGGCCGTCTGCATATTTCATGCATGGTTTGGGATCAAGTATATGAAAATAATCATAAGCACATGCTTTGCTGCTGACAATCATCAAGAAGATAATAAGCACATGCTTTGCTGCTTACAATCATGAAGATAATAAGCACATGTTTCACTGCTTACAATCATGAAGATAATAAGCACATGTTTTGCTGCTTACAATCATGAAGATAATAAGCACATGTTTTACTGCTTACAATCATGCTTACAATCAAAATATAAAGCACATGCTTTGCTGCTTACAATCATGAAGATAATAAGCACATGTTTTACTGCTTACAATCATGAATATAATAAGCACATGCTTTGCTGCTTACAATCATGAAGATAATAAGCACATGTTTTACTGCTTACAATCATGAATAAAATAAGCACATGCTTTGCTGCTCACAATCATGAAGATAATAAGCACATGCTTTGCTGCTTACAATTATGAATATAATAAGCACACGCTTTGCTGCTTACAATCATGAAGATAATAAGCACATGTTTTACTGCTTACAATCATGAATATAATAAGCACATGCTTTGCTGCTTACAATCATGAATATAATAAGCACATGCTTTGCTGCTTACAATCATGAATATAATAAGCATGCATGCTTACAATCATGAAGATAATAAGCACATGTTTTACTGCTTACAATCATGAATAAAATAAGCACATGCTTTGCTGCTCACAATCATGAAGATAATAAGCACATGCTTTGCTGCTTACAATTATGAATATAATAAGCACACGCTTTGCTGCTTACAATCATGAATATAATAAGCACATGCTTTGCTGCTTACAATCATGAATATAATAAGCACATGCTTTGCTGCTTACAATCATGAATATAATAAGCTCATGCTTTGCTGCTTACAATGTTCCCTTCAGCATCTACAGCTGATTTGTTGGGTAACAAAGGGAAAATTTTCCAAGCAGTTGATTGGTCAAATTTTTGGAGTAATCACATCCGGCTCAAATCAGTTTGAAAAGGTCTTTTGCATTGGTCAATAAGGCATTGAGCAGGATAAACCTGAACCTGTTATATAGAGGGCCATTTTGAATCATTTTAAGTTTGTAACATTTATCAAAAAAACATAAAAGGGATCTCACTTTTTAAAGAGACCTAAAACCTGGACTTACTTTCAAGAAATTCCTTTGAAACATGAAAGACGGCAACAACTAAAAAAATACATCTTCAAAATATAATTTACAATTTAAACGTTTGTTTAAAAGATTACTTGCCATCCTGCTGTTCAGTGAACTCTTAAATTGTTCATGTAGGTAGTGTTTAGACCATGCTAAAGTCCAGTGCTCTTTTTGAATGTGTTCATATGCTGTTGTTCTGATCATCTTTATTTTTTATTTCTTAAAAGTTTTGCATGTATTGTACTTCTTTTTGTAAATAAAGAGCAAGAAATTTGTGTACGTTTTTGTACGAAAGACTGAAGTATTGATGATTGAATAAATGAGGTGAAATGTAAAGATATCTCTTTTTCTCCCCCTGTGCAGAGAGGCTGTTGATCAGGCACCACAAGTGAACCCTTTGTTGGAACAAGTATGTGTGTACGTATCGCAGGACTGCACAGGTGAGACTCTACCTGTAGATCCTTGGTAAAATTCTTTAGTAGTAAGTTATTAAAGGCAGGTAGATCAGCCGGCTGAGCGTACGACTGAGATGCTGGAGGTCTAAGGTTCGAGCCCAATGACGGTATAACCAATGATTTTTCCACAGATATGAAGAACAATTCATTGACATCAAGTGCAGAGGTTTGTCTTCTGCATCACACCTCCTCCCCTACGTGACCTTTGGAAAAGTGGCCAGTGGTTGGGTGGCGCTCACCGTCCATTGGATGGGGATGTTCAGTGTTGGTCCTGATGGCAGGATAGTCACCCATGCCTGATTGTCTGAATACTGTTTCAGAAGAGAAGCATTAAAACACAGTGTTAAAGTCATTCACTTCCAGTCGAGTTCATGATGCATAATGTGAAGTGCTGCCTAGAGAATTATGACTGGCCATTGTAAAATGCTTTGAATAATTGTATATATATATATATATATTATATATTAAATCCATTATAGCCAATCAAGGCTCATATAGGCCGGTGCTTATCTACAGTTTCCGTGATGCCAGTGGACGAGAGTATTTGACTCCCCCTGGATGGACACCTGTCCATCCCAGGTTAACTCCCCAGCAAACTGGTACTCATTTCACAGCTGAGTGAACTGGATAAATCGTCAATGGAAGTGTCTTGCTCGAGAACACAACATGACCATTTTACAGCATTGTAAATTAAAAACTTTATCATGATAAGAGTGTACTTGACTCCCCCTGGATGGAAGCCATGTCCATCCCAGGTTAACTCCCCAGCAAACTGGTATTCATTTCACAGCTGAGTGAAGTGGATAAATTATGCAAATTGTATTTAAATCTTATGACATCACAAAAGAGAAAACTTTGAATGGGGAAAGTTGGATAAAACCAAGAGGTTTTGAATCTCTATTATACTCTTCAGTCAAAGTAAAGCGAGAGATTCAGATGATTTTCAGAGACAAAAATTTAGGACTGAAAGAATTACATTAAACATTTTCTTTTGTACTTCACAACTTATGCATACATTAAAGATGCTTTAAAATTTGATTATCCATAAATTGGAAAACTTCTAGTGCTTTGATGTAATTTAAAGACCAGTCTTTCTATAACAAAAAGTGGCAGCCTTAATATAGATTAGGAATAAGAATAGAAGCAGAATCATGATATAAGCTATGATTGAAAGTAGAAATTACTTAGAAGAGTCATAGGCGGCGGAACCGCCTCGACCATGGTCGGGGCAAAAGTTTGCCCGACAATGGACCGACCAATGTTATACAATAATTAGTCATGTGATATTGGGCCTATTCAGTATTTCACTGTAATTTTCTAATGTTTAGCTAACGAATACTCTTCATTTATGTAAGAGTTCGTGATTAATATTTCACGAAAAAACTTTTTCAAAATAGCGTCGGTACGCGGTGTTAAGTTTGCTCTAGCACGATTATTACAATAAAGTCATAAAGATGGGCGCGCTCTATGTTTAATTGCTTTAAAGGATTAGCTCAGGGGTCAAGCAAGTCCAAATTTGAATTAGGGAAATAATACTCTATAACTTGCCTGTTAGAAGTATGTTATCATGTAATTTTACTTAGAATAGGCTAAATGACTGCGATATGACCCCTGGCCCCCACCACGGCCCTTGGTTGGCCCAATAATTTCAACCTTCCGCCGCGTCTGAGAGTAATATATATGTAGTTGGAAGATGATGAATGCACATGGTATGAAAGAAAAGAAAAATTCACTTTGAGACAAGGACGAGAATAAATTAAGCAATGTCTTGGACATTTTGTTCCATTTAAAACTTTTTTTTTTCATTTGTACTTCAGTTCAAAGTTGGACAATTTCCCACGGTTCTAAATAAAGGTGTCGAAAATCTTTCCATGAAAAATTGTGGCAAAAATATTATTAATGTTGTAAATATATCTTTAAAACTTCCCTCTTTTGCAATTTAATGTACTGTTCATTGCACAATTACATTAAGGACGTTTTTAAAAGCACATATTTACCACATATACTGTTGCTTATTCAAGAAATCTAGAATAAGAAAAAGAATTTTTATTATTTTATTTAAAAAGAAATTCTTCCCACGAATTCCTGTTTTTTTCTGTGGTTTTATCTGCTGGAACTGTAGATATTTAAAAGCACATATTTACCACATGTACTGTTGCTCATTCAAGAA
Organism: Chiridota heheva; assembly: GCA_020152595.1. NCBI lineage: Eukaryota > Metazoa > Echinodermata > Holothuroidea > Apodida > Chiridotidae > Chiridota > Chiridota heheva. The sequence goes on from JAIGNY010003782.1 coordinate 562,666, forward strand.
ATCTAAAAAAGAACAAATATATATATCTATTTTTGTAATTAAAAAAATTCTTCCCATGAATTCCCATTTTCCTGTGGTTTTAACGGCAGGAACTGTAGATATTTAAAAGCACATGTTTATCACATATACTGTTGCTTATTCAAGAAAAACAAAAAAAAATATATATATATTTTTTTTATTAAAAAAATTCTTCCCGCGAATTCCCATTTTTTCCTGTGGTTATAACGGCTGGAACTGTAGATATTTAAAAGCACATATTTATCACATATACTGTTGCTTATTCAAGAAATCTAAAAAAAATAAAAACATTTTTTTAATATAAAAAGAAATTATATAATAATGTATTTTAATATATAATAATATATAATATTTAAAATATATATATATATATATATACTATTGCATATTATTCAATAAATTATAAAAAAAATATATATATATATATTTTTTTGATTAAAGAAATTCTTATATATATATATATATATATATATACGGCCGGAACTATATTATTTTAATTAGAAATAAATTTTTCTCATATACTGTTACCACATTTTCAAGAAATTTAAAAAAGAAAAAAACAAATTATTTTAAATTTTGTTTTATTATATATATATATATATATACATATATATATATATATCAAGAAATCTAAAAAGAAAAAAGAATCGTTTTATATTTTAATTAAAATAAATTCTTCCTGTGAATTCCCATTTTTTCTGTAATTTTAACTCCCGGAACTGTAGATTTTTAAAAACACATATTTACCACATTTTCAAGAATTTTAAAAAAAGAAAAAGGATTATTATTTTTTGTTTTATTAAAAAAATTCTTCCCGCAAATTCCCGTTCTTCCTGCAGTTACGGAACTGTAGATATTTTCTAGGTCTGCTTCAGTTGTACCTCTTATATGTAGAATTTGATCCAGTGTATTGATAAATTACGATCCTAGGGCCGCATTAAAAATGTGTCCTTAAACTCCCTATCATTAAGAGAAAACTGGTCAGGTGATCACATCACGTACCCCCGCTTCCGATTTGCATTACTTGCTTACTCGCGCATTAAATTACAGGATACAGTTTCCAAGCTCTGCGATGTGAATCACGCATAAGTGATTAAACTAACATGAATGGTTAGGCATGCAATCGTGACTGGAAATTATCCTGCTATGCTTGAAAGTTGATATTGCTTTTGTGGGTTTTTCCAATTAGTGGAGGTGAGATGTTGCATGCATCATTAGACAGGTATAACCCCAATTTGGACAACTTTTCAGTACGGCGGCTAGATCATCTAACAAATTGTACTAACAAATTTTGGTCGGTCAGAATTTTTTGCAAATCCAGTGCACACACAATACTTCTAAATTTATAATACAAGTAAGAGGCGTCATTACTGTAGCACCTAACTTAATAGCTTTATGCATTTGACATATTTTTCTTTGTTATATTTCACATTTTCCTTTCTTTTCATTTTGTACAGTGTATAAACAAGATGTTATTGACCTCTGCACCAGAAGGAAATCGTTTTCCCTCTTGCCAATTTTGTACGATGTTCCCGATTCTCCTAAATCTTCAACTCAACAAGAACAGACTTTTCAGGCTTCAACCAGGAATACACCTTCTAATACTGTTAACCCTGAACAGATTATCAGCTCCAAGAGACCGACAAACCCTATTTTGTCGTCAACCAATGAAAGGGATATCCACTTAAAAAAATCAGTTGGAAATGTAAATGATTCTCAGTTGTGCAATAAAGATGTAAAGTCAGTGAAATTGAACCCTGAGGAAACGAGTCTCAACAAAGGTGTAATTTCAGAGAATAATTATATATCTACAGGTGGTGACAAAGATCTTACAAATCACCAGTCACAAGGATTTGAACCAAATATTCAAAATAATGTTGACATGAACAACTTAAATGATGACATGCTGCCTTCAGATAGTGCCATAGGCATTCATGAAAATGGTGCAATAGAAAATGGTGTAGTAACTAATGATCCTCAAAGTGGGGAACTTACCAATGGTGTAAAGGTGGAAAGTGCATCTCCATTATTACAATCGGCTCCCGCGGATGGAGTGTCCCTGAAGGACCAGCTACGACTGTGTCCAGAAGAAGGACCACCCACAACTCTTTCAAATGGTGCAGCAGGGTCAGAAGGCAGGGCCTCATTACAGATGAAGCAAGCAGTGGAACATGAGGCGGGAGAAGAGTCACCGGGCAAGAATATCGACCCAGAAAACCACTCATCCTCTGAGGAAGTTGATAGGTACTTTTATATCTATATATCTATCGTATTGAAGGAGCTCTCATCGAAAAAGTGACGGCATTGTTTTTGCTCAATCAAGGGAAATTTAAAATACCACAGGTCAACAATTTTTATACTCGTGTTATTGAAAAAATGATTAGTTCAGTGGACAAGCAAGTCTATCTTCTATGAAAGAGGACTGCAAAAGAAACAAAATGGTTAAGAAAGCATTCAAAAATCTTATTCCGGTAAAAATATATATAAAATTAAATAAAGTTTGGTATGATTTGTGTAGAAATGACTGAAATCAGACTAGTTGTGATGTCATAACCTCAGATTCCTCATTGTCTTTAAGTATTCTATCATATTTTGTCCTGCGATTTTGTGGCTTAAAAACCATTGGATAGGTCAAGAAATTAGTCAAACAGAATCTAGGAAGGGTATCTACAATATTCCACCTGAAGAAAGTTCGAGGAAAATTAATTTATTGGGAAAAAATGAAAATAAATTTTCTTTAAAAAACATTAACAATTGTTAAGAACGTGAGGATGAAGATGCCAACTTTCCATAGTAGACTTAGCACACTAGTCATTTCTACACAGATAAGACAGAGCTTTAATCTTGAATATATCCTTAACGGAATAAGATTTTTGAATACTTTCTGTGCTATTTTGCTTCTTTTGAGGTCCTCCTTCATTTCAGATAGACTTGCTTGACCACTGAACTAATCCTTTCAAGTTTTCATAAGAAATAATTATAATTAATTTGAAGATTCGTATCAAAAGTTTTCAGATTCAAGAAAATATGCCCTAATGTTTTGGCCACCAGCTCCTTTAAGGCCTATGGATATGTTGGTTAGCCTATAAGGGTGTTTCAGCTAACGTCATGAGGTCACATGACTTTGTTTACATTGCCATTTTGTCGGTCAAAAACGCTGTCGTCTGCTGTACACTTAATTAGACTTACATATGATTTGCAGCCAGCACTTTATGTATAGGCTTTGTCTGAGTGTAACGTACAATCAGCTGGCGTTAACGTTTAAGTTACTCTTCATATACCCGGTGAGTATGTAAAACTTAAGAAATACACGAAGTAAAATCGGAAGCGGAAAAAAATTGCAAATAGTAAAATTCGCTCAACACGACGCTGCCCTGCAAAATGGAGCCCAGTTGAGTGAGAGTCACATGATAAAATCCCTCTGTTAGAGTCTTAAGCATTGAGGTGTATGGTCTTTGAATTTTGGAAGTGGCTCTTCTAGTTTTCCAGTTATAGGTGATCAAAATTTGAGAAAATTGAAATATATCTAAAGTTTGTGATTTATGACTGGGCAGACTGCTAAACACTTTGATCTAATTCTTAAAGTTCTTTTCTTAATCTCAAAATGATGAGAAAGTCGACTCTTTCTAGAATTTGATTGGGTATTTGGTAGGGTAAATACTAAAAATATTTAGGTCAGAATTTGTTCTAAATGTAACTGTAAACACAATGCATTTATAATATAAATAACATTAGAGATAGTCATTTGCATATAACAATATTGCATATGTTTTTGTCATTATCATATCTTTCATTCCTCTTTCCAATTTGTATGTTTTCTATGAACTTTTCCAGTGTGTTGCTTCTTGTTTTCCTTTCTGAAGTGTTAATTTACAAGTAGTTTTACGTCCCCCCCTTGAACCAGAAGTGTGTTTTCTGTGACTGAAAACAGGGTTTGTATAACAGCGCGAATTGTGCAATCAGATCTCACAATCCCACACAAAATTAGAAGCAATGCGGATGGTCGCCCATAGCTACCGGGAGTTGCTGGTTAGACGAGTGTTCAAATGTGATAACATTAGGCCTCGAGTTATTGATATAAATTTTAGCGATTAGACATTCATGAAATATTCATGCAATTTATGGAAATGAATATAATTCAAGAAGAGTTTTACCTTGAAGTGCAAAAAAAGTAAAAGGTTATTTTTATCGGTAAAATAATTCTTATAAGTTGCAAAGTTATGAACAGATCTCTTATGTACTTAAATGTAACATGAAATGTTGATGTCGGTGGTGAAATTTGTAACTAGTCGCCAACTACAGTCGTTTTCTGTTACTACGATATCCAGCACTGTATACAATCAATATATTTAGTTGATGAAAAGAAATTTACAAAGCGACTGTAAATTTGATGAATTTTTACGAATGAACATCTTGCAGAGGCCGTTACGTTTGTTCACAACTTGTGTTTGTAAAATTTGATATCATCTGAAATCCCTACCAAAAAATGTTTGAAAAAGGAAATCCCCCCCCCCCCCCGCCCCCTTCTCCCCCTCTTCTTCTCCTCCCAAAATCCAAAGCTACTGCAAATCCTGACTAAACATAATATTTACTTTTTTTGAATGAGTACTGTTGGCACACAACATAGCTTCTTTAACAACGTTGAAGAATGCTCAATTCAGCATTTACTGTGTTGTTTTGTTTTTTCTAAAAGGGCAACGAAACCAAAAAGAATAGTGTTTGAGTCCTTCAGGTAACAACTGTTTTTAATCATGGTATTTCAATTATTGTGATTTCAGGATTTGTTATTATTGCTTTGTAATATTCATATGAAAACAAATCAGGATTTCATAAATATTGCAAACAATGGAAGCCAGAACATTTGCTGCAATCTCATTGCTTTACTTTCTTTCTTCTTTAATCTTATTTCAGATCAAATGAGAATATTCATGCTGAAAATCCTACAATTTTAACATTATACATCAATTGATAATTGTAACTTACATATTGTAGGTGACAAGTCGTAACTTACATGTTGTAGGTGACAAGTCGTAACTTACATGTTGTAGGTGACAAGTCGTAACTTACATATTGTAGGTGACAAGTCGTAACTTACATATTGTAGGTGACAAGTCGTAACTTACATGTTATAGGTGACAAGTCGTAACTTACATGTTGTAGGTGACAAGTCGCAATTTACATATTGTAGGTGACAAATCGTAACTTACATATTGTAGGTGACAAATCGTAACTTACATATTGTAGGTGACAAGTCGTAACTTACATGTAGGTGACAAATCGTAATTTACATGTTGTAGGTGACAAATCATAACTTACATATTGTAGGTGACAAATCGTAACTTACACTTAGTGTGACAAGTCGGAACTTACATATTGTAGGTGACAAGTCGCAACTTATATATTGTAGGTGACAAGTTGCAGCTTACATATCGTAGGTGACAAATCGTAACTTACATATTGTAGGTGGCAAATCCTAATTTACATATTGTAGGTGACAAGTTGGAACTAACATATTGTAGGTGACAATTCGTAACTTACATATTGTAGGTGACAAGCCGTAACCTACATATTCTAGGTGACAAGTCGTAACTTACATATTGTAGGTGACAAGTCGCAATGTACATATTGTAGGTGTCAAGTCGTAACTTGAATATTGTAGGTGACAAATCGTAACTTACATATTGTAGGTGACAAGTTGTAACTTTTATATTGTAGGTGACAAGTCGTAACTTACATATTGTAGGTGAAAAGTCATAACTTACTTATTGCAGGTGACAAGTGGTAACTTACATATTGCAGGTGACAAGTGGTAACTTACATATTGTAAGTGACAACTCACAATTTACATATTGTAGGTGACAAGTGGTAACTTGCATATTGTACGTGACAAGTCATAAGTTACATATTGTAGGTGACAACTCACAACTTACATACTGTAGGTGACAAGTGGTAACTTACATATTGTAGGTGACAAATCACAACTTACATATTGCAGGTGACAAGTGGTAACTTGCGTATTGTACATGACAAGTCATAACTTACATATTGTAGGTGACAACTCACAATTTACATATTGTAGGTGACAAGTCATAGCTTGTAGATGACAAGTGGTAACTTACATATTGTAGATGACAAATCACAACATATATATTGTATGTGACAAGTCGCAACTTGGCATATTGCAGGTGACAAATCGCAACTTACATATCGGGTTGAATTAATCACTGTTCCGAGAATAGTGTGTTTTATGCAGGACCAGTGAATTTTTAAACATCACTGTTTCAGTGGAACAGTGTTCTTTTCATAAGCATGTGGCATCAATGATCAATAACTTGATTTCTGATGCAAAAAAATGCATGTTGTCAAAAAAGATTATCATAGAAAGAAATAAGCTTTTCCCACCTTGCCTGCAATTGCCAGCACAATTAATCATGAATTAATATATTGAAGGCTGCTTGCATGTGTATGACTGTACACAACTGGATGATACATCATGTACTGTGTATGTAATAATAATAACTGACATATATATTTACACATATTAACCAATAAAGTAGTTGTAAATTAAGCCCATGTAGAAGAAAGGAATTTGTCCTGTTATCGGCAAAAAGTTGGACCAGTGAAATCTGATCTGGAATGACCCCTGCGTATTGTAGGTGACAAATCACAAAATGTTGCGTCCTTGATAAAAAAAATATCAACTGAACCAATATTGAGACAGACCTAGTAACTAAATGTTTTGTCTTGCTTTCAGGTGGTGTGCTGTCATAATCATGATTCCAGTCCGTCTAGGAGGGGAGGAGATCAATCCTATTTACATGAGGCCAATTCAGTCTCTGTTCTCTATGCCATCATGTGTTGGAATAATTGGTGGCAAGCCGAAGCATTCCTTGTATTTTGTTGGGTTTCAAGGTAAAACATTTATTTCATTCTTTTTTGACATTTGATGGATGGTGGTTAATTGTTTCAGATAGTTGTATATATTTTGATCAACAAGAACAATTATGCGATTTATATTTATTGCAGTAAGGCAAACTTAGAATAAAAATTAGGATTAGTATAAGAATACCCCTTGTTAAAAGGAAGCTTAGGGGCTTAGTGATTAGGGGGTTAAAACATGTTTTTAGAAGGTAATGGGTTTGATCCAGGACACTAGTCCAGGACACTAGTCCTGTGTTATGTCCTTAAGCAGGACATTTGCCCCAGCGTACTCACCTGAACACAAGCATTGCTGGGCAGTTAACATGCGATGGGAGAGTCATTAATTCTCATCTGCTTGCACCAAAACAGCAGGAGACAAAGGCTGGCATTGGTGGACCTTCAAAATCGACCAGATTTAACTTTTCAAAGGTTTATGGACAGGAAGCAATGACATGGGCTTAAATGATTTAAAATATACTCAAAACCATGCAAACAACAAAAAGTCCCATCAAACTCGTTAAAAGTGACCCATTTTTCAGCATTTTAAAACTTAGATGCCTAATTAGCATAATTGTGCAATATTTTGTGACCTCAGAATAGGATTGCTCCTGTTAACTTATTGTTTTTGGTCCTTCCCCCCAAATATTTTGAATGGGAGAAGTTGGCTGTAGTGAACAGGAAATTGAATACCATTATAACCTTGACCCAGATTTAGCAGCAGAATGCAGTTCGAGAACCTTTGATATTTGAAATTTGGGAATGAAATATAAAGAATTACGCGAAAGAATTTAACTGTATTCCTGTTCAAACATCACTTTTGCATATTCAGAAAATATTTACAAGCTTTGATTCGGCAGACAGCTATTGTGACCATTTAAAGACTGTTCTGCTCCGATTTTAATGTGGGTAAAAAATATCTGCAGGTTTAGAATTGGTGGTAGTCCGAGGCTGTCTTGATTATTATCTGTTCTGCTCTGATTTTATTGTGGGTTAAAAAAAATATCTGCAGGTTTAGAATTGGGGGTAGTCAGAGGCTGTCCTGACAAGAAAAGTAGGTACAGACTAAAATTTTGTCCAGGAATAAGGGTTAAGTTCCAGCATGAATGAGTAACAGATTGATTCAGTATTTTGAGTGTAAAACGGTTAAAATCTTGAAGTAGGTATTCACTGAAAGAATTTCCGCATAAATATGAATTTTTCTACATAATTGAAAGGTATTTACTGAAATAATTTCCGCATAAATATGAATTTTGCTACCTAATTGAATATATCATGCAAGGTTTGCATGTGACTCAGGATTTGTAAGATTCCTTTCCATCAGCAAATTAGGGTATGATTAGGAGGGTGTTTTATTTTGAACTAATAAGGTAAAGGAGTAGAAATGGTTGAGTGCCACCTTATGATCTTTTTTCCTGTGGAACGAAATAGAGATTAATGCTTAGCCTTGATTTGTAAGGAGCATCTTAACACCCCCACCACACCCCTTTGACCATAGGCGAGATTTGAGGGTGCAAGGGGGGAAATTTCTTCCTACTTTTTTTGTTTTCTTTTAGGATGATTTTATGATTCCTCCCCACCCCCACCCCCTCCCAACTTTCAGTGGCCAGATCCCACTTATGCCTTTGATTCAACTCTTGACATATATAGTGTGTATTAATATCTTGTTTCTCTGTTTCTTTACATTTAGATGAGAAACTCATTCATTTGGATCCTCATTACTGCCAGCCTGTGGTGGATGTCACAAAGCAAAAGTTTCCAGTCTGGGTAGGTATTCATTGTTTTTGATAGGTTTCACCAAAAAAAAATATTTAAAAAATATTAAATTTTTTGTAAAAAGTTGTATTACATTTTAGCAGATAGAATCCTGATTTTGCCATTTTTCAAGTTTTCCATTAACCCTTTAAACGCTTAGTGTGTTAAAAACGTGACTGCAATTTTTGTCTGAACTATTTTTCAAAAATATTTTTCACAACTTTCCTTTCACTTTCTATCACTACAAGTTTGGTATATTTGAATGCTAAGATAATAAACTTTTCAACAAAAGATTCAATTTAAAGAAAATATTGACAAGAATATGAAAAAATGCAAATTTTAGGCAAAATTAGGTCAATTTTTTAAAGTTTTTTTGAGTGTTTTTTTTGTCAATAATGAAAATGGAGGATTTTTTACATATTAGATTGTTTGTGAATTTCCTTTCCCATTGATGCCAGTCAAAAAAAAATTCTCAAAGCAAAACATGCAAACACACTAAGAATAAACCAAAAAATAATCACCGCTGTATAATTACTCAAGAAAAACAAAGCCACGCATCTGGTTTGGTTTTCGAACTGGGGTCGTTCACGTAATCTTCCGACGCTTACCACTACACCACACTGCCTATTGACTAACATGTGGATTTATTTTTAAACTTATATTTTGGTGTGAAAAAAGAGGGGGTAGTTGTTCTTTTATATTTCAATTGAATTCAATTTTGTCTCAAAATTCTTCAACGTAACCCCCGTCAAAAAGTTACATTTTCTGAAAGAACTATTCAAGCTCTTTCAACTGATACCAGGATCTGCTGTGGGCCTATTTGAAGAAGCACACAAAAAAAAAAAGTTGATGTCCAAAATGGTCGTGCCATGAAAGATTTATTTTTAAGGGTTAAAGGATGAAGTAACTGGTTGGTTTTGTTCATCTCATTGGATAGGGGACAGAAAGAGGTATAATTTTACTCTCTTACATTTATTATACCAAAGATGAGATTTGTTGAAAATTTACTTAATTGGTAACATAACCTTAGATCACAGGTGCTGCATCACATACTTATTTTCCCTGTGAGTCTCAAACTACTTGTTTTCAACAATGCACCATTTGATTCAACTCCGCTGGTCGGCTTAATTTGACCAATGCTGCCAAGGTGCAACTAACTCCATCAACCAAAATACATACTCAGTCTTTTCTTCTATTTATATTTAAATACTTCTTCAAGCTTTGTTGCTTTATGCCACTGGGTATGTTTAGTTTGTGGGTTAGTGAATTACAACCTAGTGTGTATACCTTGGTGTGTATACCTTAAAATTCTATCAAGTGTAGGGAAAAAAGATATAAATATCTCTTTTACTCATTTATGATATCATAAATCAGATAGTTCACAGACCCCTAGCTTGATTTAAATTGGGGCAGGGTGCTAAATTTGTTGAGGGGCACATAAATACGCACGCGAAGCGCTGTGTTTTTTTCAGCATGGAGTCCAGGGGTCCCTTTACAAACAGGACAATTGCTTATTATGCTATCATTCTGTGTTCTGTATTTATTTATGAGGTTAATTAAGATTATTAAGTTTTTTTTTTTTTTAAATCTTAAAAATGTTTTTTTTTTTTTTTTTTTAATCTTAAAAATGTTTTTTTTTTTTTCATGAGGGGCAGGGTGGATCCCAGGGGGCAGGGTTGATCCCCAGGGGGAAGGGCGGGCCCACAGAGCGGCGGGCGGGCTGCTACTGCAAAACAGCAAAGCTAGGGGGCTGGTTCATTTGATAGTTCTTATCCATCTCCAAATATGTGTGGTTTTGTTACTTTTTAAGAAAGAAGTGACTACATTTTGGGACACATTGAAACAAGAGGATGGCAGAAATGGAGAAGGGGGTTATCATTCTGTGTTCTGTATTCATTTATGAGGTTAATTAAGATTATTAAGTTTAAAAAATAAAAATCTAAAAATTAATAAATAATATCAAACAAATTCTCATGAGCGGCAGGGTGGATCCTAGGGGGCATGGCGGACCCCCAAGGGGCAGGGTGGCCCCACAGAGCGGTGGGGCGGGCTGCTTCTGTAAAACAGCAAAGCTAGGGGGCTGGTTCATTTGATGGTTCTTATCTGTTATGATCCCAATCCTGTCACTTTCCTTTCTACAGTCATTCCATTGCATGTCTCCAAGAAAAATGTCCATCGGCAAGATGGATCCTAGCTGCACCATTGGGTTCTACCTCAGAACTCGAGATGACTTTGAGAGGTTTGTGCAGAAGTACCCCAGGTAAGAAGATAGGGTAACAAGTGTGTGATTTACTAAAGGAATGACTTTATCAGAGGAACTTCCTTGATTATTGACTTCACGAGAGGAAGTTGCTTCAACAATACTTCTTACTATTGTATGTTATGAAGGTCATGAGTAGTTGAACCCGATCCCTTTTTCCTCTCTCCACTCCCTCCATTAATCATGATCTTATTCTTTCATCTAAGATGTCACTCGACCTGAATCCTTTCCTCTTTCTAAAACCCCTGTAGTGACCTCAAAGCTTTCATATCCATTTGTATCCATTGTATCCGACTAGAGCTATGGAAATACGTAACCCTAAACAAATTACAAATCCATCTCCAAAATGGAAAATACCCAAAGCATGGCAAAGATAAGGTCAGTATCACCCGCCACAATTTTTTCTCTCACAACCACCTGTGTAATGGAAACTCATAACTCCTCCGTTCAAACAACAGTATTACAGTCACCCATATCATACCTTCATTGCAACTGGTTACCTCAAATGGTAGAGCTCCCGCTTTCCAGCCGGAAGGTCATGGGTTTTATTTGCAATTGAGCAATTAACATGAAAACTTTCACTTGGTGCTCAGCATAAGGGATCGAAGCAGTGTAATAGTGCAGGCTTGTGTGCCATGTGTTTGCCCCCCCCCCCCCCTCACCCCGTTCCCAGACAGAATTGAATTCCAGTATGCTTTGAGCAAGCTTACTTGTGTGCTCAAAGAGCTATATAAGAACTAATTAGTATTTATTATTATTTTCATGAAACAAAGAAACAACTTTTTCCATGAAAATAAAATGACAAACTCTCCCAAGCAGCCTGAAATACTATATTTACCTAACTTCGTGGGCGGAGGTTATGTTTTCGTCAATGAACTTGGGGAGGTTATGTTTTCGTCAATGAACTTGGGGAGGTTAGGTTTTCGTCAATGAACTTGGGGAGGTTATGTTTTCACCTTTTGTTTGTTTGTTTGTCATCAACATATCTCAAGAACTGATGATTGGATTTTGATCAAATTTGCTGTGTGGTTTTGTTATTTTTTAAAGAAAAAGTAACTACATTTTGGGACATATTGAAACAAGGGGAGGGCAGAAATGGAGGGGTGGGTTATTTTAGGGTGAGGTCTGTCAAGACTAGCTTAATTAAAACTTTTTAATGGATGTGCTGAACAATTAATTCATGCTGTGAAAGGAAGTCTAAAGAATTAATTTTCTGGACTTAAGGCAAATGAAATCAAGTGGTTTCTGGTATCAAAGAAAATCAAAACAATTGGTTTCTGCCATGAATGGAAAATGATTGAATGTGACTTTTGCCTGAATGGAACTCAAACAATCAATGCTTAGCCTGAATAAAACTAAAAACAATGATCAATCAGATGGTAGATGATCCTGAAGTATTCTGAATGCAAGTGGTCATACAATTCAAAAGTGAGGAAAAGATTCTTTGGAGGTTAAACTTGGTGGGCCTTAGGTTGTATTCTGTATGAGGAATGAACTCTAAAATATATAAGTTATGTTGGAAATGCCAAGAGGCAGAGGTATGCACTCTACTGAGTGCTGAAATTCTAGTTAAATATGATGTCCTCTTCCACCCACTATTTTCCTGTGCAGGGTTCACTTACTCGACAAACCACTTGTACTGCATTCCACCACTTTATACAACAATTTCACACCTTGATTCTGTAAGGTTTGAGATTTGAGTTAAAGGATTAGTTCATTGGTCAAGAAAAAAAGAATATTTTAAAAGATACAAAAAAAGGAAGCTTTCAAAAACTTATTCCGTTAGGAGCTATAACAGATTAAAACTCCTGTCTTATCTGTGTGAAATGACTAGTGTACTATGTCTACTAATCCTCACATTCTTAACAATTGTTAATGTATTTTGAAGAAAATCAATTTTACTTTTGTAACATTTGAATTGTTTTTCCTCAAAACTTTCTACAGGTGGTAAATTATAATTAACCTTACTAGATTCTGTTTTGCTACTTTCCTGACATATTTAATGGTTGTTAAGCCACAATATCACAGGACGAAGTATGATAGAATACATAAAGACTTTGAGAAATGATAATAATAATAATAATAATACATTTATATAGCAATACATATTCAAAACGCTTTTGATTGATTTGAGAAGAATTTTTCTTATTTGAATTGGGAGATCATTCCAATGACATCACAGCCAGTCATTTCTACACAAATGATACCAAACTTTAAACTTGAATATCTCTTTAAGAGAATAGGATATTTAAATGCTTTTCACCATTTTGTTAGCTTGACTATTCAAAAATATAGTAGAGCTATTCTACTACCATCGGTGTCGGCGTCTGGTAAAGTTTTGGTTAAAGTTTCATAACTTAAATTATGAATGGTGTACATTCATGTGACTTGGCATAGGGGTAGAGGACATGGGTACTGTTTAAATGAGCATAATTAGGGGTTGTGTGTGCATACTAATTAGCTTATTTGCATAACAATTACAGTTTTGTTAAGGTTTTCATAACTTATTAATGGTGTACATTCATGTGACTTGGCATAAGGGTACTGTTCAAGTGAGCATGATTAGGGTTGTGTGTGCATACTAATTAGTGTATTTGCATAACAATGCAAATATTTGTATCTATGATGTCTCTTTTAAATTAAAGGGGATGTGGGGGTTTTGTTTGCACAAATTATCATACATGTGAAGAGCATTGTCTACACTTAATGTTGAGGTAAATTGTGCATATTAATTATGTTATTTGCATAACAATAGACTTGTACAAAATGTTTAACATTTATGAGCGCATAACTTAAGTTATGAATGATGTACATTCATTTAACTTGCACAGGGGTAGAGGACACGGGTACTTTTAAATAAGCATGATTTTTGTGTGTGCATACTAATTAGCTTATTTGCATAAAAATTAAATAATTTGTATCTATGATATCTCTTAAATTAATTTGGGAGTGGGGATTTTGTTTACACAAATGATCATATATGTGAAGAGCATTGTCTACACTCAATGGTGAGGTATGATGTGCATATTAATTAGATTATTTGCATAACAATAGACTTTTGCATAAAATATTTAACCTTTAGATAATAACTTGGTACTTCTTACAGGGGTAGAGGACATGGGTACTGTTTAAATTAACATTATTTGGGGTTGTGTGTGCATACTAATTAGCTTATTTGCATAACAATGAAAATATTTGTATCTCTGATATCTCTTAAATTAAAGTGGGAGTGGGATTTTGTTTACACAAATGATCATATATGTGAAGAGCATTGTCTACAATCAATGGTGAGGTGTAGTGTGCATATTAGCTAGGTTATTTGCATAACAATAGACTTGCATACAAAATATTTAACCTGAGATAATAACTTGCTATTTGGTTCAGTGGTAGAGGGCATTGGTACTGTTCAGTTGAGTATGGTTGGGGGATTGTGTGTGCATAATAATTAGCCTATTTGCTTAGCAATGAAAATATTTGTATATGTGGTATCTCTTGAATTAAAGTGGGTATGATTATTTTGTCTAAACAAATGATCATACAGTTTATGTGAAGAGCATTGTTCACACTTAATGGTGAGGTATAGTTAGTGTGCATCTGCTGCAACATGTTTGACCTGAGTTCAAAAGTATATGGCTTATGACTTACTAACTTCACATTTCTAGTTTTGTTATGATATTGACATTTCTGACATGAATAGCAATTAAAATGTTTGTCTTGCCATGAATAAAGAAGCAAACAAAAGTATCCTCCCTTCTAAAGAATGTTAAATTAGAGGTTTGGGAAATATAAACAAAAAGTGGAATGTGGGGTAGAAGATGACCTGATGATAAAGTAGCTGAAGGAATTAGGATGAGGTCATGTGGGACATGGTGGAATTGTATGTAGGGCAAGGTGCAGTGGGATGTTGGTCAGGATGTATTGGCATGTTAGACAGGGTTTTTGGCATGTAGAACAGGGTGGGTTGGCATGTGGAACAGGATGGGTTGGCATGTGGAACAGGGTTGGTTGGCATGTGGAACAGGGTTGGTCGACATGTGGGATGGCATGTGGTGGGATGTCATCTAAATTTCAGTTGTGATGGCATGTGGGTCATGCAAGTGGTGGAATGACATACAACATCTGGTTTTCAGGTGTGATTGCATGGAGTATAGACATGGGATGACATTTGGGACAGGTTGGGATGAAATGTGGGACAGTCTGGAATATGCATTATTAGCAGTGAGGGATTTGTATCATTTCCAATGTCTAGTTTGTCATACGTTAAGCAATATTGTTTTGCATAATTTTGCTTTAATGTTATTGTACATTTTTCATGTTGCTTGACTTTGCTTGACACACATATTTTTTTAATTGAAGTTGTATTGCAATCCAGGATGTAGTTCTGGGAATGTGTAGGGGCTGGGGGAGGGTACAGGTTGGAAAGGGGGTTGAATGGCAGTCTTTCATTGACATTGGCAAGTCAGGGCCTCTCCTTTCTTTGTTATTAAATTGATAGAACTAAAAGACGTGTTGTAGTTATAAAGACTTAGCTTTTACATGTTTCCTGAGTTACTGGGTGAGGTAACCTTGAGCTTTTTTTGTCTTAAAACATCTTGGAAAACTCCAAAGATATTTTGAAGCTTGTAGTGCCAATGATAATGTAAGTGCATCTTTCAAAGCTCAAGTAAATTAAAATCATCTGCCCCTACTACCCTATTTCTGCATTTACTTCTCTCTATAGTCCCATTCTCTATACTAGCTTTAAATTGTCGAGCATACTATCCTCCGACAGTTCCTAATTTAGAGGAGACTTGAACACACAAGTACTTCGGTTATGATAGTTAATTCCTAGTTTCGTGCGGACAGACATAACATCGACAACCAAGTTCCACGGCCTTTGATAACCAGTTGTGGTGCAAAGTCTACTCTTTCATATTAAGATGGACTTGCAGGTATTGACACCACAGTAGGTAGAACTAATCCCTTTCATTTAGATGGACTTCTCTGAACTTGCTTTGATACTAGCTTAGTTAGACATTGACATGCCAATAAACATCATCAACCTAAACCATATGTCAGATTGTACCAACCACAGACTTCAAACCAAATTTCTTCCCCACAATGTTTGTTTTGTCTGCTTTTCTCCCAATTTAAAGGATTTTCTGCAAAGCTTGTCTATTAATACATCACTGGCTCAAAAATAAATGAGCTTTACATAGTAACTGGTCTGTTGATTGCCTTGGAATTTTTTAATGTTTTGAAGATTTCCAAAGAGTCCCATTAAAGATTGTAAATAATGATTGAATTCACATTTATTCAGAAATTAATACATGATTAAAAAATAACCAAAATTAACAAAACAGTGGCCTTTCCTTTATATTGGTTAGAAGCATTTGTATGATGGTCTAAGTTATTTCTACATGACATTAGTTTACTTTGAAACTAATAGGTACACTGAAAATATAGTTTTTAAATAGGTAATGTACATGATAATGCAATGTTCATGGGTGGTTTTAACTAGACCATTACAGCTTCGCAAATACAGAAAAAGGTCATCTTTATAAATTATATTTCTTTTAAAATTCTGAAGATTTTGAAAGAAATGCAGGTCTGTATTTCATGGTCTAACAGTCATAGCCTCAGCTCTGCAAGCTAGAGGTCACGGGCCAATTTTTGTGGGTCTTCATTCTCCAGTGCTTCATGACTAGTTTGATAAAATATCCAACCTACTTAATACCTATGTAACAGTATAAGGATGTTTCAGCTGATGTCATGAGGTCACGTGACATTGTTTACATCGCCATTTTGTCGAGCAAGATGATCGTTTGCTGTACACTTATTTAGACTTACAAACGCTTGCATGTTATAAGATAATTATATTTAATTATATAAGATAATTTTTGTAAGATAATTATGCCGGAATCTTGCTGTACCATTGATTGCACTAATAGACATGTGACAGGGAATAAAAAGACGTCACTCGATTTTTCTAATCTGATCGGCATTCGAAGTGGGTTACTGTATTCGGTTCACACTAGGATTTGCAGTGAGCACTTTAATGCCAGGTATGTAAGCTTTGTCTGCCTATAACGAACAATCAGATGGCATTCACGTAAAAGTTACTATTCGTGTACTCGGCGAATATATAAAACGTTAGGAAAATATGAGGTAGAATCGCAGCCGGGAACAAAAACAATAAAATTCGCTGAACTGGTACTGGTAGATAGGTTAGCAGGCAGTATGTTTGTTGTACGTGTGATGTGACTGAGCTGTGTGAAGACGCTTAAAACGCAACGCGCTTGCCCAGCAAAATAGCTTCCAGATCAGTCACGTGATAAAATCCCTCTATACATATGATCATATTTTGCATTTTGTTTTGTTATAAGGTAGGGCTGTCATGGCGATATCTTGATATTGCTTGTTCCGTGATCATGATATAATAAATACCCTGACCAACATATCGTGATATGTCATGACAGCGCATACAACATTTTGTTTAGCAGAATTTCAGAAACTTTGTGACTGAATGACAGAATACTTGCAATGATGATTGTTTTATACTTCCCTTCCTTAAATCTTCAAGTTTTATGAACAAATTTTTTTTTTTTTTTTTACATGCTTTAAATTTCTGAGCAATGTTCCTAAATTAGTGACATTAGTACAGATATGCTTTAAAACTTGTTTTGCAATTTTGAAACTACAAATTATATGCATCATTTCACAAGATTAACTTTGCTTTAAAAAACATTTTCAAACTCCTTGGAAGATGCTGCTCCCCTTAATAAAAATTCTTTGTGTTGGTTGGAAATCAAGTACATGGTTCATTTAACATCTCGTATGGAGTGTTGAACAGATCACAGTTTGTGGTTTGAAGTGTAAAGAAATAGATAACTTTTATTTGGACCGGCCTTGCTCTGCTTCAGGGCCGATTGGAGTGTTCCTGTTTTAAGCAAAGCCATTTCTAATGGATCAAACTTAGATATGGAGATACGTTGCGATATTTTTGTCGATGATTATCAATACTCATATCTAGCCACCCATGTACATTTGTGTTCTATTTTTCTTACAGGTTGTTTCTCCACCAGGTCACAATAATGATTATCCAATGTTTATCGTCCGTGACGGTCGCTGTAATGAGTGGAATATCCAGAATTCTAACAGCAACAAAACTGAAAGATATTTACGGGTACGGCACGTGAATCAAGATGGAAAACTGATGGTGCCGATACGAGCGTCAGAGGACTTTGTTTTGCTTGACTGAGAAGAAGATGGGAACATTCGCACTTCCCTCGAAGAAGATGTTCGTGGACATGATACTTCAGGGTTGCTCGGTTGTAGGAAAGTGACACCCCCACCCCTCATAATGAAGGAAGGATATGGCACAAGAAGTGTGTTTCTACAGATGTGCAATCGTGCATAAAGAAGCATTATGTTTAACTTACATCATTACACAGGTTTATTTACTGTAGCTTTCAACTATCATTTTGTATTATTTCAATCAATTAATTATCCATGCATGTATTTGTAGGTGTTAAAGGACTATGGACATCTAGAGGCAACATGGGCTTAATTGGTTTAAAATATAACCTAAACCATTCAAACAGCAAAATATTCCGTTAGAATTGGTTACAAATTGACCAATTTACAGCATTTTTAATTTTTAGCTGTTATTGTGCAATAATGTGTGACATCAATGGGGAAAGGATTCTTTATTACCTTTTGTAAAACCTTTGTTTTTTAATTCCTCTATCAAAGTTGTCTGAAATGTAGAATTGGACTTTGGGCAAGATTTGATGGAACTTTGTCATGATCATGTATTTAGAAAAGACATTCTGAAATTTACAAGTAGCTGCATTTAAGAAAAGAATTTAAAGAATTATATACAGATTTTGAGATGTGTTCCTCTTAGTATATCACAAATTCTGGACAAATTAACATATGAAATTTTGTTTAATTATAACTTGAAAAATTAAAAATGCTTTTTACAAATTTTAAGATCTATTTTACTCAGAATGACATGCTCTTTCACATATCTAAAATCTGCTAGATGTCCATCTTCCTTTAACATACTGTACCACTAATTAAACAATACTGGAATTTATTACATGTAAAGGCTTTTTAGGTGAATTAAGACCAAGTACTGTTTTTTCACATATCATAAGTTGAATTGGGGTGGGCCCAGTGGATGCAGCCAATCACAAGGGGCAGCTTACATTAAGCAAGAAATTCATACACCCTGCAAGAGACATTTCAGTTACAAGAAAAAGTCATTTTATGCAATAGGTAGGGTCAGTGCATTGTAGAGGTACATAGGAATGCATATATGACAAGCAGAACAGGGCAGGGCAATCCTGAAAAAGTAAATTTATAAACCATTCCATTCCCACTAACCCCACTTCCCACAACCTTTTTTGTACAGGTCACACCCACCTCACCGACCCCCATACCCCCAACTTTCTGCAATAACTGTCACCAGCCTCTTACAGTTAAGCACATCCTCATTGGCTGTCCTCTCTTCACCAACCACAGAGCTTCCCTCAATCCCTTCAACTCCATTGCCGAGCTCTTCCACAAATACTCCCTGGAAAATATCATCTCCTTCCTACTCCATACCTGAACTGTTCTTGTCTTAACCTTCTTTAGACTTTTACCTACCTACTGCACTCAACCCAACATCTCCATTCTCTTTGCACCTCTGACATAATCTAATCTATCTGGCTCCTCCCAATCCCTCTGCAACAGTTGCCACTGACCCTCACAATCCATCACGTTCTCCTTGCTTGCCCCTGTACAACCTTCCCATCCTCTGAATAAAATTATATCCTTCCTTCATTATGCTTCCCTCTACAACCATATTTAACACCAAACAAATAAACTTTTAATTCATCCTACCTCTAGAATGATCTAATCTTTCAGGCACAATTTGACCCTCATTGTCGTGGTGCCGTTCAACCACAACAAACAAACAAATCTACATCCGTGACATTTCCCCTTAATCCTTCCTTACATCTTTTCAGCACTTGTAGCCAGTTTCACTCTATTGGATGCAAGACATTTATTCCCCAATTTTTGTTATAACTTTATCGAAAATGTGTTGTTTTTAGTACCTACAAAGCCTGGTGGGCAGGCAGTATTACCAATTTGTGTACCAATTTTTGTACAGCTGTTTTTAAAATTGATTGTGTACAAGGCTGGGAAAAACATTCTTGATGTCTAAAAGAAACCTATGAAGATTCAGCAATATAATGCAAATTAGCTTTATAATGCAAATTAGCTTTATAATGCAAATTAGCTTTATAATTAAGCTTTATAATGCAAATCAGCTTTATAATGCAAATCAGCTTTATTATGCAAATTAGCTTTAAAATGCAAATTAGCTTTATAATGCAAATCAGCTTTATAATGCAAATTAGCTTTATAATGCAATTTAGGAGGCAAATTAGGGGGTCAAATTGAGAACCTTAATCCATAGCACCTCTTAATGCAATACTCATTTTTGTTGGGGAGTCATTTTTTTTGAGAACTTTTCAGAGGGGGGGAACTTTTCTTGAGAACCTTTACACTGGTTATATAATTTTAATGTTCAAAGCACTGTTTGCATTTAAATAAAAGCAAGTTTGTTTACAGTAAGTCACTGCCAAATGTATCTGTAGGTGGAGTCAGTATTCTTTGCAAATTGTAAAATTTAAAATTAAAGATATTCAGTATGTGATCAGTAAAAAAATACTGTTTTACTAGATGAAAATATGTTAAAGAGGGAATTTCGTCACAAGAAAATTGATTCAAGCCACACCAATGAATCTGCAACTTATCAGTGACATAAATCCAATCTGCCAATCAGAAACATTTAATTTTGTTGTCTAGTTTTTGAGAACTAGGCCTAACAAAAATGTTATTTGTTTGCCATCTTCCACCGCACCTAGCTTTTTTTTCATTTTCAAAAATACCTCCCAAAATGGCATGGCAACCACTTTTGCCTGTTGAGTGCTGTTACTGCAGAGCAATGAAACCCATCACACACAAGAGGTTGAGAATACAAAGTTGTCTTGCCTCTTTGTAATGCGTGTGTCAGGCAAGGAAAAGAAAATCCCATTACACAAAAAGCATGAGTGAGATATAAAAACTGAGCAAAAAACAAAAAAGGTACCAACAATCTGAAAATGAAATGAAGTGTTTTAATTCTGTTTTATAAATGTTCTTGATACTTAACCCTAAGGGACCCCCTGAAAAAGAAAAAAAATTCTCTTACAATTTTCCACAAGATAAAGGGCACACAAACAAACAAAAATTTCATGACAACCTGAAGATAATTTATTGTCATACCTTATGTTTTCATTTTTATAGTATATGGACATATAGAGGCAACAGTAGCTACCTTTGCATTAAAATCTATCAAAACCTTTATAGGAACAAAAAATCTCATTAAAATCAATTATACATTGACCAGTTTGCAGCGGTTTTGATTATTAGGCACAATATGCATAATTCATAGATATTTTGTGATGCATAATAGGGTATATAACATTGGTATATACTTTTTTCCTGAGGGGAGGGGAGGTGGGTCTGCTGGCATTTAAGCTTTGGTAGCAATATCAAATTTATTTTTGGAACTTTTGTTATTCAAAGTTGGGTCCAGACAGGACATCCACCCCTGCCTGCTTCTCTGAACATGAGGAAATAACCATCTTGAGGAGGAATGGTCCATCAATCATTCATGGGTTTTGCACAAAGTCCTCCAAGCATATAATGTATATCTATATTTAGGCTCAGCCAAGGACTAATCTTATTAGCTTCACTGAACAGCAGCTAGGTGGCTTGAGCCCCAGATGAATGACCTATTGTGTACAGTGTAACAGTAGCTGGTTCTAACAAGGAACTGTGAATAGACTATGAAGATGTTGTCAATTAAGAAGGTATAGATTACCCCTGTGTTGTGTATGGTGTAACATTAGCTGGTTACTAGTCAATGAATTGTAAAGAAGTCTCTTGGGTTAAATGGTGTGGATTACCCTGATTTTGAGAAAATTGTGGGTGTTTGGTTGGATGGGTCTTAGGGCCAAAAATTCTCAATAATATTAATCGAGAAAAGATGTGTTAATGCTTGGCTGCCAGAGAACTTGACTGTTGGCTCTGTGGTCTTCAGGAAAAGAACATTTGTAAAATATATATATATATATGTATTTATGTAATAATCTATGCATTTTAAAATGATTTTAGCAGTTAAGTTAACAGTAAAGCCAATACCAGAAATAGTTCTATTAATACCTCACAAAGTTTTTCAATATTTAAATTCATTTGAGAAAGTGACATGCTTTGTTGTGTCCTAATATTCAAACATAATGTTTTTTTTTTTTTTTTCTGAGCCAATGAAGGCTCATATAGGCTGGCGCTTATCCCTGGTTTCCTCGGTGTAAGCGGTTGAGAGCACTTGGCTTCCCCCACCCCACCCATTCCTTCCCCCCACCCCATCCCCACCCCTCCCCACCCACCCCCACCCCACCCACCCTTCCCTAGGTGGGATGCCAGTCCATTGCAGGCTAACTCTCCAGCAAACTGGTACTCATTTTACAGCTGAGTAGGCTAGAGCAATTCAGAACCAAAGCTCTTGCTGAAGACCGCAATTTGAATATGTGGTCAGGTGTTATTTTTGCCACTGTTCCATGGAACAGTACTTTCTCAAATAATACTGTTTCGGATCAGATTTCACTACTCCAACTTTTTCTGTGTATTCACGGTTAATTGTGCTGGCAATTGCATGCTAGAAGAAATGGCTCTTATGATAGTCTTGTTTGACAACATACACTTTTTCTGCATCAGAAATCCAAGTTATTGATCATTGATATCACATGCTTATGAAAAAAACACTGTTTTACTGAAACAGTGATGTTTGAAAATTCACTGTTCCTGCATAAAAGCACTGTTCTCGGAACAGCGGAACAGTAGCATATTTGACCACTGGTGGTGCCTAGAGCCCGTGGGAGGGGGCTTTTCATACTAAACGTGGTAGGGGTGTGCAGCAACCAACTGAAAAACATACCCGCATTATGACAGATTTTTTGGCAACTGCAGTTGTACAATTTTGATACCCTTAGTATTAAAGAAGTCAGTTTTGATACCTGCAATATGAGTATTCAACAAAAATATTGTAAAAATGAACGAGCAGTACAAAATTAACAATTAACAGAGTGAAACCTCATATTCTGGGACCTGCACTACAAAAATGTTGATAAATGACCAATTTTGTTAAGTAAAAAAAGACACCTGCACTACAAACATGGTGAAAAAAGGCACCTGCTCAGGCGGCACATGTATATATATACCTCACATATGGAAGTGCCCCCTCCCCCCAAACACCCCCACACACCCCCACCCCTCCCCTTCAAATCAAACTTAGTACCTTTGGTGTACGCTCTACAAATTGAGCTACTACGCTTCCCGATATGCAAGGAATAGTGATTTTGGTTCAGGGCTTTTTTCATGACTATTTAATTCTCTTTGGATTTGCAAAAGTGTGAACTTTGTTGTTTTGTTATTTATTGATGTTGATGGGTAGTGGGTTTCATGTATGCCTAGAGTGGTATAAGAATTTAAGAGGCTTGGTGTATTCGGTGGCAGTGGAAAGAAATTGATTTTTCCCTCTTTTGAAGATGGAAGGCATGGTGGGGTAACTTTTGTTTAGTGTTCCAGTTTGAGAACTATAAAAAAAAGGTGTAGGTTAGAAATTGGTATAAAAATTATATATAAATCAAAGAATATTCATTTCTTTAGGTTTCATGTAAGGGATTTTGGAGAAATTATATCATCGGAGCAATGCAAATTTCTATATCACATATTTGTGGAATGATTTATTTGTTATAGTAGAGTCAAATATGGTAAGGATCTAGTTATCTCAGATATATTTACCATGATGAAATAACCATCCTTACTAGGAATGGTCCATCAATCATTCATGGGTTTTGCACAAAGTCCTCCCAAGCATATAATATATATTTTTTATTAGGCTGTGCCAAGGACTAATCTGATTCGCATCACTGAACAGCAGTTATGTGTCTTGAGCCCAAGATGAATGACCTATTGTGTACAGTGTAACAGTAGCTGGCTGCTAACAAGTGAACTGTGAATAGACTATGAAGATGTTGTCAGTTAAGAAGGTATGCATTACAATGAATTGTAAGGAGTCTCTCGGGTTGAATGGTGTGGATTACTCCTGATTTTGAGAAAATCGTGGGTGTCGGGTTGAAGGGGTCTAAGGGCCAAAAATTCTTATTGACCATATTCGACATAAAAAGCACCTGGGCACATACGTAAAATAGAATTGCACCACCTTTTAGACACAAAGTGTTTTCCTGATAAGCTCCGGGGCCATGCACAGCCTGCTATTTGAACTGCCCCACAGTAACCACCACAAAAAACATCGTGAGCGTCAGATGCAAAATAAGCAAATGATGTAACAAAACTTATTTTAAGTCTTCAAATTAATCAAATTATTATTATATTATCAGTCAGAAAATGTTGGGTGGGCGCTTACTAGAGCAGGGGCGCTTACTAGAGCAGGGGCGCTTAATACTTGGAATACGGTATTAATTTTCTGAGTTTAATAATTATTAATTCAAATTAGTTTTCGGTTGAATTAGATTTCCCTCAATTTTCATTCTTTTCTTGAAGGATATTGAAAGGTTTGAATAATTTCTTTCTATTCTGCTGATTTATGCGGGCAGGGTCATAATTAACCCCCTTCACAAAGTGGAGCGGACATCAGGCCATACTTCTTCTCCACAAAATAGGAGAACTGTGTTTTTTAAAACCTTATGTATTTTCTTTTTAATTATGTCCCTCCCCCTTCCCCCAGGAATTACTGCCGTGTATGTGGATAGCATAAGTTTGATTGTTCTATCGTTAAGTTTGTGTAGATAGATAGTTTGTATACTAAAGATATGAAGAAGTTACAGATTGTATAATGGTACAAAGCATAATTTGAGTATATGTCGATATCAGAATTAATAGTTTGAATTGGCAACTGATAGGTTGTTGAGGGTATCAAGGTGTATGGATGCATAATAGATGGAATAATTTATTCAATGAATATATTGTGTTTATGGTAACTTTTAAAATACCATAATCAGAAATTGTTGTACAGAGTGATGTAATGTATTTCAAAAATTATGAGAAATTATTATTATGGTTGTTTTAAACCATTTTGATAGAAGATAGTTATGAATAATATATATATATATATATATATATATATATATATATATATATATATATATATATATATATATATATATATATATATATATATATATATATATATATATATATATATATATATATATATATATATATATATATATATATATATATATATATATATATATATATATATATATATATATATATATATATATATATATATATATATTTATTATGGATTGGAATGTATGATAACATATTTAGGATAAGCTGTGTTGTAACTCTAGCATTGTAAACTTCTACAGATAATTTGCACAGATCTGCAGAAAAAAGGTTTTTGAAGGTCGTTAAAGGTTTTTGAACACCTCTCCATTGGTGTAGTATAGCCTGGGCCCTTCAACTTCCAAGGGTTTCCAAAACACAGGTGTGATTTTTGGAAACTCTTTGGTTGGTTCTTGGCAGAGGATAGGGTGACTATTTGTTTATACTATTGTACGAACATTGGAAAGAGTATTCCATTTACTAAATGGGGGAGAAAAGTTGTTTTAATTTGGAAAATAGCTTGCAGAGCTATGAATTGCCAAAATGCACCAAAATCATCAAATTTGTCACATTTTACCCAATATTTCAGAAAATGGGCTAGGTATGGGCAAAATTTGATTAGGTTTTTTTTGCAATTGTTGGTTTTTAATGTTTTTGAAGAAGAAAATCGTTTTGGTGATTTTTTTACAAATAAATGAATATTCTGCATATTTACCCACAATTTCTGCCAAACATTTCAATATAAACCCGCTTGCACACAGATCTATTGTAGTACTTCCAAATGATGCTAAATGCACCCCTGTAGGATTTTGGTATGGTCCCGTTTTTGTCTTCTTCTAAATTGGAATACCAAATCGGGCGTGACGGGTCAAGGAAATTTTTTATTGAACGTTAATTGTTATGGAAAGTTTCATTACTTTTGACTAATTGTTACTCTAGTAGTACTCACTCCCCATAATACTGAAACTAGTGAGACATATTTTGCAAGTCAGAATTGTGTTGCATTACCTTCCAAAATATTGTAACTTAATTGTGCCAAAAAGTTGTTTCAGATATTTTATGCATTTATAACAAAAGTCTTCTTTGCGATTACTTTTTTGAGGTCGTAGCATATTTGTGAGGTCTTAGCATATGTGTGAGGTCTTAGCATATGTGTTAGGTCTTAGCATATTTGTGAGGTCGTAGCATATTTGTGAGGTCGTAGCATATGTGTGAGGTCTTAGCATATTTGTGAGGTCGTAGCATATTTGTGAGGTCGTAGCATATTTGTGAGGTCGTAGCATATGTGTGAGGTCGTAGCATATGTGTGAGGTCGTAGCATAATTGTGAGGTCGTAGCATATTTGTGAGGTCGTAGCATATTTGTGAGGTAGCATATTTGTGAGGTCGTAGCATATTTGTGAAACACATTTTTTAACAAAAAATATTGTCCTCAATTTACAAGGATTTAAACATTACACAGGCATAAATTCAGCATGCAGAACTTCTGATGCAGTGGAAAGCCATTCAGCCGTTTGCAACTGGGCACAGGCTGTCACTCAGCATTTTGTTCTCCTATTTTTCTTGTAAATTCTTCATGCCCCATCTGTCATTAACATGTCTGCTGACCCAAGGAAACAGATATCTAAGGAGTTCATCATGATCACCAACTCAAGTATCCCTCTCATTTAAAGGTCTAGTGACATGTAGCCATTAGTAAAGGCCCTGCTTAGAAATTTGGCCTGCAATGTTGAAGCATGGAGCTATAAACTTTTAAGTTTATAGCTCCATGGTTGAAGCAACAAATTAACCACATTATTTCACAAGATTAACTTTGCCTCATAACATTGAGATATAGATAGTTCTATGTTCATAGTTCATTTCACCTTTCCCCAGCAGCAAAAACAAACAATGCCAGCGTTGATTATAGTTACTACTCATATTACAAAGGATTGCCATTATATTCAGATGTGTGTCACTAAAAATACCATGTGGGAGTAGTTGTTATCTTAAAGGAGCCTTGGAGAGGTGAAACTGTATACAGTTTTGTGGTTTGGGAAACAAAGAAATATATAACTTTTACTTCCACCGGCCCTGCCCCAATTGAGGGCAGGTTGAGATGTTCCTGGTTTTAAGTAGAGCCATTTCTAATCAATGTGTAGCAGTTTTTACATATATAAAAAATAAATAAATGCTGAGTAAAACGCCCTTGAAATCTTTGAAAGAGCTTGTGTAGATTTTGAGTTATGGCCAATCAAAGTTTCAAGATTTTAGAATTCAGGCGAATTTTGTGATGTCATCAAATGAACACAGCTCAATATCTTTAAGTAATTCTTTAGAATGTGTTCTTCAATTTAAGCCAGGTATGTATTTCTTCATTGCTTACTACCTGTTGCCGCAGAGGTATAACAAAAGTTTCTAAATACTTGAATGGAATCAGATGTTGAACTTAAAAAAAATTTTTAGAGAGGATTAAAAATCAAAGGATTTATCATTTTGCAAGCCTTTCTTTGCTTGAAATAAATAGGGTACAAATGCAATCTGCAGTTGTAAGAACATGACTGTTTGATAGGAAAGAATAATACATTGAATTTAAAGAACTAGTGACACCCCCCCCCCCACCCACCCCACTTTTGTTTTCATTGTTGTTTTAACGTCATTTCCAGAAGAAGAAAAACACATTAAAATGGTCAACATTGAATGGGGAGAGGGTTGATATAGTGAGGTAGGAAAGGAGGACACTGGCGGCATCAATAGAGGGCATAGGTGCATAGACATTCCTGCAGCATGCGATATTATCTCGCGCTTGTCAAGCGCAAGATGTCAATGGATCTGTTTTCCTTTGGTCTCTATTCACCTGGTACAGTAACACTAACACAGTATAGAAAGTACAACTTACAGACTTACCACAAAGCTTAATGTTAGGCCTAACAACATGTTACAGTAAAAAAAAAGTTGCAGAAGTTGACAAACATACTCAATTTGGCAAAATACGATCGCTAATGCAATGGATCCAAACAAAATTTGCTAATATATTCTGCTCAACTACAAAAGATGCCAAGATTTCCAAGAAAAAACGATTAATTCTAGGCGTGAAAACTTGATAACCAAGCGGTTTGTTTGTTCGTTGTTGCACACACAATCACCGATGTGATAAACTGTACGAAGTCGGCTGAGGTCAAAAGTCATTTCAGATTTGAAAATTTATATCAAAGATGCTCCACACATTTGTGTGTTAAAGTAGTGTATGGAAGAAATGCGAGTCTCGCAGAAAATCAAAGAAAGTGGAAGCCCATATATATGATTTTTTTTTTTTTTTTTTTGGGGGGAGGGGCATGACACTTTAAAATTCCAAAATATTAATTAGAAATGCAAGAAAAGGGGTTAAAGAAGTAATATAAAATATTTCCAGCATTTATGATTTCTAAATGTGGAATAAATTTACAATAGAAAAGTAGGTTCATAAAAAGCATCACATATTTTCACCAAGTGTTTCAATGAGTTTTGGCCAAGATTCTAGCTCAAGCTTGCTTTTTTTCAGTGGATGTAACGCTATCAAAAGAGAAGCTATTATATTTTCATTTCATGTAAAAGTATGTTTTTATGACTGGATGTCTTGAGTTGTTCTCAGTTTTATCACCATAGTCATAACTCATTTATGACATATCAATCCAAATTATTGATATTTTATGTTATTCCAGTATAGAATGATGGCATGGTAATGAGATCACATGTATATTACTTTTTGTCAGAATTTGGGATGAGATGGTTGAAAATTGCATATGTATAAAGGTATGGATAACACCATTAGATTCAGTTCATTGATAAATAAATTTTATGAATAATTTACTTGAATTCCTTGTGTTCATTTTGAGTTGTGCTGGATTTCCAGTCCTTCTGTCTGTTTGTTGCGATGGACTGGCATCCTGTCCATGGGGGGCATGTACTCTCATCCGCTTGCGCCATGGAAACCAGAGATAAGCACCGGCCCTATGAACCTAATGGCTTGCATGGATTTAGCTAATAATGGCTTGCATGGATTTAGCTAATAATGGCTTGGATGGATTTAGCTAATAATGGCTTGGATGGATTCAGCTAATAATGGCTTGCATGGATTTAGCTAATAATGGCTTGGATGGATTTAGCTAATAATGGCTGGCATAGATTTAGCTAATAATGGCTTGCATGGATTTAGCTAATGATGGCTTGCATGGATTTTGCTAATAATGGGTTTAGCTAATAATGGCTGGCATGGATTTAGCTAATAATGGCTGGCATAGATTTAGCTAATAATGGCTTGGATGGATTCAGCTAATAATGGCTTGGATGGATTCAGCTAATAATGGCTTGCATAGATTTAGCTAATAATGGCTTGCATAGATTTAGCTAATAATGGCTTGCATGGATTTAGCTAATAATGGCTTGCATGGATTTAGCTAATAATGGCTTGGATAAATTTAGCTAATAATGGCTTGCATGGATTTAGCTAATAATGGCTTGCATGGATTTAGCTAATAATGGCTTGGATGGATTTAGCTAATAATGGCTTGGATGGATTCAGCTACAGTCTGTTTGTAAATGCATAGCTATTTCTTCTTGTAGACTGCCCACTTCTTACACTCACTTTACTTATCGTGGAACCCTCGCACAATAACTTACCTCAAAGTTTAAACCTACGCTCCCACCTTCTCACATCAACTATGACAACACTATCTGACTCTTACCTCACCCACTGTTATAACAAACAAGAAAGCAATCCACAGAGTTGCTGATCTCATCACCTTAAGCATACAGCATTGTGGGGGAAATAGCTACCAGGGTCACTATAGCTCTGTGACTTGACCTTGTGACCCGAGAATCTACGGGACACAAGTTCATTTGCCAAGGTATCATGGGTACAACACAAGATTGGTATAAATTTCTGCTTTTGGAGTTTAAAAATTTCAATAATTATCATTCCAAAAATATGAGGGAAAATGACTTAAAGTGGTCACTAGTTCTGTGGCATTGACCACTTGACTCCAGATTTACAGGACACAAGCTCATGTACCACATGGTACAACATAGGGTTGGTACAAATCTTGTCATCATGGAGTTTAAAGTGGTACTAAATTGTACAAATTACCACATAATTACCCACTAAAATCGCATTTTTAACCTTTGACCCTAACCACTAAAACAAGTCAAATTTATTGGTATTTATCTTACCCTACTATATGACACCACCCACACTTAGATCACTCTTACCATTCCAAAATATAGGAGGGGGGGGAATGGTTAAAGGGGTCACTAGCTCTGTGACCTTTTGAATTTTTGACCCTAGAGTTTACAGGACACAAGTTCATGTACCACAGTATCATGATACAAACATAGGATTGGTAAAGATTCTTGCACTTTTGGAATTTAAAGTGGCACAAAAATGTACTAATTAGTACATAATTACCCCCTAAAATAACATATTTGACCTCTGAACCTTGACCCTAATCACTGAAACAACTGACAATTTTTGCATTATCATACCCTACTGTATGACACCATGCGTTCTCACGTCACACTTACCATTTCATAACTATGAGGGTAAATGGTGGAAAGTGGTCAATAGCTCTGTGACCTTTTGACCCCAGAGTCTGCGGGTAAATTCATGTACCAAGGTATCATGGGGTACAACATGGAATTGGCATAGGTCTTGTACTTTTTGAGTTTGAAATGGTGCAAATTTTGGCATAAAAGGCATTTATTTGACTTTTGACCTGATGACCTTTGACCTCCAATTTTTTTTGTTAGAATTTTAAACCCTGCCCACCTATGCAGCCATCACCAAAAATTTGTTTCATTTGACCTGTGACCTTTGTACCCCAAAACCTTGGAGACAAAAGTTCCAGGCCAGGGCTACCTGTCCAGCAATTTTGGTTCATGTGTGTATTACAGTTTTTGAGTTATAAGCGACACAAAATTCATTGTTGCATATGCACACACGCACGCACGCACACACACACACACACCACGTGTGTGTAGACCCTACAAGTGGTGACGTACCCATGATCCTATATAACTGGTGACCACTCACTTATACATATGTACAACCTACAACTGATGACGTGGGCGCAATCCTGTACAACTGGTGACCGATCAATATACAACACACACACACACATATGGGATGGCGGTATTAGGAAATTAGGTTACACTCGTATTTTTACCTTATTTTATTTAACAAGTGGCATGTACCGAAATGCAAAAATACTGAACTAGAGTAGTGTTTTAGTCATAATAGTTTTAAAAACAGCCATTTTTAGAACTAAAAACAACAGAGGACGTCATCGGTTGTGTGCGTGTCATCGCTTTGAAGGTGTGTAAACATACAAATGTCATCAGTTCGTGGGTTTAAATCCACCCACCCATACACACAAGCACATACAGACAATCCGCTTTGCTTACAAGAATGTCGCTTAATCGGTTAATATGTCATATCTTTCATTAATATATATTGTATTATTACAAATCCGCGTCAGGGCTAAAAAAACAACTCAAGTTTTGGGCTTAAAATTCTGCGTTAGGCTTAAAAGAAATCAGTGTTTGACCTGAAAATGCACGTTAAGGTTTGAAATTCCACAGTTTAGGTCTTAAAATTCTGCATTAGGTTTAAAAGAAATCAGTGTATGACCTAAAAAAGCACGTTGGGTTTAAAATTTCACAGTTTAGGTCTTAAATATCTGCATTAATATTAAAAATAATAATGTTAGGCTTAAAAATGCGAGTTAATGTTGGAAAATTTAGTTTAAGCTTACAAACCCACATTAGGCTTTAAAAATTCAAGCTTCAGCTTAACGATTTTGGCTACATTTTAGCCAAAAATTACATTGTTTCTGATATTATTTTACTTTTAAAACGGATGCGGGGAGTCGTGTGGAAGTATAAGGAGAGAGGTGGGGGTGCTGCATTAGTCCTTAACCTGCTGTATCCTTAAATATTTAGGTTTATAACATGAATCTTTTAAAAATCTAAACAAATTGGGCAAATATCACGTGATCTGTACTTAGTACGGAACAAGCGGCATATTAAATTTTTAAAGGAGAAAAAGGCATTTTTTCTCCATTCAACAATTTTCACAGTATGATATGATGACATTTTTCAAGATTTTCATAAATATAAATTCTTGCAACAATGTAAAATCGCACCAAACTTTTTCGAAAAATTCAAATTTTCATGATATGCAAGCATTTTGCGAAATCTTTAAAAAATGCATAATTATCACGTGACTACAGCAACACATAAAGACCTATCCCAAAAAATTGATTTGTTTTTTTCTTAAGATTTTTAACAATTCTAACATATTTAAAGACGCCCAATTGTCACGTGACGGCAACAAATAACTGACCCGCCATGAAGGGGGGGGGGAATGGGGAAAAACCGTTTTCTATAGTTTAAAGAGACCGATCTCGTCTCAGTTATGTTCGTAAAATTGTGATATTCATACCTTTATGTTCCATACGGGTGTGGATTGTTTCTATCTAAGTATATGTACAGTGTGCATGGTCACTTTTGCGGCAGGTATTGATTGGTTGTCCTTATTTAGGTAAGACCAATCAGAAACGCTGACTGTTATTGTATATTACTGCCCAATAGAACACGATATCTTGCCTTTAAGATTTTCAAAATTCAAAAATATGCAGAATTTACAATCTATGTCTTGAAGAACCAATTTCAAAACTGTGAACAATATCTGCGCAGGAATGACAAAACAATTAATTCGCTTTTTGAAAATTTCTTCTGGTATCTATTGAGACTGTTTTGTAGCCAAATATTTTTTCAAAACTGAGATGTTGATACAAATTTCACTTACCTAGAATAATCAAGAATGTTTAAAAAAGCTTAAAATATGACCAATTTTCACATGAAGACAGTTGACCTGCCGAAAACATTTTCGTATTTTTATGATTTACAGAATTCAAAAATATTAAAAGATGCACAATTGTCACGTGACGGCGACACATAAAGACCTACAACAATATGTCAAAAATATGAGTCAATCTATTGTTTCTTTATATTTTCATCATCTAATTTGAAGTGCCTACTGCTTTGAGCTGGCAAAGACCTATCGCGGGATAAATAGGCCTGAATATTGTGGGATTAACATGTTTCTTTACATGTCACTCTTCGACCAATTCAAACTAGTGGAGTGCGTGGCTACATTTCGCCGTTGTCCCTCATTTGCTAAGCTCACGTAACTTTTTTTCGGCAAAAAATTCAACTAATCATTCCCGCACACTGTGATTCTTGGACATGGCGTGTTCTCTATAGTTTTCAATCTTCTTCCTGCCCACACTTTGTATTTCCCGCCCCAACCATTTAGTATTAGAAAAAAAGATCCCCCGTCACCCTCTCTATCTCCCATATTCTCCGCCCCTACAACTTCTAGCAACACATCAATTGCCTGCAATCATGCTCCACGCGGGTAGGCGTGGTCCTCATCCCATTATGTCGCCCAGTCCCTCCAATGGACGGGCAATAAGAGTTTCAATCGCATTTCCCCGTAATGAGGCGCATGCACAACATTTGGTCTGGCGTGAACAAACCCTTATTTCTGATACTTCACTCTGTGCATTAATATTCACGCAAACAGCACTAGACTATTAGGCCTACACAGACTTACTACAAACAAGCCAATATGCCCGCCCAACAAGCGAAGCTCAGAATGACACTAGAATACCCACTTTAAAGCCACGAAAAGGGGCCACAACTATCTAATCGAAGTTATTTGATCT
This sequence comes from Chiridota heheva, assembly GCA_020152595.1. Taxonomy (NCBI): domain Eukaryota; kingdom Metazoa; phylum Echinodermata; class Holothuroidea; order Apodida; family Chiridotidae; genus Chiridota; species Chiridota heheva. Next base: position 596,574 of record JAIGNY010003782.1, read on the forward strand.
TTATCAAACTTTTCATCATCTTAGCAACCGTATGATTAGCCATTTAACCCCCTCCTAACTCTTACCATCCCCCTCTTACCCCTAAGTAATACCGTAACGATGTCTCAATCTATGGCTTGATTTTCTTTTTAACTTTAAAAGTCGCTACAAGGCAATCAAGGTAGCAGGCAATCAAGGCAGCAGGCAATCAAGGCAGCAGGCAATCAAGGCAGCAGGCAATCAAGGCAGCAGGCAATCAAGGCAGCAGGCAATCAAGGCAGCAGGCAATCAAGGCAGCAGGCAATCAAGGCAGCAGGCAATCAAGGCAGTAGGCAATCAAGGCAGCAGGCAATCAAGGCAGCAGGCAATCAAGGCAGCAGGCAATCAAGGCAGCAGGCAATCAAGGCAGCAGGCAATCAAGGCAGCAGGCAATCAAGGCAGCAGGCAATCAAGGCAGCAGGCAATCAAGGCAGCAGGCAATCAAGGCGGCAGGCAATCAAGGCAGCAGGCAATCAAGGCAGCAGGCAATCAAGGCAGCAGGCAATCAAGGCAGCAGGCAATCAAGGCAGCAGGCAATCAAGGCAGCAGGCAATCAAGGCAGCAGGCAATCAAGGCAGCAGGCAATCAAGGCAGCAGGCAATCAAGGCAGCAGGCAATCAAGGCAGCAGGCAATCAAGGCAGCAGGAAATCAAGGCGGCAGGCAATCAAGGCAGCAGGCAATCAAGGCGGCAGGCAATCAAGGCAGCAGGCAATCAAGGCAGCAGGCAATCAGGCAGCAGGCAATCAAGGCAGCAGGCAATCAAGGCAGCAGGCAATCAAGGCAGCAGGCAATCAAGGCAGCAGGCAATCAAGGCAGCAGGCAATCAAGGCAGCAGGCAAGCAAGGCAGCAGGCAAGCAAGGCAGCAGGCAAGCAAGGCAGCAGGCAAGCAAGGCAGCAGGCAAGCAAGGCAGCAGGCAAGCAAGGCAGCAGGCAAGCAAGGCAGCAGGCAAGCAAGGCAGCAGGCAAGCAAGGCAGCAGGCAAGCAAGGCAGAAGGTAGCATGAAACTAATTATCTGCTCCATTAAAACGTATGATACAAGCGACCTGTTTGGGATACTTTTCCAACCAGAACACGAAAGTTTGTTGTGTGACACAAACCCACCCACCCAGGCAAAGACACACACACACACACACACTTTCTTGGTAAAGTTCAAAAAGCGCACACTTAGAGAGGTACATTATTCTTTCAAAGTGACACAAACATGTGGAAGCTGTAAAAGCTTCCCAAATTTCGATATGGGAGCACCATTATTATGTGATCAAGGGAAAAACTATACCATTGCCTTGTCACTGAGCAGCTGAAGACTGAGTGTAAATGGCATGACCAATATATAAAGTTTAATTTATTTTCAGCAAGAATATTATGAAAAACCCCTGAACCATTCTAAGGACCCCTTATTTGCTTATCACATTATTTGGGAATGTCTCATTGAAGTTTCGGATTCATGATAAACTGATAAATGTATTCTCCAAAATTTTGGTTCTAAATATCTTGATCTAAGAGTTTTGTGGCAGCAAAAATATAAGGGTCACCAGAAATTTTCAGACCGATAAAAGTTGGAAATTTTCGGGGGGAAAGGGGTGGGGTGTGCGGGGATTGCCCTTAAAGCTATAATGCTGTCGTACATGTTTTCGAAATACGTCAATCGAAAAGTGTACCTAATATCCTTTGTATTCCCCCCCTCCCCCGCCCCCTTATCAGATTTACATATCTTCCGCCACCTCTGCCTACCAGGGCTTCACTGATGAACCCCACAATTTTGCCCGAATTGTCTCCCTTTTCAGAGAAAATTCCAGGCTCATGCCTGTTTATAAACGACAGTAGCGTATCTATATAAGGGGGTAAGGAAGGGGGAGGGGGGCATAGTAAATTTCGTAGGCCCCTTTCCCATGTTTTTGTTAATATTTTTTTATCAAAACCCCAAATATAATTCAGTGAATTTTCAAATGAAACAAAAATTATAGATGTTGGCATTTTTTATTCGTGTCGACTTAATTATTGTTAATTTCATAACAGAAATCCTCAGTTTGGGATTAAACAACCTTCAATTTTGGACCAAAATTCTCCAATTTGCGGTCAAAAATCGTTTAATTTTGCATTTCAAGATTTGCCCCTTCAAGCTTTTGCCACAACTCCATTCCTGTTTTTATCCATACCATATTATGAGGAATAAGACACGCTAGCCAGCTGACCGGCCTTTGTACATGTCGTAAACATGGTCCCACATTTAAATGACTGAGATCCTAATGGAAGTTATGATTACATAAGGCTACACATGCCGCCATTTTGGAAAGGAATGACCTTGGGTGGTCTCTAAGTGGCAAGTCCCGTTGACTAATGTACAGATCTTGGAATGTGATCAAAAATCTCAAATTTTTAAGTCAAAAATTTTTTACTTTTGAACTACAAATCTTCAATTCTTTGACCAAAAGTTACAATTGAGGGTCAACTATATTGAAGTTTGGACCAAAACCTACAACTTGGGATCCGCAAAAATCTGTAATTTTGTATCAAGTGTCGTTCCAAAATCTTCCTGTAGGCGGTGTGTTTCAAGACATTAAGTTATGTTTTGTAATTAAAATTAAAATTTGAATTACGTCGGAAATTGTGTGCGTGTGTGTGTGGGAAGGTAGGGAGGGGGTTACCTGCCCACATGAATTAAGGTCCTGGTTTTGATAATCCAAATCGTGTTTCGTCACAGTCGAAGTGTCATCGCTCTTCAGTTTTTCCCAACGTATTCATCTGCTGAATGCCTGACAGCCTGATCCATTTACACCTGCATATGCTAATGCGTATAGCCGGATAGCCAATGCGTATAGCCAATGCGTATAGCCAATGCGTATAGCCAATGCGTATAGCCAATGCGTATAGCCAATGCGTATAGCCAATGCGTATAGCCAATGCGTATAGCCAATGCGTATAGCCAATGCGTATAGCCAATGCGTATAGCCAATGCGTATAGCCAATGCGTATAGCCAATGCGTAGCGTATAGCCAATGCGTATAGCCAATGCGTATAGCCAATGCGTATAGCCAATGCGTATAGCCAATGCGTATAGCCAATGCGTATAGCCAATGCGTATAGCCAATGCGTATATGCGTAATGCGTATAGCCAATGCGTATAGCCAATGCGTATAGCCAATGCGTATAGCCAATGCGTATAGCCAATGCGTATAGCCAATGCGTATAGCCAATGCGTATAGCCAATGCGTATAGCCAATGCGTATAGCCAATGCGTATAGCCAATGCGTATAGCCAATGCGTATAGCCAATGCGTATAGCCAATGCGTATAGCCAATGCGTATAGCCAATGCGTATAGCCAATGCGTATAGCCAATGCGTATAGCCAATGCGTATAGCCAATGCGTATAGCCAATGCGTATAGCCAATGCGTATAGCCAATGCGTAATGCGTATAGCCAATGCGTATAGCCAATGCGTATAGCCAATGCGTATAGCCAATGCGTATAGCCAATGCGTATAGCCAATGCGTATAGCCAATGCGTATAGCCAATGCGTATAGCCAATGCGTATAGCCAATAGCCAATGCGTATAGCCAATGCGTATAGCCAATGCGTATAGCCAATGCGTATAGCCAATGCGTATAGCCAATGCGTATAGCCAATGCGTATGCGTATAGCCAATGCGTATAGCCAATGCGTATAGCCAATGCGTATAGCCAATGCGTATAGCCAATGCGTATAGCCAATGCGTATAGCCAATGCGTATAGCCAATGCGTATAGCCAATGCGTATAGCCAATGCGTATAGCCAATGCGTATAGCCAATGCGTATAGCCAATGCGTATAGCCAATGCGTATAGCCAATGCGTATAGCCAATGCGTATAGCCAATGCGTATAGCCAATGCGTATAGCCAATGCGTATAGCCAATGCGTATAGCCAATGCGTATAGCCAATGCGTATAGCCAATATGCATAGTATCTTTATTTTATTTTATCTCACCTTGCTATAGTGCAGATGACTCACAGGGCGTAATAAAAATACCCCTCCTTGACTTTCGTCCGTGGCACTATTGGATGGCGTCCATGTCCCTACCAACTGTATTTGCACCATTCCAGGGTCATAAATTCTGGGGTATTTAGGTCATAGGTTTTAAAGAAAAAACAGTTAGTGAACACTGTCTGAATGTTGGGGGAAATATATGCATAATTAATTAAAGTAAGGCATTAAAATTTTAAATGGTGGGTCTGCAACCAGTAAGTTCACAACTGGTCATCAAAGGCCGTGGGACATTAAACCTTGCTATGATTTGCTAAATGCTGTAGAATGGTCAATTGTTAATCTATCTTGATGGAACGTTCTACTACTGCATATTTTCTTTCAATTAAAGCTCAAGGTATTGCTAAATGTCAGGGTTGTAGGAAGCTTTTGAAAAGTGTGTGTGTGTGTGTGTGTGCGTGAGGGAGGAGGAGGGAGAAGGGGAGGGGGCTATCCCAAGTCGTATGCAAAAGTCCGCTTCTGTTTGTCAGTTTGTAGACAATAAAGTGGCCTGGAAGGGCACTTTATTTGAAGAAAAAGGCACTTTTCCAATGGGACCACGTTCCCCCGTAGATGGGATGGCAAACATCGCCATTTGCATACTATTGGGGCAGTAGTTAAGAAGAATTTATGAGATTATATGCTATCAACAAATTAATTAAACATTAATCACGGAAGATTGTAAGGTGCATACACGACAACTAATTCTTGTAAGCGTGTGTGAACTTACACTGAGGTATATGAGGATATATTGCTGCTACCAACTTTCTAGGCTACCGTATAGTATATGGCAAAACCGATGTAATGAACGTGGGCAGCGGACCGATAGGTTTAATCCTTAAAATGGGCTTTCAGACAAAAGATTTGAAAAAATGGGAAAGAAAGAACGGTTAAAGGTGAACTAAACCCATATTTCAGGGTGTTTTTTTGGTGAATTTTCAAATCTCCATTTACCTGTTTTACCTCTCTAGGTAAAAAATGTGTATTGTTTATGAATCTCAGAAAACTACACTTTGTATAAATATTTGTGTTAGAGAAGTTTGGAGGTTCTCCAAACTGCTAAAAAGATCGAAAAACATTTGTGAGTCTCTGGAACATTATGTCCTCACTTTTCGGTGTAGTCAGGTAGTGCCCCTTTAATATAATTGAACGAGATTATATGAGGTCACGATGCAGATGTTAAATGTTAATGAATGCAGGAGAGACGCGGGGAAAATTTGAATATTTGTTATTCTGGATTTAATCAAAGCACTTCGAAGACTTGCTGTCTATTAGGCGGGAAAATCAACCTCTTCGGAAAAGGTAATTAATGCTTAAATAATTTGTTATTATATCATAATCTAAGAAAGAATGAGTTACCATGTTTATTCATTGTGACTTACATGTGCTTTCCCTGGAATGTGCCTAATAAAAGTGAAATACAAGTGAAATGTTTTTTGTTATCATAATTCTGAGTATAAGGCCTAATTAACGTTTATTGACAAGTTTTTTTGATCGTACTTAATACAGCCTTTGATTCCCCTCGCTTGCAGAGCTTTTGTTTTTCTTAACTGTTTCCCTAAATTACCCATATTCTCCATCCAGCGATTTAACACTTAACCTTTTCCATTTTTTCAGAGACGTTTTGCTGTCTGTTAGGCGGGACAATGTCAATGGATGCAGCAAAGTGAGTTTAAAAAGCAAAAAGACGCGCGAAATTTTGATCATTTGTTATTCCGGATTTGTTCATGGCACGATCGGAGACAGCTTATCTGCATGCAGTCAGGCTGGGGCAATGTCAATACATGCAGGAAATGAATTTTATATAGCAAAGGACGCGAGAAATTTTGAATATTTATTTTTATTTTGGATGATCATGGTTCTTCGGAGACAGTCTGCAGGGCAACCAGGCTGGGAAAATTAACCTCTTTTGGAAAGGTAATGCTTTTTTTTTTTTTTTCTATATAATAGCATGATCTAAGAAATAATGAGTTATTATGTTTATCAATGGTTTTTATCAAAGAAATTTGAAAAATATGTAGGCCTAAGTGTTATTTTTCTAAAAACCATTGAATATGTTAGTACTATAATTTCAACCTGAAGAAAGTTTGAGCAAAAAAACATTTTCTTCAAAATACATTACCAATTGTTGACAATGTGAGGAAGAGAGTGCCAACATTATACAGTTCACTTATTACACCAGTCATTTTTAGCTTGACTATTCGAAGAATAGTAGAGCTATTCTACTATTCTATTCGGCGTCGGCGTCCGGTAAAGTTTTGGTTAAAGTTTTCATATCCTAAGTTATGAATGGTGTACAATTATGTGACTTGGCATATGGGTAGACGACATGGGTACTGATCAAATGAGTAGATTGGAGGGTTGTGTGTGCATACAACCCTCTACATATTTAGCTTATTTGCATAACAATGAAAATATTGTTCATGTTTTGGTTAAAGTTTTTGGTTAGAAGTTTTTTGTCAAAGTTTTCATAACTTATGAATGGTGTACATTCATTACATTCATGTGACTAGGCACATGGTAGAGGACATGGGTACTGTTCAAATGAGCATGACTGAGGGGTTGTATGTGCATACTAATTAGCTTATTTGCATAAGAATGCAAATATTTGTATCTATAATATCTCTTAAATTAAAGTGGATGTTGGGATTTTGTTTGCACAAATGATCATATATATAAAGAGTATTGTCTTCACTTTAATGATGAGGTGAAGTGAGCAAATTAATTAGGTTATTTGCATAACAATAGACTCGTACAAAATGTTTAACATCCATGAGCGCATAAGCTTAAGTTATGAATGATGTACATTCGTGTAACTTGGCACAGAGGTAGATGACATAAGTACTGTTCAAATAAGTATGATTGGGGGTTGTGTGTGCATACTAATTAGCTTATTTGCATAATAATAAAATATTTGTATCTATGATATATCTTAAATTAAATTGGAAGTGGGGATATTTTTGTGCACAAATGATCATAAATGTGAAGAGCATTGTCTACACTTAATGGTAAGATGTAATGTTCATGTTAATTAGGTTATTTGCATAACAATAGACTTTCGCATACAATATTTAACCTTAGATAATAACTTGGTACTTGTTATAGGGATAGAGAACATGGGTACTGTTCAAATGAACATGATTTGGTGTTGTGTGTGCATACTAATTAGCTTATTTGCATAACAATGAAAATATTTGTCAAATTAAAGTTGTGGTTGAAAGTTTTGGGGTAAAGTTTTCATAACTTATTTTATGAATGGTGTACATTCATGTAACTTGGCATAAAGGAACTGTTCAAGTGAACATGATTAGGGGTTGTGTGCATACTAATAAGCTGATTTGCATAACAATGAAAATATTTGTATCTGTGATATCTCTTAAATTAAAGTGATAAGGGGATTTTGTTTGCACAAATGATCATATATATATATATATATATGTGAAGAGCATTGTCTACACCCAATGTTGAAGCAAAGTGTGCGTATTAATTTATGTTTCTTGCATAACAATAGACTTTCGTACAAAATGTTTAACATTTATGAGCGCATAACTTAAGTTATGAATGGTGTATATTCATGTAACGTGGCACATGGGTAGATGACATGGGTACTGTTCAAATAAGCATGATTTGAGGTTGTGTGTGCATATTAATTAGGTTATTTGCATAACAAAAGACTTTCGTACAAAATGTTGAATATTCATCAGCGTATAACTTAAGTTATGAATGGTGTACATTCATGTAACGTGGTTCATGGGTAGAGGACATGGGTACTGTTCAAATAAGCATGATTGAGGGTTGCGTATGCATACTAATTGACTTATTTGCATAACAATAACAATATTTGTATCTATGATATCTCTTAAATTAAAGTGGGAGTGGAGATTTTGTTTTACACAAATAATCATTTATGTGAAGAGCATTGTCTACACTCAATGGTGAGGTGTAGTGTGCATATTAATTAGGTCGTTTGCATAACAATAGACTTGGGTACAAAATATTTAAGCTGAGATAATAATTTGCTATTTGGTTCAGTAGTAGAGGGCATTGGTACTGTTTATTTGAGCATAATTTGGGGATTGTGTGTGCATACTAATTAGCCTATTTGCATAGCAATGAAAATATTTGTATATGTTGTATCTCTTGAATTAAAGTGGGTATGATGATTTTGCTTACACAAATGATCATACAGTATATGTGAAGAGTATCGTTCACACTCATTGGTGAGGTATAGTGTGCATTTGCTGCAATATGTTTGACCGGGGATTAAAAATGTATGGCCTATGACCTACTAACTTCACATTTCTACTTTTGTTATGATATTGACATTCCTGACATGAATAGCAATCAAATTGTTTGTCTTCTCATGAACAAAGAAGCAAATAAAAGTGTCCTCGCTTCTAAAGAATCTTAAATTAGGGGTTTGGGAAATATAAACAATAAGCAGAATGTGGGGTAGAAGATGACATGATGATAAAGTAGCTGAAGGAATTAGGATGAGGTCATGTGGGACATGGTGGAATTGTATCTTATGGCAGGGGGCGGTGGGATGTTGGTCAGGATGTGTTGGCATGTAGAACAGGGTGGGTTGGCATGTAGAAGAGGATGAGTTGGAACAGGGTGGGTTGGCATGTGGAACAGGGTGGGTTGGCATGTGGAACAGGGTGGGTCGACATGTGGGACGGCGGAATGACATGTGGTGGGATGTCATCTGGATTTCAGTTGTTATGGCATATGGGTCTTGCAAGTGGTGGAATGACATACAATATCTGATTTTGCAGGTGTGATTGTATGGAAGATAGACGTGGATGACATTTGGGACAGGTTGGGATGGAATGTGGGACAGTCTGGAATATGCATTATTAGCGGTGAGGGATTTTTGTATCCAATTTACTAGTTTGTCATACCTTAAGCAATATTGTTTCGCATAATTTTGCTTTAATGTTATTGTACATTTTATGCTGCTTGACTTTGCTTGACACACATATTTTTTAAGTTGGAAGTTGTATTACAATCCAAATGTAGTTCTGGGAATGTGTAGGGTTTGGGGAGGGTACAGGTTGAAAGGGGGTTGGATGGCATTCTGTCTTTGACATTGACAAGTCAGGCCTCTCCTTTCTTTGTTATTCAATTGATAGAACTAAAAGAGGTGTTGTAGTTATAAAGACTGCTAGGTTTTACATGTTTTCTGAGTTACTTTAACTTTTTTGTCTTAAAATATCTTGGAATATTTTAAAATATCTTGAAATATTTTGAAGCTTGTAGTGCAAATGAAAATGTAAGTGCATCTTTCAAAGCTCAAGTAATTTGAAATCATCTGCCCCTGCTACCCTATTTCTGTATATACCGTACTTTCCTCTATAAGCCCATTCTCTACAGCTTTGAATAGTCAAGCATACAGGACTTTGAAGAAAAAATGGTGAAGAAAGCATTCAGAAATCTTATTCTGTTAAGGAAATTTGTTAATTTAAAGTTTGGTATCATTTAGAAACGACTGAAATCAGACTTGCTGTGACATCACAGCCTCAGATTCCTCAAAGTGTATTCTATCATTTTTTGTCATGCAATTTTGTGGCGCTAAAACCATTGTATATGTAAGGAAAGTAGTAAAACAAAATCTTGAAAGGGTAATTACAATTTAACACCTGAATAAAGCTTTAGGAAAAATATTTCAAATAGTAAAAACTTTAATCAATTTTCTTTAAAACACATTAACAATTGTTGATAATGTGAGGATAAGGACACCAACCTTCTATGAAACGAAATTTTAGTTTAATGACTGGGCTCCACAGCTGCAGGCCGTGCTACAAATTCACAACAAAGAGATACAAGCACAAATGAACTAGGAACGAGCACGGACAAACCCTCTATAGTAGACTTACAACACCAGTCATTTCTTCATAGATAAAACAGAGCCTTCAACTTGAATATCTCCCTAACTGAATAAGATATTGAAGTAGTTTCTTCACCATTTTGTTTCTCTTCAATTCCTCTTTCATGTAAAATTAACTTGCGTGACCACTGAACTAATCCTTTAAAGTCCGGTCTATATATACACAGTAAAAGTATATGGGAAGTAGGGTGCATTATGGGAACATGCATCAAATTAAATGAATTTAAATTTAAAATCTTTAATTTTAAAGAAGTAAGCTCTTCGAATTACTCCCTGACTGTTTCTCTGCCCCTACCTGCTCACAAGTATTAATTAAAGATCTGTGGACAGGTGTCATATAAAAACAACATCAACCATAAAAATAGCAAAAAAATAACATATTCGGTCAAAAAAGCGACCATTTTACTGCTGCATTTTGAATTTTCAGGTCTTATTATATTTAGTGCTCTTATCCGGTTCCCCTGCCCCTCTCTGCCCCACTTGCAACATCGATCTCTCCATCGAACATACATTTTTAGCCTGTCCCCTTTACCAGAACTCCAGATCTCTTCTCTCCTCATTCTCCTCAATCTCGGACCGATTCGAAAACAATTCTTCCTCAAACATCATCAAGTTCCTCCGCAACAACAACCTCTTCCATCACATATAATCTCCTCCCCTTCTACACCTAACCTTATACACCCCTTTCTTTTCACCTAATTTTTTTTTCCATATTCAGCTTTTCCCCTTATCTCCCTTCTGTCCTTACAAACCTTCCATCTCCTCACTATCCTTAGTCTTACACCATTATTTATTTACACCCTCTTGGAACATTTGACTCCGACTGTCGCGGTGCCGTTAAACATCAACAAACCAAACCTTATAATAAATTATGCAAATTTATAGAAATTGAGACATAGTATCAAGTTAACATATTGTTATTTAATCCTTCAACAACGTTTTAAATCTCCATCATACCTTTTTCAAAATTTAGCAGGAGAAAATAGTCTTGATTCTCAGTGACTGACAATTAGGAAAGAAAGGATAAGTTTAAAGATATTTAGCTGTCTTATATAGATCAAAACTTTGCATATATTTTAAATATATTTTGTTTTTGCATATATTTTAATAAGCCATGTATCGGAAACTACGGGTGCTTTTAACATAATCAAAAGACATTCTGTTCAGCATTTAAGGATCTTTGTGGTGAATACAACATCTCTATCTGTTCATTTACACATCTAAATCAGGTATTTGTTCTATAACACATGCTAAGATCCAACATGCTATTGTTCATAGTTTTTATCATAAGTATTTTTGCTGTTTAAAATCTTCATAGGTTTTTTAATATGAAATGTAGAATGCAATGACATGTCGGTCATCAAGTCATAGACGGCGGGATGGCGTGTGGATCACAGCTGGGGTGACATGCGGATCATAGTTTGGATGGCATGTGTATCATAGGTGGGGTGGCATGTGGGTCATAGGTGGGGTGGCATATGGGTCATAGGTAAGATGGCATTCGGTCATAGGTGGGTTGTATGTGGGTTATATGTGGGTCATAGGCGGAATGGCATATGGGACGTAGCTAAGATGGCATGTGGGTAATAGGCGTAATGGCATATGGGGCGTAGCTGAGATGACACGTGGGTCATAGATGGGATGGCATATGGATACAGTTCGGGGGAACGGTGTTGGACAAAGGGTGGGTTTGTGTATACACAATTGGGTGAGATAAAATGTGAAACAGTGTAGAATGGCATATAGTACATATAATGTGATGGCACACATGATACATCACATTGGACACGTGATGGGAGGGAGAGTTGGGTGGCCTTCATGGTTCATAAGATGGAATGGCATATGGGGCATAGGGTGGAACGTCATATGGGAATTGATTGGAATATAAGGTAAAGAGTGGGATTGCTTTTAATGGAATATCATATGGGACATCGCGTGAGCTGGTATGTGGGACAAAGTGGGATGGCATGTGTGAGATGGCGAACATGTAAAAAACAGAGTGGGCTCTGAGGCACAGCATTGTATGGAAAATGGATGGGATGAATTGCGAGGCACAGTATTGTATGGCATATGGGAAATGGATGAGATGGAATGCGAGGTACAGTATTGTATGGCATATGGGAAATGGATGAGATGGAATGCGAGGCACAGTATTGTATGGCATATGGGAAATGGATGGGATGGAATGCGAGGCAAGTATTGCATGGCATATGGGAAATGGATGAGATGGAATGCGAGGCACAGTATTGTATTGCATATGGGGCATAAGGTGGGTTGGGTGTTACATAGATTTGAATCACGTATACGCGCATAAGGAGCGACAACATGTGTCACGTATGGTGGCTGCATCGATGATGAATGTGAAATGGGCTGAGATGGGAAATAGGAAATAATAAAAGTGGGGGATGCATGATAATGAATAGAGGGTTGGATTGCTATACGAAAAATGGTCGAGTATAACGTGGGACAGGGTGGGATGGTATAGTGGGTGTAATGGCGAACGTGTATAAGACATACAATTTGCTGTCATATGGGACATAATTTGGGGTGGCGTATGGGACAAGGGTGGTATGACTTATGGCGCATAGCATGGAATAGCATATGAGGCACAAGGTGAGATGGATGGCATACAGTACATAGGTTTAAATGCTATGTGAAGCATACTGGCATGTGGGACATGTATGTTGAGCATAAATGGTAGATAGAAAATACTGGATAGAGGATGGGATTGATTAAAAGAGAATGGGTGGGATATTATGTGGAACATGAGGTGGGTTGGCATAAGAGACGTGGGGTGGTATAGAGGGGGCAGTGTGCGTACGACATGGATGGCATATGGTACATAAGTTAAAATGTCACATGGAGCATGTGGGTCGTATGCTGCGATGGAAAATATTGGATCGAAGGTGGAATTGATTATACGACATAGGGTGGTATATCATATGGGACATATAGTGTGGGATGTCATATGGGACAAGGGTGAAATGTCACATTGTGGAATGTCATTTGGAACAGAGTGATATGTATATGATAATGAGTTTGGCGTACACTTATGCGACATAGTGTAGGTTGTCATATGGGATATGTGTTGGGATGGGACATATGGTGAAATGGCATATGGGACATAGGAGTGTGTCGTCATATGGGACATAGGGTGGATTAGGGGCATATGGTGGGGATGGTATGCGGGACATAGAGAAGGATGGTATGTGAGACAAAAGGGTGGGATGGAACATACTGGATAAAGGTGGGATTGCGTATAAGAAAGAGTTAGATACCATTTTGGACATTGGATATTGGATAGGGTGGCACGTGTAGTATATATATATATATATATATAGAGAGAGAGAGAGAGAGAGGGAGCGATGGCGTACAAGCAAAGGATGGGTTGTGTCAAAGTGTAACACTGGATAGTATATGGGCATAAGATGAGATAAAGAGCTGGATGGTACATATTTGGAATGGCATGTGGGGTATAGGGTGCGATGGAATGTGTGGCATGGGGTGACATAGTGTTTTGGACATATGAATGGCTGAATGGAAGGTGTTGCATAAGGGTGATATTGCGTATAAAAATAGGCCTAGTTTGAAATATTATATGTGATATTGGGTGGATCGACATATGGAATTAGGTGATATGCATAGGATAGTGGGCTTGGCATACACGTATGCGACATACAGTGGTATGTCATATGGGACATAGTTTGGGATGGGACATATGATGAGATAGCATATGGGAAATAGAATAAGATGACATTTATGACATATGGTGGGATGGCACGTGGAACATAGGGAACAAAGTGGGATGACATGTGTGAGATTTTGGATAACGCGTACATGTATAATACAGAGGGTGGGTTGTAATATGAGTCATGGGTGGGATGGCATATGGGACATGGATGGGAGGGTATATGAGGAATAATATCATATTGTAAATACATATATTGTAATACAATATTGTATATTGTAAGGTGGGACATACCGGGTCGGATGTCATATGGTACATAGGTTCTGTGACGTATGGGGCATAGGGTGCAATGACACGGGTGACGTATTGTGGCTGCATCGATGGTGTATGCGACATGGGCTAAAATATCAAATGGGAAATAGGGTGGGATGGAAGATATTGGACATGTATGGGATTACGTACAAATATTAAGATACAGGCAGGGGTATCATAGGACCAGGGACCTAAATAGCAGGTCCCTGATAGGACATAGGATGAATTGGCATATGAGACAGGGTGGGATGGAATAGTGGGTGTGATGGCGGACATGTTTAAAACAGAATAACCATATGGACATAGGATGGCTTATGGCATAAGTGGGATGGAGGTTCGGATTATATATGGAACATAGGGTGGGATATCATATGGTTAGGGATGCTATTTGATATTGAGGTTGGGATGGCATAGTTTGTCTCTTATGTTCTCCCTTGTGCCCAGTTTATTCTAAGGTATGAACAGGTATGTTTTTTGTATTTTCCAAAAGATCTTAAAAAACCTTGAACTTCAAAATTTGGACATTTTCAATAAATGCAAAGTTGTTGTTTCAATTCCTGCTCATTTTAGCCCGATTCTCCCATTCAAAATATTTGAGGAAAGGATCGAAAAAGGATCCAAAAAAAACTTTAAAATGCAATTTGAAATCTTTAACATTCCATATCTCCTGTATGGAATATGATATCAACTTGATTTTTGTACCAAATTAGATCTAGAAGTATGCTTTTTCATATATTTGTTTACAAAAAACCATGGGAATATTCCTTTAGGTTGCGACTTGAGGTTACGACTTGAGGTTGCGACTTGAGGTTGCGATTGAGGTTGCAACTTGCTGTTGCGACTTGAGCTTGGGACTTGAGAATGGGACTTGAGGTTGTGACATGAGGTTGGTAGTTGAGGTTGGGAGTTGAGGTTGGGAATTGAGGTTGCGACTTAAGGTTGGGAGTTGAAGTTGAGAGTTAAGGTTGCGACTTGCGGTTGCAACTTGAGGTTGCGACTTGAGGTTGCGACTTGAGGTTGCGACTTGAGGTTGCAACTTGAGGTTGCGACTTGAGGTTGCAATTTTAGGTTGCGACATGCTGTTGCGACTTGAGATTGCAACTTGAGGTTGCGACTTAAGGTTACGACTTGCGAGGTTGCGACTTGAGGTTGCGACTTGTGCACTTGCGACTTGAGGTTGGGACTTGAGCTTGGGACTTGAGCTTGGGACTTGAGGTTGAGAGTTGAGGTTGCGAGTTGAGGTTGGGAATTGAGGTTGGGAGTTGAGGTTGGGAGTTAAGGTTGCGACTTGAGACTGCGGCTTGAGATTGGGACTTGAGGTTGGGACTTGAGGTTGGGACTTGAGGTTGGGGCTTGAGGTTGAGACTTGAGAATGGGAGTTGAGGTTGCAACTTGACGACTTGAGGTTGCGACATAAGGTTGGGAGTTGAGGTTGGGAGCTGAGGTTGGGAGTTGAGGTTAGGAGTTGAGGTTGGGGAATAAGGTTGGGACCTAGGGTTGAAACTTAGAGGTTGGGGCTTGAGGTTGAGACTTGAGAATGGGAGTTGAGGTTGGGAGTTAAAGTTGGGAGTTGAGGTTGCGAGTTAAGGTTGGGAGTTTATTGCAGCTTGCAGTTGCGGCCCCGACCGCAGGAGGCGGAGGCGGCCCCGACCGCAGGAGGCGGAGGCGGCCCCGACCGCAGGAGGCGGAGGCGGCCCCGACCGCAGGAGGCGGAGGCGGCCCCGACCGCAGGAGGCGGAGGCGGCCCCGACCGGCCCCGGCGGACTTGAGGCCCCGAGGGAGGAGGCGCGGCCCCCGACACGGCGAGCGGCGCAGGAGGCGAGGCGGCCCCGAGGCGGGCGGCCCCCGGGCAGGAGGCGGAGGCGGCCCCGACCGAGGCGGGCGGCCCCGGCGGGGCGGGCGGCCCCGGCAGGAGGCGGGCGGCCCCGACCGGAGGCGGAGCGGGCGGCCCCGGCGGAGGCGGGCGGCGGAGGCGGCCCCGGGACGGCGGAGGCGGGCGGCCCCGACCGAGGAGGCGGGCGGCCCCGACCGAGGAGGCGGAGGCGGCCCGACCGAGGAGGCGGAGGCGGGCCCGGCCCCGGCAGGAGGCGGGAGGCGCGGAGGGGGGCGGCCCCGGCAGGAGGCGGAGGCGGCCCCGGGAGGAGGCGGAGGGCCCCGACCGGAAGGCGGCGGCCCCGGAGGCGAGGCGGCCCCGGCCGGAGGCGGAGCGGCCCGGCGGAGCGGGCGGCCCCGGCCCCGGGAGGAGGCGGAGGCGGCCCCGAAGACCGCAGGAGGCGGAGGAGGAGCGGGCGGCCCCGACCGAGGAGGCGGAGGCGGCCCCCGGAGGCCGGGCGGCCCCGGCGGGGCGGGCGGCCCCGGAGGCGGAGGCGGCCCCGACCGGAGGAGGCGGGCGGCCCCGACCGCAGGGGAGGCGGAGGCGGCCCGGAGGCGGCGGAGGCGGAGGCGGCCCCGGCCCCGGCGGGCGGGCCGGAGGCGGGCGGCCCCCCGGGGCCGGCAGGAGGCGGCCCCGGCCGGGAGGCGGGCGGCCCCGGCGGGGAGGCGAGGCGGCGGGCGGCCCCGCGGAGGGCGGCCCCGGCGGAGGCGGCCCGACCGCAGGAGGCGGGAGGCCCCGGCCCCGGCCCCGGAGGAGGAGGCGGCCCCGGCAGGAGGCGCGAGGCGGCCCCGGCGAGGAGGCGGGCGGCCCCGACCGGGCAGGAGGCGGCCCCGGCGAGGCGGGCGGCCCCGCGGAGGCGGGCGGCGACGGGGAGGCGGCCCCCGACCGGAGGAGGCGGAGGCGGCCCCCGACCGGAGGAGGCGGAGGCGGCCCCCGACCGGAGGAGGCGGAGGCGGCCCCACCGAGGAGGCGGCCCCGGCGGAGGCGGGCGGCCGGCGGAGGCGGCGGCCCCGGCGGAGGCGGCCCCCGGGGAGGCGAGGCGGCCCGCCCCGAGGAGGCGAGGCGGCCCCGACGAGGCGGGCGGAGGCGGAGGCGGGCCCGACCGCAGGAGGCGGCGGCCCCCGACCGGCGGGAGGCGGAGGCGGCGGCCCGCAGGAGGCGGGCGGCCCCGGCGGAGGCGAGGCGGCCCCGGCGCAGGAGGCGAGGCGGCCCCGAGGCGGGCGGCCCCGGCGGAGGCGGCGAGCGGCCCCCGAGGGAGGCGGAGGCGGCCCCCGACCGGAGGAGGCGGAGGCGGCCCCCCGGAGGAGGCGGAGGCGGCCCCCGACCGGAGGAGGCGGAGGCGGCGGCCCGGCCGGAGGCGGGCGGAGGCGGCCCGGACCGGAGGGGCGGCCCCGGAGGCGGCGGCCCCGGCGGAGGCGGGCGGCCCCGGGAGGCGGAGGCGGCCCCCGACCGGAGGAGGCGGAGGCGGCCCCCGACCGGAGGAGGCGGAGGCGGCCCCCGACCGGAGGAGGCGGAGGCGGCCCCCGACCGGAGGAGGCGGAGGCGGCCCCCGACCGGAGGAGGCGGAGGCGGGGCGGCCCCGGCGGAGGAGGGCGGCCCCGGCGGAGGCACCGGGAGGCGGAGGCGGGCGGCCACCGGGAGGCGGCGAGGCGGCCCCGGAGGCCGCAGGCCCCGGCGGAGGCGGCCCCGGCGAGGAGGCGGGCGGAGGCGGCCCCACCGGAGGAGGCGAGGCGGCCCCCGACGGCGGAGGCGCGAGGCGGCCCGACCGGAGGAGGCGGCCCCCCGGCCGGAGGCGGGCGGCCCCGACCGCGGCCCCCGGAGGGAGGCGGCCCCCGACCGGAGGAGGCGGAGGCGGCCCCCGACCGGAGGCCCCGGCGGAGGCGCCCCGACGGAGGAGGCCTGTCGCCCCCAGGCGGCGGCCCCGGGGGGCGAGGCAACCTAGGATGGCGACAGGGGGGCGGGGAAAGCGTTAGAGGCCCCGGCAAGGCGGGGGCGTTAGGGGAAGGACCAAGGAGGCGCGTGGCGAAGCGTTACGGAGAGGAACGCCACAGGGAGAGCGACGGGGGGGAGCGGCGGGGAGCGACGGGCGAAAGCGACCGTGGGGCGGCGGAGGCGGGAGCGGAACGGGCGGCGACCGGGAGCGACCGGAGGACGGAGGAGCGGCGGGGAGCGACGGCCCCGGGGAGCGACGGGGGAAGCGACCGGGGGAGCGGGAACGGGGAGCGAACGGGAGCGACGGGGGCGACGGGGAGCGAGGATCGGGGAAGCGACCGTGGGGGGAGCGAGCGGCCGGGAAGCGTTAGGGAGGCGGCCGGGGGCGACCGGGAGCGACGGGGGAGCGAACGGGGAGCGAACGGGGAGCGGCGGGGAGCGAACGGGGAAGGAACGGGGAAGCGGACCGGGGGAGTGGCCGGGGAACGACCGGGGGGCGACTGGGAGCGACCTAGGGGGGAGCGACCGGGGGAGGGAGGGAGCGACCGGGGAGGAGCGTGAGGGGAGCGACCGGGGAGCGACCGGGGAAGCGCGAGCGGGGGGCGACCGGGGGAGCGACTGGGTGGAGCGACTGGGGAGGGCGACCGGGGGGAGCGACCGGGGGGAGCAATCGGGGGAAGCGACCGTGGGGTGATCGGGGGAGCTACCGGGGGGAGCGACCGGGGGAGCGACCCTAACCCTTTCTCATACGACAGCCAACACGTTCACCATTACACCCACTATTCAATCACACTCTGTGCCACCTTATACTCCAACCCTCTA
This sequence comes from Chiridota heheva, assembly GCA_020152595.1. Lineage (NCBI taxonomy): Eukaryota > Metazoa > Echinodermata > Holothuroidea > Apodida > Chiridotidae > Chiridota > Chiridota heheva. Next base: position 615,110 of record JAIGNY010003782.1, read on the forward strand.
TCCATTATCATGCCACCCCACCTATGATCCATATGCCACCTAACATTATGATCCACATGTTATCCCACCTATGACCCACATGCCACCCAACAAGATCCACATGTCATCCCACCTATGACCCACATGCCACCCAACATTATGATCCACATGTCATCCCAGCATGACCCACATGCCAACCAACATTATGATCCACATGTCATCCCACCTATGACCCACATGCCATCCAACAATATGATCAACATGTCATTCCATTTATGACCCACATGCCACCCAACATTATGATCCACATGTCATTCCTCCTATGACCCACATGCCACCCAACATTATGATCCACATGTCATTCTACTTATGACCCACATGCCACCCAAGATTATGATTCACATGTCATCCCACCCATGACGCACATGACACCCAACATTATAATCCACATGTCATCCCACCTATGACCCACATGCCACTCAACATTATGATCCACGTGTCATCCCACTCATGACCCACATGCCACCCAACATTATGATCCACATGTCATCCCACCTATGACCCACATGCCACCCAACATTATGATCCACAAGTCATTCCACTTATGACCCACATGCCACCCAACATTATAATCCACATGTCATCCCACCCATGACCCACATGCCATCCCCAAACCCATGACGCACATGACACCCAACATTATAATCCACATGTCATGCCACCTATGACCCACATACCACTCAACATTATGATCCACGTGTCATCCCACCTATGATCCACATGCCACCCAACATTATGATCCACATGTCATTCCACTTATGACCCACATGCCACCCAACATTATGATCCACATGTCATCCCACCCATGACCCACATGCCACCCAACATTATGATCCACATGTCATCCCACCTATGATTCACATGCACATTTTGAATAATGGCATGTCGGGATCTACATTTTAATATGATGTGTTATAGAACAAATACCTTATTTAACTGTATATGGACAGATAGAGATGTTATATTCACCACAAAGCTCCTTAAATATTAAACACTAAGAACAGTGGCGTAGGACATAACAGAATTCGCCCTTCGAACACTACTCTATCCTGGTTTTCTGTGCCTGTGGCATTCTAGTAACCGCTTGAACGATTACCTGACATTGAAAAAGCAGTCACTGAAAAGTTTCAAGTTTCCTATTACATTTCATCGTTATTCCACCTTCGTATTATAACAAAATTTGTGGTCAAATGATTGCGTAATACATGGTCAACTCTTTGAGAGAATGTCCTTGAAACGGGATGAAAAATGACAGTGGCAGTTTCATCCCGTCCGTGTTTAAAGGGGCGCTTTTGTCAACTGAACCGAAACCAGGGGGATAAATCAGACCAGGGGAATAAATCCCCCCCTCCCCGCCCCCTTCAAATGATAAAGGTCTAACAAATTGATTTTGAAGAATCAGATTCAGATTCCATGACATTTTCTTGCGGAAAACTTTAATTTTCGAGAAACTCCCTCAATTTTCGAAACGTTTTCTTCATTTATTTTTAATTTCCGGAAAATTTTCTTCAGTATTCCTAAAATTTTCTTCATTTTCGGGATATCTTCTTCATTTGGGGAAATTTGCCTAAATTCACGTGAAATTTGCTTAAATTTTCGGAAAAAATCTCCTTTATTTTCGGGAAAATTATCTTCATTTTCAGGAAATTTCCTTCATTTTCAGGAGTTTTTCATCATTGCTTCCAATTTTCGTGAAAATTGTATCAACTTATACGTGAGATGTCATTCATTTTCGATAATTCTTCTTCATGTTCGGGAATTTTGCATCAGTTGTGGTGCTTCAATTTTCGTGAAATTTCCTTCATTGTCGGAAAATTTGCTTCAATTTGTGTAAAATTTTCTCCATTTTCTGGAAATTTTACCAACATTTTCGATCACACACCCCCCTCCCTTTACAAATAATGATAAGAGACCCGTATATTTGTGTAGGTCTGTTGGGACAAAAATCACCCCCTCCCTGTCAATTCCAAATATTTACCTACGCCACTGCAGAATTGTCTTTAGATTATGTCAAAAACACTCATAGTTTCCAAAATGTGGCTAAGTAAAATATATGCAAAAGATTTGATACATATATATATATATATATATATATATATATATATATATATATATATATATATATATATATATATATATATATATATATATATATATATATATATATATATATATATATATATATATATATATATATATATATATATATATATATATATATATATATATATATATATATATATATATATAAACACTTTATATACACTAAATATCTCTTTTAACTTATGCTTTCTCTCTTTAATGTCAGTCCCTGAAAATCAAGACTTTTTTCTCCTGCTAAATTTGAATAAGGTATAATGGAGATTCAAAACGTTGTTGGAGGATTAGAAAACAATAAGTTAACTTGTTACTATTTTTCAATTTCTATAAAATTTGCGTAATGTATCATAAAAAGGCCGGAAAATTTAAAATGCAAGCAGTAAAATGGTCGCTTTTTTAAGCAAATATGTTTTTTTTTGTTGTTGCTATTTTCATGGTTGATGTTGTTGAAATATGACACTGCTTATAGATCTTAAATCAATACTTGTTTTTTGTGGGCAGGTATCTACCGAAACAAGTCGGGAGTAATTCGAAGGGCTCACATCTTTAAAATAAAAGATTTTTAATTTAATTTCGATTAAATTTGATGCATGTTCCCATAATGCACCCTACTTCTCATATACTTTTACTGTGCCATATGGACGAAAGGATTGCAGAAAATGTAACACGTTTTGACAATAAAAGAAATACACCGGTACCTATTTTTTAGGTGATCCACACTGCCCCTCTTCTCTACGCTCTATATTTTGTTCACGAAAACATGCTTTTGTAGAGGCGTGGTAGGTCATGTTTTACTGGTGGAAAGGGAACTTTGGTAAATGAAAGAAATTTCCCGAAAACGAAGAAAATTTTCCGAAAACGAAGGAAATTTCCCGAAAACGAAGAAAATTTCACGAAAACGAACGAAATTTTACGAGAAATGAAGAAAACTTCCCCAAACCACTGTTGTCTGCTGTAAGTTATATTTAATTAGACTTACATACGTTTGCATGTTCTTATTATATATAAGGTTGGTTGCACTAATAGATGTGTGCGGGGAATAAAAAGACATTTTCTCGATTTCCATCTGATCCTAATCGACGTTTGTATGGGTTTCTGTTGTACGACGCTTTAAACCCGGGCTTTCAACCTACACACTTAAATTTGTAGCGAGCACTTTAAATCAGGTATAAACTTTGTCTGAGTATAACGAACAATCAGATGACGTTAACGTTAAAGTTACTCTTCGTATACCGTGTGGAAATATAAATTACTTAAGGAAATATCAAGAAAAATCGGAAGCGAGCAAAAAACTGCAGCCAGTAAAATTCGCTGAACTGGTACTGGTAGGTTAGCATGTAGATTGTTTGTTGTATACAAGTTATGTAACTGAGCTGTGTGAAGACGCGTGAAACGCAACGTTGCCGCTCCCGGTAAAACAGAGTCCAGTTTAGTTAGAATTACGTGATGAAATATAGAAATTGCTATATGTTCACAGGCATTTATAATCCAGTACAAATCATGAAAATAGCTTAAATTCCTAACCTTTTGTCCGTCAAGCTCGGTTAGAAATTAATCATTTCACAGCTTTTTGCTTTTTGTCGTGTTAATGTGCAAATCAATGTGCAAATCGGTTTGATGTATAAACGGGCATACTGACTATTATTTAAATGGTGATTCTGTTAAGTTTTCTTTATTTTTTCACCCACGTCTACCACCAACCAACATTTAGGAAAATACAATCGCATAATTTCAAAGACTGAAATTTAAGGAACGAAATGCAAAGAAATATTTAAATTTTTAAAAATATTTAATATTTAAAATTTTGAATATGTCAAAATATCCTCAAAGTTTGATTGAACCTTGGAACTAACTTACAATGTTTCACCAAGTGCTAATTTGAAGAAAAAGAGAAAACCTATACAGCAATCAGGAACAGGATGCCGCCGGGAGGATAGGGAGGGAGGGGGGGGGGGTGCACTGGAGCCCAGCTTAAGTGGGCACCCAAATGTATACAGTACCTGGTTGTTTCTTTAGGCGACTAAAAAGTAAAACATCCATATAAAACAAAAGCAGAGAAATCGGCAAAAAAAAAGTCACTTGAACTAAAATATATATATATATATATGTATATTTTTGCCCTTTAAGAGATATGATGGGCCCTAAGTTTGTACCCCAAGGCCTTGCAATTGCCATTATGTTTGTTTGTTTGTTTGTTTGATGAGGGCTTAACGGCACCAAGACAACGAGGGTCAAATTGTGCCTTAGAGGTTAGATCATTCTAGAGGTAGGAAGAAAAGAAAACAGCGGGAGATTGAGAGAAACGCGAGAACTGAAATTCAGAAAGCTGGGATCGAGAGAGGTGCATGGATGGAAAAAACAAAATATTGCTATTGTGTTTAATTTTGTGTTGAAATCATGCCATTTATAAATGATGACATAATCTGCCCTATGTGCTATAGAATATATGTATTTGTTTAGAATGATTCTCTTTGAATTTTGTTTTCCAACAAATGCTTTGACATGAAGTTCAAAAGGCTTGACCCATTGATATCATATACAAATCAAAATTCATCAACTCATCCAAAGGAAAAAATATTCCTTACAAGTTGAAACATTTGTAATAGATTATAAAGAAATACATATTTAAATATACATATATATATATATATATATATATATATATATATATATACATATATATTTAATATATATGTATATATATATATATATATATATATATATATATATATATATATATATATATATATATAAATATATTAATATATATATATATATATATATATATATACACACATATATAAATATATATATATATATACACACATAGATATATATATATATATATATATATATATATATATATATATATATATATGTATATATATATATATATATATATATATATATATATATATACATATATATATGTATACATATATATATATATACATATATATATATATATATATATATATATATATATACATGTATATATATATATATATATATATATATATATATATATATATATATATACATGTATATATATATATATATATATATATATATATATATATATATATATATATATATATATATATATATACATGTATATATATATATAAATATATATATATATGTATATATATTATATATATATACATATATATATATATATATATATATATATACATATATATATTTATATATATATATATATATATATATATATATATATATATATATATATATATATATATATATATATATATATATATATATATATATATATATATATATATATATATTTACTAAAAAGTAATTATGTCAAAAAACAATAAGTCACATCAACAGAAGTCAAAAATTGACCATTTTACAGCACGCATGTTAAAACTGAAATATACCTAATCAGCTGATTAGCATAAATTGCGCGATATTTTGTGACCTCAGAATTAATAGGACAACTAGAAAATTCAAAAACTTGTGGATCAACTTCAAATAGGGGAGAGTTCCATTTTTTCCATGAGGGGGCTAATGGAAGATATTGCGATGAAATCCATCCCATGCAGCCATGCAGGCTGCCAGGAGAATTACTGGCTGTACAATTAAAGTGTTTATTGATTTGTCAATAGCTTAAAATTATATTAAATAGTTTGTCAAACCTCTTTGATACAAAAATGAAAAATATGAATAAACATGGTAAATCATTCTTTCTTAGAGTATGATTATAATAACAAATTCATTAAGGTTTAATTACCGTTTCTGGAGAGTTTGATTTTCCCCGGCTGCCTGCCTGACAGGCAACAAGCTCTAAGACGTCTCCGAAGTGCCATGGCCAAATCCAGAATAACAAATATCATAAATTTCCCGCGCGTTTGCTTTTCGTTGACATTTGATGCAAACATCATGACCCCATGTAATCTTATTCAATAAGTTAAAGGGACACTAGACAGACAAGTGAGGACACAATTTTTCAGAGTCTCACAAATATTCAGCAAAACTGAGCTTTTTGGTCGTCGTAGAGAACTTCGAAACTACTCTAACACCAATTTCATACGAAGTAGCTTTCTGAGATTCAGAATCAATATAATCAGATAATTATATCACTTTGGGAGATAAAGTATGTTTAATGAATATTTGAAAATTTACCAAAAAGACGACTTGACATATGGGTCTTAGTCCACCTTTAATTGTTCTTTCTTTCCAATTTTCGTGCATCTTTTGTCAGAAAGCCCATTTTAGGGATTAAACGAATCGGTTCGCTGCCCACCTACCCACTATTGCATTGGCTTTACCTGGTGTAGTACGGTAGCCGGGAAGGTTATAAGTTTCATTACATCCCCATCTCCATCTACCAGTCGGCGCACGCACGCTTACAAGAATTAGCTGCCATGCATGCACATTACAACCTTCCGTAATCTCATCAAGGATTAATTTGAACAATTAATTCGAGATCCATGAACAGATGGACAGGTAGCTAAGAAATATATGCTGTTGAAATTTGATCATTTTACAGCATTTTGAGTGTTTTATGCATTTTTGAATAAGTTATGCAAATTATTTCCCCTAACCTGCCAACAGTGTTCCCCAACACTGTTTTTCAAACACTTTATGTATTATGTTAAATCCCCCCTTAAATTATGACCAAATCCAATTGGTAGGGCCATGGATGCCATCCAAACAGGGCCAGAGACGAAACTAGAGAAGAGGGACATATTTTTGTTGCGCTCGTGGGTCATCTGCAGTAGTAAGTTGAGAAAAACGGTTTTACACACTTATCTGCTTATGCAGCCTGTAAATGGCTCAGGCAGTCGACATGAAGAGCCTGACAGTTCGACATATTTATCTCACAAAATCGATTTGGATGATAAAAACCAGGGCCGTAATTCCCGTGAGGCAGGAAGATCCCCCCCCCCCCTCCTCCCTTTCTCCTCTACCCACACCCATACTTGTTTTGAGTCCCAACCAGGGACATGCGTTTTGAATCATCCGATCGGGGACATCGTCAGATCGTATGGACGTTATTTTTAACCAAACTAGATGAGATAAGATTAGAGCCGTAATTCTTATTTGAAAAGTGTGTGTGTGGGAGGAGGGAGAGGGGGGGGGGGAGCATGGCCTCTTATCCAAAAATGGGGCGGGGACAAATGGCAAAATTTCCCCAAAATGTACTAAATTTAAAAAAAAATTGCTGAAAACTGGGGGAGGGGGACATATCACCTCTGTCCCCCGGGAATTACGGCCATGGGTAAGATTGATCACAAATTCACAACCCATTTGTATTAATTTATTATTTACTGACTCATCGTGTTCTTTTTAAGAGTTTAATGACATAAAACAGGAATGTACTCTATAGTACATACTAACTGCATCGTACACCCATGGAGTGGTACCTCCATGGTACACCCATGTGTATGTCCTCCAACCAGGACCACTATACCACATAAAGATACCAATCGGGGAAGCAGGTAGTGTGTTAGACTTTATTCGCCAAACTGGGGACAGTATGCAGTCTGAATCACATAGCCGGGGACATATGTGCTAAAATTTCATACTCTGATAATACACCTAAAGACACATATTTTGAAACACAGCCTGCATATAACTATACTAAAAGGGAACAGCAATAAAATGCGTAAAACCCTGAGCACCCAAAGTACCCAATAAAATGCATGTTATCTCAATGGACGATAGAAATGCACATTATCTGAAAGGAAGAACCTAGTGCACTTCACCTCACCCAGTCTCTTTAGGCCTCCCGGCCCATAAGGCTGCAGTGCACTTTTTGCACTGGACTCTGTTTTTTGCAAGTTGTCTGGCTTCTGTCCATGGGCTCCATCCCATCACTTTCCTCTCCTTCTCGACTCTCTTTCTTCAGGTCGTTCTAGGACGACCAACCTTCCTTCTCCTCTCTGGTTTCACGTCATAGCTGTCACACAGTGCTTGATAGTGCTCATGCGCATTACATGACCAACCAATCCACCTTCTTTTTTTTACTTCAGTGCTGATTTTGTCATGTTTAATGGTTCTCAGTATTTCATCGTTAGATATTACATATGGCCATCTGATCTTCAAAATTCTCCTGTAGTATTTAAACATGAGTTCCATATCTTATTTTACTTCATAAATGCTACTCTTGTTTTAGAGATTCTGTTTTTGATATCTTTCTCGCCTCCACCTTGTAAGCTTACTGTTGCACCAAGGTATCCGAACTTGTTTACTTCATCTAGAGCCGAGCGCGCCCAATGAAAATTAAACCCCAAGAGCACCCAGTGCGAACATGAGGATTAAACCCCTCAAGTACCCTGCGAGCCCAATGAGAATTAAATCCAAGCATTCAGTGCGCGTAATGATGATTAAACCCCAAGCACTCAGAGTGCCCAATTATCATCCCAAGCACCCAGAGTTTCCAAGAAAATACACGTTATCTCAATGGACCATAGAAATACACATTAATTCAATAGAAGCACCTAGTACACCTAATGAGGACCCAAACATGAGGATTAAACCCCAATCACCCAGTGACTCCAATGAGAATTAAACCACAAGGACCCAGCGTGCCCAATGAAGATTTAAGCACCCAGAGTGCCCAAGAAAATACACTTTATCTCAATGGACCCTGGAAATACACGTTAACCAATAGAGGATTAAACCCCTACTGGCATAGATTTTGGAAGCGTGGGACACTGGGGGAACGTGGTCCCAGCTTTTACGAAAAATGACAAAAGTGCCCCATCTGAAATTGAAAAGTGCCTCTCAATTACTGTAAAAGGTGCAAGAACTGGTGGAATTTAAGCACACTTAAAAACATAGAAATATTACAAAAATGCCCCTTTCAAAATTAAATGCTTCTTAATTACTAATCCAATTGTAGGAAACTGGCAACTTTTGTCAGTCCCATTTACGAGGAAATGGGCTCCCATTGGAAAATTTCCCCTTCCTAAAAATGAAGTGCCCCTTTTACTTTAGTTTATTATCTACAGACAGAGGGCGGGCATATGCATATGACTTTGGGAAGTTCCCCCTAAAAGGTCGTGCCCCTACTTTTTAAAAGCTTACTACACCCCTGTCTTCCGGACAAGTACATCAGCTTTTTGGTAGGTAAAGCAAAACGTCTCTTTTCTTTCTTTTACAATAGATTAACCAAGAAAATGTGGGAGTCTTGGGGGCGAAGCCTTAAAGAAACCTCGCATTTCCAAGTTTTAGATACCCAAAAAGACTCTGAATATGTGCAATACACGGCTTTTTAAACTAAAGTAGGATGATTAGGAACGATCTAGTATAGCAGCATATAATTTGCAATGATACAGACTACCCCCACCTCTACATTAGAAAGGTCTAAAATAGCCACTTTAGACAAAATACAATTAATAATAATGATACTACTACTACTGCTGCTGCTGCTGCTGCCGCCGCGCCGCCGCCGCCGCCGCCGCCGCCGCCGTCGTCGTCGTCGTCGTCGTCGTCATCATCATCGTCATCGTCATCGTCATCATCATCATCCATCGTCCTCGTCCTTAATCGTCATCGTCATAATCATCGTCATAATAATGATAATCATCATGATAATAATAATGATAATAATAATGATAAAAATAATGATAATAATAATGATAATAAAATAATAATAATAATAATATAATGATAATGATAATAATGATAATAATAATAATAATAATAATAATAATAATAATAATAATAATAATAATAATAATAATAATAATAATAATACTAATAATAATAATAATAATAATAATAATAATAATAATAATAATAATAATAATAATAATAATGATAATAATAATAATAATAACAAAATAATAATGATAATAATAATAATGATAATGATAATAATAATAATAATGATAATAATAATAATAATAACAAAATAATAATACTAATAATAATAATAATAATAATAATAATAAAATAATAATACTAATAATAATACTAATAATAATACTACTACTAATAATAATAATATAATACGGATAATAATAATAATAATAATAATAATAATAATAATAATAATAATAATAATAATAATAATAATAATAATAATAATGATAATAATGATAATAATGATAATAATAATGATAATAATGATAATAATAATGATAATAATGATAATAATAATAATAATAATAATAATAACAATAATACTAATGATAATAATAATAATAATAATAATAATAATAATAATAATAATAATAATAATAATAATAATAATAATAATAATAATAATGATAATGATAATGATAATAATAATAATGATAATAATAATAATAATAACAAAAAATAATACTAATAATATAATAATAATAATAACAAAATAATAATAATAAATAATGATAATAATGATAATATAATACGGATAAATATAATAATAATAATAATAATAATAATAATAATAATAATAATAATAATAATAATAATAATAATAATAATAATAATAATAATGATAATAATGATAATAATAATAATAATAATAATAACAATAATACTAATGATGATAATAATAATAATAATAATAATAATAATAATAATAATAATAATAATAATAATAATAATAATAATAATAAAACAATAATAATAATAATAATAATAATAATAATAATAATAATAATAATAATAAAAACAATAATAATACTAATAATAATTACTATATAATAAAGTATAGAATACATAAAAATAATAACAACAGGGCTTGAACAGTGAAGACAATACTATTTAGCGTCATTTTTTTAACGAAAGAGACCGAATATGGTATCGAATTTAGTGCCCTATGTCGAAAACTATTTATTTTTTAGGGTTTAGTATTTAAGTGTTTAATTTCTGTTTTAGATTGATGCCAATGGCACATGAAATTATAAAGGTGAAAAATGGAAATTCAAGGCTCATTTTGTTATTAAACACAATCACCTCTTTCTCTGGATTATGTAATTCAGATGATACCTAATCGTTAAAATAACTTTTAGATATATTTGTGAAATTCTTGGAATTTGGGTTGCCCTAAATTAAGGGAAAATACACAAAATAATGCACTGACTTATGATAAAATGAAATAATCTCATCTCCGTACTGTATAAGAAATCATTGATTATAGTAGTGAACATTGTTATGAATTAAAATTGTATGTACAGTAGATTCACAAAATCTTATCTCGATGTAATTTGTGAATTTGCTTTTAGAATAGGTGGCACACACAAAATATTTCGATGGCAATTGTGTTGGCTGACAAAATAAAAATAAAAATTGAAGTACCTGAAGCGGCGTAGGGGGGTCCTAAAGCGGCGGATGGTACGTGAAGAGGCGTAAGGGTTCACGCATCATTATACTGTAGCTGTCAATTTATGAGTGGAGCAAAGCTTTCAATTGAAGAGTGTTTCGCGTTCCTTACATATAAGCCTACATCTGGACATAGGAAACTAGGCCAAAATTTTGAAATTTTAAACATAAAATTGGTCAAATTAAAGTATAATTTGTTAAATCATTGCAAAGGTTTGTGGAATTTCACAACAAGTCTTGAAAATGAAGGAAATTTCCCGAACATTTTATGAAAAAAAAAGGAAATTTTACAAAAATTGAAGAAAATTTCACTAAAAGGAAGGAGCCCTTACAAAAAGTCAGATCTGGCTTTAATAAAGTTTATATATCTGGATAAATAAAGTTTGATCTGGCCAGATAAAGCCAGATACAAAATTAATGTAAAGAAAGCTTAATAAACAAATAAAGTTTGATCTGGCCAGATAAAGCCAGATACAAAATTGATGTAAAGAAAGCTTAAAAAACAAATAAAATTTGATCTGGCCAGATACAAAATTGATGTAAAGAAAGCTTAAAAACAAATAAAGTTTGATCTGGCAAGATAAAGCCAGATATAACCTTGATTAAGGTCACTTTGATATACAAATAAAGTTTGATCCTGCCTGATAGTGGATTAAATGCTACATTTGATATACAAATACAGTTTGATCTGGCCAGATCAATCCAGTATAACCTTGATTAAGGTCACTTTGATATACAAATAAAGTATGATCCTGCCTGATAGTGGATTAAATACTACATTTGAAATACAGTTTTATTTGGCCAGATCAATCCAGTATAACCTTGATTAAAGTCAATTTGATACACAAATAAAGTTTGATCTGCCAGTGGCCAGATATTATGTGGATTTATTGCTACATTTGATACACAAATAAAGTTTAATATGGCCAGATCAAGCCAGATATAACCTTGATTTAATGTCACATTCAAAGGAAATTTACATATATGTAAATTTGTATTAATAATGAAAGTGAATTTCAAGATAAACAAGTGGATAAAATTTGGTATAATGTGTTTCACTGAGCATGCAGATATGAAGGCTCAGTCCTTTTGTGTGGCTCTGTATTGACTAAAGTGCTTCCTTAAGTATCTACCAATAAAAAAATGTGATGGGCGGAGTCACAATAATTGACCCCAATAAATGTTCAAGTAGAAATAGAAATTGATAACTGCATTTCTATTTTTCAAATTCATACGATCAGTCTAGTATGTATGTACTTAATCTTGTGACTTATTTTCTAAATATTTTGCAGATCTGGCCCAGATATAAATCCCAGATCTGGGCCAGATATGGAATTTCTAACATCAAACCCAGATTTGGCCAGAAAAAGAATTTGGCAGTTTTAAATTCAAACTTGATCTGGCTCAGATCAATTTTTATCTGGGCCTGATATAATATCCAAATCTGGAAATTCTAGGATTATGAAAAGTACACAAAGGGTTTGATAAGAAATACTAAAGTGCTTTTTGAAGAAAAAACAAAACAAAAACATTTGTCCAAAGAATTTAAGATTAATCCTAAGTCATTTCATTCAGTCTTATGTTCTTTCAAAGCGCCCTCTTCAGGGTAATGATGGCAAGGATATGGCTGAGGTTTTGAATGACTACTTTGTGTCTGTTTTTACTAAGGAGTCCCTTGCTGATGGTGTTGTGGATTATATGTTAGTGTATCCATTAAGGATGTTGATTTTTCAGTTGATGTTGTGTCTAAGAAGTTGAAGGGTTGGAATTAAGATTTAAAAAAAAAAACCCGGTCCAGATGGTATACATCCTGCTGTCTTACGTGAGTGTTCTAATGTTCTTTCTGTTTCCATGAGTATTTTCTTTTTAAAGTGCTTTGATGTTAATGTTGTTCCTACTGATTGGGAAATTGCTAATGTCACTCGTATTTAAAAAAGAAAAAGAAAAAGGTGACCACAGTTTGCCCTGTAGATATAGCCCAGTGAATCTTACTAGTGTTGTGTGCAAGGTCATGGAGTCCATTGTTAAGGATGTTGTACTAGATCATTTACTGATCATTGGTTTGTTGAATTTTTCCTAGCCTGGGTTCTTACCCAAGGCTTGTGTTTCTAATTTATTGGAGTTTCTTGATGATGTTACTAAACTAGTTGATTCTGGTCATAATATGGGTGTTATCTATGTAGAATTCCCAAAAGCATTTGATAAGGTTCCGTTAGGCAGGCTCACGATGAAAACAAGAGCGCTTGGTGTGGAGGGAAAGTGTGCCAGTTGGATACAATTTGTGGTTAGTTGACAGGTCACAAAGAGTTGTTGTTAATGGTGAAGTATCCCCATGGGAGAAGATTACAAGTGGTGTTCCTCAGGGTTCTGTGTTGGGCCCGCTTGTTTTCTTAATCGTCATTAATGATATTGATGTTTCTCTTGGCCCCAGGATTTCTAAATTTGCTGATGACACTAAGCTTGATGATGTTAGTGATCTTTACTTTTGCAAGCTCATCAAGAATTCTTAATTAATTATGGAATATAAGATTATCCACAATGTTGTTGAAATTAAAAGTTATTTCCTATTTAAGCCCTCCCACACTTGAACCTATAGGACAACTAATGAAAACATAACTTCAACCTCAAAAGGTATTCACCAATGACTAAAACTTAAAATATTCGTTTTTCCTTTCAATTATCACAATCTGAAACCAAAGAGCTTCTTTTTGCTGGAACACAGTGTCTGCTAATGCTCTTAGCTGTATAGAGGGACATAGAGGGAATGTAACGATTTGTCATGATATTTCAGCAAAAGAAAAAAACAAACAATCCCGCATCTCGAAATGGCTGAAAACGAGGTGTTTTTGTGGGAAAATGACATTAACATTGTCAAAAATTGGCATTTTTGCGGAATAGGTACTTTTATAGCGTAATGTGAAGGCCAAATTTTGTCCACAAAAATACCTGTTTCCAGCCATTCCGGAGTGTAGAATTTTGTTTCTTTTGCTAAAATATCATGACAAATCAGATAATAATTAGATTTCTGGAAGTTTTCAATTGAGGTAGGCCTATATGCATATTTTGTGAAAATCACGAAAAATCGTGTTTTCTCCTATTGACCGTAACGGTGATGCCCCTGTGGATTTTTTTTAATTTCTGGTGAGCCCTATAGCAGCTTCAAGAAGATCGACTTCTTTGCATGATTCTTTTGTCCTCTCCAATACTTCTAATTCACTTTTTTCTTTTTCTTTTTCACTTTTTCTTTTTCTTTTTCACTTTTTCTTGTCTTTTTTTGTTGCGTATACTTTTTATTCCTACTTCCTTGCACGAAGTTGGGCTAATCGAACACTAGCAGTCAAAATCAAAAGAATTCTCGGAAAATTTGAATGAAAAATATCGATGGTGTATTGAGCCACCGTAGAAATGGGGGACCAAATTTCCTAGGCTGAATTTACGGGGACAGTATTTCCTGTTACACCGGCGCCACTGCCATCCTCTCTACCCCCACTTTTACTTGTTCATTTCTTCTTTTCCTTAATCCGCCCCAGTGTTCAATCACGATCCATCCAGCGTCTCTATTCGCTTGGTTGGGTACGTCACTTCCGGAAGAAGAGATTATTTACTGGAGTGAAAACAAAGCTTTGCGCGTTACGGCGAACGGTAAGTTCATAAGTGTCTGCATGTGGTATGCAAAGTCGAACAAAATAGTTACGATTGCAAATTGTTAAATAATCTCCATTTTTACTAATTAGATGCTTCGTTAGTTGATTGTACAGTTAAGAATAACAATTAATTGAAGTTTATAAAGACTTTTACGGACCGCCGGACATTGTATGTTTTACTTGTATACCTGCTGGCTAGGCATGTTTGGTAGCACGGAACTAATAAGATATTACTCTGCCAGCCCAAAATGATAACCCCTAGAGAAAAGGCTAATACAAATATTTTCGAGAGGTCTCATGGAAGCTGAGAAGTTAAAAAAAAAATCAGGAATGGTAGAGAAAGGATATGACTTGACTATGCATATCCAAACTTTACGAGATTTGATTCAGTAAAAGTTTCATGGGGAATTATTTTATTATTGATTCATACCAAAATTTGAGTGATATGGTGAGGGTGTATAACTCCACTTCACTTCAGCCTAGGAATATTTTTTAAATGGCCAAAACCTCTGGTGACCCCCTATTGAAAGTACTCTCATCCGAAAGATATTAGATGGTACTTTTTGGAAAACATCACAAAAGATCCCAAATCTATAATATTCTGGTACAAAGGGACCCCGAACTTGAATCTTTCATCATAGGCTTCAATAGGGCAAATAATTAGTTTTGTGCTACCAATTAATTTACACTGTGGTTGCAATTTGGGTCAGGTCCGGAAATTTGGAATTGACCAAAAACAGTGAAATATTTTGATCGAAAACTCAACAAAACGACGCCACATATCCCGTACCGATCATCGTATGTTGTCTGATAGGCAACTTTGTGCCGTATGTGGTTGAAATTCGGTTCATATGATATGTAAACAAACACAGCTGATCGCCTTTGTTTTCACTCCAGCGGTTAATATGCGGTGGTCGATGACCTCGGGTCATGACTCCCACCAAGTGAATATTAATTGGGTGACGCTCGAGAAATAAACTTAAGGCTTACATTAAAAAAACGAGATTTACGTGAACTGCAATACACTGTGCAGAGTGAAAGATTATCTTTTTGAGAGGATTTAACGTTAGTCGGTGAAATCATCTTAGACATAAATGGTGAGATTGTTAATATTATCTTTGATTTGCTGTAACTTTTGTGTTCCTTATTGAAATGATTTGGTGTCATGTCCTCTTCTTTTCCACGGAAATTTGTTTCATCAAAACCTAACGTTACCTGTGTGTTACTGTACAAAACTTCTCCTGAGTCTTGCGTACCGCGCAATCCAACACGTGTTTCAATGGCAGGCTGCAAAGCGCATGCAGTGCAAATAGCATGTGTGTGATTGAACAGCAAACGTCAAAGAAATGCAAATGCATGCGGTACACTAAACAGTAACAGTTACTATTTTGCAACATTTACAGTAGGTCCTAATACGTTATGTATTGTAAGTCTTCCTACTTTCATCTAGTGAGATTAACGTCTCACTCTGTAGCCTATGCCCAAAATTACAATGCTTTAGTGTACTTGCAAGTTCCAATAGGTCTACGTCAGACCTAACGTTACTTGTGTTACTATAGCCGGTCATATCTGACTAATTTTCATCATGACTTTTCAAGTTCAACTTCAAGACTCATGCGTCCACATAGTACGAATCAAGACCCGTGCGTCCACAGTAGTATGAATCTTCATACTTCAACTCTTTCGTTCTGAATCTCTGATTTAGAGAATAAATGATTAGGCCTACAGAGGCTTACATAAAGATATTATACGCTTAAGCAATATCAATAATGGTCTTCCATGTGTTTTCAGAAATAGTTGCCCAGGAATTCTGGGCAACCTGATTTTTGGTATGAAGACTCATATTTTAACATGAAAATTAGCACACGGAAACTTAAATTGGTAATTATTGTAATAACTCTAGTGCTTTTCTAAAAGGATACACATTTTTCATTCAAAAATAGGCTTTCCACAGATTTTCTGCGAGCGTCTTGACAAAAATGTGATCTGCATTTTTCCCAACCAATAAGAAGATAGGACACTTGCGGTAGGAAAAGGTTTGAGTGCATATCTGCATTGCCTGCGTAACCTTGAGCATATGAATGCACCGATGTGCGTCCTAAGTGCGTGTTGTTATGTTGGCGCGTACAATTTGTATGTATTAATATTAACAAAAGAACAAGGGCGTTGAGATAATTAGATTTGCAATTGTCGCGTCCTGTAACAAACAGGCAGTGTGGTTTTATGTTGTATCTGCGCCCGTTTTGGCCCTCCTGTTTCAAGTTATACCAGTGCGTTTGCAACTAAATTGCATTATTACTAGTTGCAACACTAACATTCTGTGCACAAGACACTGAATTTCTT
The DNA here is from genome assembly GCA_020152595.1 of Chiridota heheva. Lineage (NCBI taxonomy): Eukaryota > Metazoa > Echinodermata > Holothuroidea > Apodida > Chiridotidae > Chiridota > Chiridota heheva. The sequence goes on from JAIGNY010003782.1 coordinate 632,527, forward strand.
CCAGAAAATATTTTCTTCCAGAAAATTTACAATTTGTACTCTTTTTTTTACAAGGAATTCGGGAAATATACCAAAACATAAGTTGAACAAGTTGTTCAGCTTTATGTCTGTATTGATACATTAGGCAAAAGTTAAGGGTGTCGGTGTTAATTTTCATGCTCTTTTGTGACCACTGTACTGTAGAAGAGGTTATGTATTTGGGATCTTGTTTACTAGCATCCACATTGGCAAGATTGTTTTCTCCACTTGTAAGATTTACACCAGAATCTTTAAAAACATACAGTAGACCTGGCTGTTTATGCCAGTTTTGTTCATCACTCTTATTGTAAATTATTAAAATGTATATTTTGAAATGGCAACCATAGAGGTCATGAGTGTTAAAGGCTGCATAGAAAAAAAACTGAAATTTTTATTTTTATTTAAAAATACTTGCATCACTGGCCATGAAACTTGTTAAAGATATCAAGATAGATTCCTCAGTATCCAATTCCATTAAAAAATATTTTTGAAAAACTTTGCTCCTTGGGTGCAAAATCAGGGAAAATTAAAGCTATCCTAAAGAAAGCCATGTATAGACTTTAACAAAAACTGATGTTTATTTGCACTTTTTGCAGCATTGGGATAACTATTAAATTAATATGACTAAATAACAATCAACATATTTTTAAAAATGGTATTTTCACCCCAAATTTATGATTTTTTATTTTCTTTTCCAACTTAATGATCAAATTGAAATAGTTTGAATGAACTTTGATTTTGGTACTAAAAACGAGGACTTTTAATTTTTATGGCACATTCAGAGACCTCAAAAAGTTTCTCAAATATTCTCTGATTGGGCACTTAAAGGAGGAAAAGTTTTGAATATTTTTGCAGGGAATGGATTGTTAAGGAATTTATCTTATCCTTGGGAGGGGAAGTTAAGGCGTCGGTCCCGATAGTTGGACAGTCACACCCTGCCTGGTTCTCTGAACACTTCTTGTAAAGAATAGGGTGAAAACCAGATGTTCATCCACTTCCAGCCTGGTCAAAATCCATGTTCGTTCATGGCTGTGCATGAATACTCCAGTGGAGGTTTCTGCACAGCAAAGGAAGATGATGATGGATCAAGCCAAGGTATCAGCAGCCTTTTGTAATAAGAACACATGTATTGTCAACATTGGCTAAATCATCCAAAAAAAGTTCCACCATATGACTAATAGTAAAAAAAAAAAGGAACAGTTGAGACACTTTTTGAAACCTCCAAAAGGCCTTAAAGGATTAGCTCAGTGGTCAAGCATGTCCATCTTATTTGAAAGAGGATTTAAAAAGAAACAAAATGGTGAAGAAAGCATGCAAAAATCTTATTTTGTTAAGGAGATATTCAACTTTAAGCTCTGTCTTATCTGTGTAGAAGCTACTGGTGTAGTAAGTCTACTAATGGAAAGTTGGCATCTTCATCCTCACATTCTTGACAATTGTTTTGCATTTTAAAAAAGTTTATTTCAGTTTTTCACTTAAAACTATTTTCCTCAAACTTTCTTCAGGTGGTATATTATAAATACCCATTCCTAGATTCAGGTTTTCTACTTTTATGACTTAGGGCCATACCACATTTGGTTTTTAAGCAACAAAATCGCATGACAAAATATAATAGAATTAAGCTTGGGCGATATATCGATATTTTAATGTATTTCCATATTGACCTATATCGATATGGCTGATATTGAGTTCAAGGGTCATATCAATAAATCGATGTTATGTTTTTTCAATAATACAGAATACATGAACTATTAAAAAGCTAAACATGACTATCAAACATCCAAGTATTTTTCATTAAACAGCCACAAAAAGGTAATATATTTTATTTATATCAAAGTTTTAGGAAGTCAGTTATGATCAAACTTTATTAAAATAACAATCACCCCAAAATCCTTCCATGAACAAAAAACAACTTGACTCACGAGTACAGAGGCATTGCGCAATACTTCAAGTTTATACTTGATGGCTTACGATGTTCTGACAACAAAAATCATAAGATCCTCAAACATGTTAAGTTTCCTGAAAAGGAATACTGAATCTGAATTTTTAAATCAAACAGTCATTAATTGACAAATTACTGACAAAACAGTTTTTCTTAGAATTTTGTTCGTTCAGAAAGTCTAAGTAAAAGTGACAGACTGGTCTTGCCAGATTGATGGGATAGTGTACAGTGCAGTAACTACATACACAGTATCACTACTGGACAGTACTTTACTATGTATACACGTACCATCTACCACTGTTTCTGAGTGACAACACTCGTGCGATGATTGAAGCAGACTAGAAATTGGATATTATGCATTATATATGGACTTCTGAATGTGTAGGAGTCCATGAAATGCTTCCAAAAAAATGCCTTTACAGTAGAACATTCATGAGAAGTGAGTTATGGAATTTTAAGAAGAATTAGAGCCGATTTTTGTAAGGCATACAGTGTAGGCTTAATACCAGTTCCACAACATTTTTTTTTTTTTTAAGAATATGCCGAGGCCTAAACTTTTTCAATGTTTCTGTGCTTGATCTTTTGAGATAGAAACCATGTAACGAACATTTTTAAACATAGTGGGTGTTTATTTGAAGATGATATGTTGCAGTGAATCATTTTGCAGTGATTTCTCTTAATTTGTTCAAAAAGTTTACTTGACTTTTTTGAGCCGAGATGAGATTACCTTGCCCAGAACAGTACATACGACTTACGTATGACGTCTTATAATTTGCATATCGATATTTCGATATTAATATTTTTTGGGCGATATATAATGCTCAATATTGCCCAAGCTTGGATAAAATACATAAATACTTTGAGGAATCTGAGGCTATTACATCTCACCACTAGTCTGATTTTAGTCATTTTTACACACAAAATTGAAAACTTTAAACTTACATTAAAAGGAATAAGATTTTTGAATGCTTTCTTCACTATTTTGTTTCTTTTGCAGTCCTCTTTCATAAAGAGAGAATAGAAACCCCTGAACTAATCCTTTAAAATAGCATTCAAGTCAGTTTTTGATAACAAAATCAAGTTACATCCAGCTTTTTACATTTTATCACCAAATCTAAAAGTACATTTAACAAAATTATAGTGAATATTTATTTCATAATTCACTTATTTTTAAATTAAATTTGTTACACTGGAGGTTGCAAACAAATGGCTGTTTTATCTTGTCAGCTTGTTGTGGTATGTACTTTACAACAATTTCAAGGCTTTCATCATCAGACCCCTAGCTTTGCTGTTTCATAGGGCGGCCCGCCCTGCTCCCTGGGGATCCGCCCTTCCCCTTTGGTGTCCGCCCTGCCCCTTTGGTGTCCGCCCTGCCTCATGAGAAAAATGTAATTTTTTTATATTTTTTTTCATTTAATAATCTGAATTAGTCTAATAAATGAAATACTTTACAGCGATACAGAACCCAGAATGATAGGCTGTTCCTTATCAGTCAGAATGGCTTCATTCTCAGATGTATGATTATAGCTAAAATCCTAAAGCTTCTTCACTAGGGGATTGAGCCTTAAGGGTGCCCCTGCACTCTACGCCGAAAAGACGCAGCGTTTCGCGCATGCATTAATGTACCTCTCAACAAGTCTAGCACCCTGCCCCTTTTTAAATCAAGCTAAGGGTCTGCATGATAGACATTTGGCAGTTTGAGAGTAAGCCTTCCAGTATTGGGTTTATACAGGGAAGATCCTATTTTAGCCATTGACCCCATTTCTGGATTTTCTACTGTATTTTTCTACAAAACTTAAGTGAAATTAGATTTCTGGCTGTTCAATGTTGGTATGATATTAGCAAATAGTGTATAAAGTGGAATTTCATGACTAATCCAGGCGTAAATCTTTGACGTGGCAAAAACAAGGGATTAATCATTTTGGGTACTACTTTTTCACAACCTGTCAGTTCCTTAGTTCCTCACTAGATGTGTATTGTGCATCAGTTGTGTATGTCTGTGTACACACATTGTGGGACTGTCGATAACTTTCACTGTCTGGAGTGAGAAAAAAAATCACATAAGGTTACACAGGGACATATCTTGCTCAGCAAAATGGCCCTGCTAGGGAACCATGGTTGACCTATATATCTCAGTAACAGCAAAGGAAAACATCAACCAAGGAATAAATTCTTTTTAATGCAGGAGTTAAATTCACACTAATCTTTCACTTTGATTCACCAAATTTTAAGCTACTTTGAAGCTACTTGATGTAGAGGCTTAGGCCCAATTAACAATGCTACACTATTCTCTACTTTGTCTTTGTTTTACCCATGCACCTCCTCTCTCGATCACAGCTTTCTGGCTTTTGTTCTTGAATTTCTCTCATTCTTCCCCTGGTCTCTTTCCTTACTACCTCTAAAATGATCTGACCTCTCAGGCACAATTTGACCTCCGTTGTCATGGTGCCGTTAAGACCTCATCAAACAAACAAACAAACTACACTATTGTTAGGCATAAATCTTGATTTACTATAGGTTAGCACCTGTTTTACAAGCTGTAAAATGGACCCAGAAATACATGGATAAAAAAGTATTAATTCTTATTTTCACCACAAATAAATGCAAAGGTTAGTGTTGAATCAAATAAATTGCACAAAAAGAAAAAAAGATTGTAAAATAAACGAACAAATAGGTTTTAAAGTTGCGAAGATTTTAGCATAGTTCGCAAAGAATACAACCCAGACCAAGGGGGTTGCATCAAATACAGTATAAAGTTGGGAAAATTTCTGGGTTGGAATATATATTTTTTACAGTACAGTTTGTAGATGGTGGTGCACTTTTGAAACTTGTACGTCACGGTCATAAGTGTTGAAAACATATCAAAATGCTTGCAAAACAGCAATTTACTTGCTGATATTTGATTTCTGCATCTGTTTAAAGCATGTGGAAACCATGGATTATTATTTTTGACAACTTTTATCAACCTTACAAGTAATTTGAAGACTTAATATAGGTCCCCACTCAAGTTTTGTGACATTCCTTACTTATTTTTGGGCAGGCGATTGCAATGGTTATGTTGTGGTTATCATAGGGATAGAACCAGTTCCGTGAAAATTTCGGGAATTTTCGACATGTGATCATATTTTTGGTGTACATAATACACGATGGAGAAAATTGGATCGTTTTTCGTTTACTGAATTAGATGAAAATGCGCATCCCTAAATTGGACCTTTTGATTTGCAGTGATGCGAATCACACTTCCAAAATAATCCTCCAGATAAAATAGTCTCCTTCCTTCAGCATGCATCCCTCTACAACCATATTTAATTCTCCTCTTCCACCCCCTCTCTACTTTGTTTTTAGTTTTACCCATGCACCTCCTCTCTCGATCACAGCTTTCTGGCTTTTGTTCTTGAATTTCTCTCATTCTTTCCCTGGTCTCTTTCCTTACTACCTCTAAAATGATCTGACCTCTCAGGCACAATTTGACCTTCGTTGTCGTGGTGCCGTTAAGACCTCATCAAACAAACACATTTGCTAGTCAAATTGACCTTTGATTAAGCAGCGATGTGAATCAATTCTGAAATTGAAGATTTGTCCCTGATTAGATGATAAAAGATAATATAGTTTTTTTTTTTTTAAATCTACATTGTGTATTTGAAATTTTTAAAACATTGTGTATTTTGCCAACAGTTGTAACCTTTTCATCTTGAGCAAATTAATTAAAGAAGAAGAAGAAGAAAAGGAGGCAGTGAAGAGAATTTACACATAACCAGAAAATCAACATGTCTGATGATTGGGATGAGGTAAGTATAGTAACTGTACATAGAATTATACATGAAGAGTGTCTAGTGACACTGGCAGCATTCATGGTTAAAGGTGTACATGTGTGGACAGGTAGATATTTTATATTCACCAGAAAGTTAATTTCCATGGATTTTAGAGTTTGAAGAAATTTTAAGTTGTGGTATACTGTATGAGAAAGAAAAGCTTAATTTCATTCAGAATTCTTTAAATTTTGTTTCTAAATATTAGTTCCTGAAAATCAACAATCAACTTGCAACATCGATTTCTCCATCAAGCATATATTCTTAACCTGTCCCCTCTACCAGAACTCCAGATCTCTTCTCTCCTCACCCTCCGCAATCTCAGACCTATTCAAAAACAATTCTTCCTCAAATATTACCTTTCTCTGCAACAACAACCTCTTCCACCACATATAATCTCCTCCCCACCTCCCTTTCTACACCTAACTTTACACACCCCTTTCTTTTCACCTAAATTTTTCTACCATATTCAGCCTTTCCTCTTTATCTCCCTTACAAACCTTCCATCTCCTCAAAACGCTAACTCTTAAACCATTATTTATTAACACCCTCTCTTGGCACATTCGGCTCTGACTATCTCGGTGCTGTTAAACATCAACAATCCAAACCATATGATACCTCGCCATAACAAATTTCAAAACTACACCACCACCCCGGAAGTTCTGATCATATTAGTCCTCTCGAAATGGCCGCCATCTTTTGCGAAGCATGCAGAATTTCAGCTCTGTTAAAACCTTTTTCTGATTGTTTATTTTGCATTTTTTTTTCTTTCCTGCAAAAATTATTTGACTCATGAGGTAATATTTACATGTAAATGTACTGATTGTAATGATTCAAGTATTTTGACCTTGTGATTTTTGGTCGATTTAACAGCTTGTAAAACGGGCCTTGATTGAGTGTGATTTAAAGCCTTATGTTTTTGGCCTATTGTTAGTTTCAACTTTCACTAATTACTACTGCAGAATCACAGTGCATTTCACAAGTCACTTTTCAGTGAAATCAAAGTGCAAAATATCCCCATTCATAGGTGATTACTGCGCATTTATGATTCTCGCATTCAAAAATGATTTTTTCTTATGTTTTTTTAATTTGAAGGCTGAAAACTTTAATTGGAATTTATTGTAGCCTATTGCAATTTTGCTAAGCAAGGTAGGGAAATGAATCACTAAACTACATTGTGCACAATTTTTGTGTCGCAAAATGCGAGCGAACTCGAACAAATTGCTCCCTGCTGCCTTTAAGTTATTGCTATGATGCTACTTATCCATAAATCTTTGAAATATGTCAAATGGCATCAGTTTCTGAGAATTTGCTGAAATTGGTATCAGATGTTCTAACAATAATAACAATCATTTTATAGAATCATTATCTCTGTTACTTTCTAAGGCTGACCACTCAAAGAGGATTAGTAATTGACAAAACTACACCACAAATAGAAAATAGCTTATTTTATTGCACTTGAAAGATTTAATCACTTATCTATCATTTGCTCTGCAGGTAATTATTTGTAAATACTGGTTATTTGTCATGTTTACATTTTTTTTTTTATTGTTGCTGAAACTTCAGTTATCATCCTAAATGCATTTTGGTATTTGGCTTTCTTTTTAAGGTAGACAGACGTGTAACATGAAATTAAATTACCTTATTAAATTACCTTAACTTCTTTCCCTTATTCAACTTATCTCCTCCCTTCCCTCTATCCCCTCCTCCCTTCCCTCTATCCCCTCCTCCCTTCCCTCTATCCCCTCCTCCCTTCCCTCTATCCCTCCTCCCTTTCCTCTCTGTCCTAACTCAAGCATCTTAGATTTTAACACCTTGGCACATTTGACTCTGACTGTAACGGTGCTGCTAAACATCAAACCAAACCAAAAATTCTTTTGAAAACTTAAGATCCATGAAAGTAGCAAAAGATCAAAATTGTTTAAAATTGACCATTTTGAAATCTCAGGCAACATTATGCAAATTTTTAACAAAATCTGTGTGTAATGGGGACTAATCTCTTTTAAGAATCCCATGTTTTTTAAATGTCTATCATAATTTTGTTTAAATGGTGAAGCAAATTTTTACCATTTTGTTTTTTTGTCTTTACCATATCATAATAGTGTTTCTTCAGTCTCAAACAGTTCTTGACAATTGCGTTGAATTTGCCAGTGTGTGTTGTGCCAAAAACATACTAATCAGCTTTTTTTTCAGCTAATTTTTGTCCAGGAAACCTGTGTCACAGACTAACTGGATGTAAGGTCATGACTGAAAATACTGTATGAGCAACCTTGAATTCTTTTTTTTGGAATGAAAGTGTCAAAACTCTTGAAACAAGTTTATCAAAACAGAAAGTAAAGTTTACTTGAGTAATAAATACCATGGAGCTTTTCCATGGTAATACTATATCATTTGTCATGGGATGGAAGTGTGTTAACCACAGTTTATTTATGATGAGGGGAGTTCTGAGAAAACCATTGAAATATCCTAGTTGTCTCTATGGTTTAGTGGTTATTGTCTTGCTTGGGGGGAACAATAGAGAAGCTTTTCTGTGAAGAGGATTGCTGCAAATGAGGGAATATTGGTCTTGTGTCCATCTGGCATTTGAATTTGTCTTGTTTTGAGAGGGTAGAAATGAGTGATGCAACATATTTATTTTCATTTTTTTGGTTTCCCCATTATGGACTCAAAATGGTACTAGTGAAAGATATTTGTGCATAATATGAATGGATAATAATATTATGTAAAAGAAAGGAGTGGTTGAAACTCCAAGAAAAAGGAAAAATCAGATTAATGATGATAAGACAAACATGACACATGACAAATGGGAGGAAACCTTAATCTGTGGTCAATGCAGTAGACACTATGGCTATTCTTAATAGTTAGTCTACTTATTTACTTGACATAACAAAGGGACAAATGTAATTAACTGTGCAAATTTCCTGTCATTAAACTTAAATGTGAATGATGTAAAGGCAGGAAATAACAAATTCATTGTCACTTTTGAGAGGGATTAGAATGAAGATGGAAAAGGGTATGAATAAAATATAAACTTAAGGTTGATGCCCTTTGACAAAGCCTTCAAAACAGAGGGCACTATGCAAAAAGGAAGTGGAAGCTTGAAGCAGGCATATCTGCTTGAAGGAACATGACTTGTGAAAAATGAAAAATCTACCAACTGTGGTGTAGCGGTTATCTTACCTGTCTACAGACCACGATGCCCTGGGTTGGATAGACACGCCAGTGCATTACAACTGGTTATCAAAGGCCGTGGACATTGACTTGGTTGTCGATGTTATATCTGTCCGTACGTCGTACCTGTGTTCTCGTACAGCTCGTATTAAGCGTTTCGTGATAGCATTGTTACTATCATAACCGAATACGCAGGCGACGACCCTGTCATTGTAATTGTGTGTTCAATCGTCGTCGTTGACGACTTGTGAAATAATCATGGAGGGTCTCCAAGGGGTAGCAACAGTTGGCAACCAGTCAAGGAAACAAGTGTTTCTGCATCCTTTTATAATGGCAAACCAACAGCATGACAATTCCTAAGTTAAAACGAGACAATTTAGTCAGACAATCATTAATTATTTCATATGATAGAAAGTATTTTTATTTTTAATCTGACCAAGTTTCACACTTGCTGCAAAGCAATTAAACATATTTTTTGTAATGATTAAAAACTTAAATTCTACCGCTATGGGAGCAGCCATTTTGATTTCAAAACATGCAGAAAACCATGTCATACACCCACTTGGATGTTGGAATGTAATGTTTTTTTTAATATTATTATTACCTTTTTTCAATTTTCTAGCTTATAAAAAAATATTTTGCTTTTGGAAATGGACAATAAAATTGGACATTTTGTGTACTGTACACATGATATTTAACAAAACATGTTATCAAAATTTTGTGTCACATCATTTTGGATCAAAAATTTGATATGAAATTATATAAAGAAATATATTACATAATCATATGTAGTGTCATCATACACAAAATTTCAATACAGAATTGAGCAAAATTGCTGTCTCCTTGTGTTGACTTTAAAGATGGGAAAACTTGAGATAGAAATAAGATTTTGACTTGCTCTTTGTGGTAGTTACTTTAGATAATAATCCTCTATCGTGTCAAACAAGGATTGCATCAGCCTTTACTGTATGTCTCCTTTAATGAAATTGACAAAATTATAACAAAATGTAGAGGGTGTGTGAAGAACAAAGGTTGGGGATAATGAGGAAGAGGGTATGTAGCTATGTTGGAATTTTCTACAACATTAGCAACATTTCTCGTAATAAATTGGAAAATACCAGTTTATTTGATACACATTCTTCATATTGTATTTTGTTTTTAGCCATCGACCAATGGAGGTGGTTTTGGATCATCTAGGTCAGGTATGACCAACGGTGGAAGTACCTCAGGAGGTTAGTTGGTTTTTCCTATTACATGTAAAGTGTAAGTATTGTTGCTATTTCATTGAAAGTTATCATGGTATGTACTCCCTAGCTTGAGCCAGAAAAGGGCATGGCGTCACTGACCAAAAGGACATTTATAAGGCATCAATGGCAATTTGAGGGCACTTTGAAGCCACTTGAAATGTAAATTAGAGTTATTAATACAACAAGTAGTGTCCCTGCATATATTGGGGCCCAACTGTTAGGTTAAATCCATCCAAGCCATTATGCCGGTGCTTATCCCCATTGTCCTTTACACAAGCGGATGAGAGCACATAGCTCCCACTGGACAGAAAGCCAGTTTATCGCAGGCTTAACTCCCCAGCAATGCTGGTACTCATTTTTGGTTCTGATGCTATAGCATAAGGAACCTATGTAGTCATGCTGGCGCAGGGTTCGAAATTAGCACACTTTAACCACTAGCCCGTCGGGCTAGCTTTACTCCTTTTCTACTAGCCCGAATGGACTGCTGACTTGCCCGAGAAAACGTACGTTAAAAAGCTTAAAAACCTTGGTCCCTACAGAGAAGAGATAGAAGTAAACAATGCTTTTCTTTCAACTCAAATTTATTTTCACATACCCCAGTCGTAAAACTAACGTTATGTATAGCAAAATCTGTTTTGAGTATGAAAAATAATCTTTCGTAAAGTTTTTCGGTAATTATGGCTTTTCAACCTTATCGAAGTGGACAATTATGCATTTTGGCTTGTGTAAGTGATGTGTAATAATGTATTTTTGAAAAGTCTAAGGGATATATTTTTTTCTGGTTACTTGCCCGGCGGGCTCGGAAAGATCAGTTTCAGCTAGCCCAGACGTAAGTTGTACTTGCCCCGGGCTAGCGGGCCTACGTTAATTTCGAGCGCTGTGCTGGCGTGTGTATGTATGTGTGTCTGTGAAGCTTGTTAACACGTTATCTTTATATTTCGCTGTTGCTTTCGATTCCACAAGCAACAAGTTCACACATAAGTATCAACAAACATACTCATTACACACTGAGACAATGGGACTTCTATTACTAGGCCCTACTACATTCTAGCATTAACACTACTAGGCCGATGTCAAGAATTGATGTGGAATGAAATACCTCTCAAAATGCTTCAGAATTACCTCAGGTCAATACAAATTGGGAACATTGGAGTTACATCTTTATTTCTTTGCAATAAAAAAAAACAAAAGTTGCTGTCTGGATCCCAAAATACAGTATTACAAGTTATGCGATTGATTTGTAAGATGGCAAAATTTACAAGCTGTAAGATCAAGTCAACTGAATTGTAGTATTAAATCACTGTATGTTTGTAGTACAAAAACGTTACTACCACACATTCATACAGGTATGTAGAGGTCCCAAATTAGCTTCCGGTGGAATGCTATTTATGCAATGTACAGTACTAGTGAGAATGAAGTGTCCTTAGATATGGAAAATAGTAAGCACTTATTATTTTTCAATTCGACGCTTATTCAAAGTTAATTATTTTTGATGGTTTCCATCATTAAGATTGGGATTTTCGACTAGAATTCACCCATACGACAATAGTTTTAGGCAAAGATTCACCTGACTAAAAAAAAAAAAAAAAAAATAGGTAAAGATTCATACCACCCAAAAATAATTTAGGTCAAAATTCATACATGCTGCAATTTTTTTCCTAAAGAGCTGAATCTGGAATGAACTTCAAGGAGGGGTATGTGAAGATGCCATTTGACCGTTGCATTAACCGAATAAGATTTTTGAATGCTGTCCTCTTTTGTATCAAATGAACTTGCTTGACCTCTAAACTAATCCGTTAACCCATGTCAGACTGACCGGAAGCTTGGAAAGGCCTGTGGAAAAATTTGTAGTAACCATTATTGGACCGAGAATGTTTTTCTCTCAGTTTCAATTTGATGATAGTCAGTATGTCGTCATCACCACATCATATTTATATCATAGAATGTTATATTATATGTATTATTGTCATTGATTTGTAATTACGTTTTATTTTCCTTGCAGGGTTCAATTCATCACAAGGAGAAGGGGTAAGTCTTCCCAGTGACTTTCCTTTGTAGAAAATTGAGGATTCTTGTTTAGCTGAAATTTTGATGCTTTGGTTTGCCAAAGAGTGAAATGTTCTACAGTATACCTGTAACGTAGGTCCGAGTGGGTAAAATAAAGGCTTTAGTGTAACAATGAATACACAAACGATGGCTATGAATTCCTTTGATATATATTTGGGATATAATTATAATGAAACAGATAAAACAGGTCTAGCAATACACTACAGTAACTCTACTTCACAAGCTCATGATTACAACTGATTATATCTTCATTTTGGATACATTATGGTGACAAAAGAACAATTCCCCATTCCTGGAAAAGAGACTCACAATCATGTGCACTGGTATTGACCACATAGAGACAAGACAAATGTCTTGGCTCCTCTCAATGGGTTTATGAGGCAACACCCGAGAACTATGAAGGTCATGGACCAGTGAAACACTTCCAAGAAGTAGGGCACAATATAATTACGGAATTAAGGAATAAAGGGAAATAATAATTATACTTGTATGCTACATACCCATTGACAGTTCAGCATGTTTTAGTTTGAAACAAAATTGTAACTGACTGCTTGCTCACGCCAGGCAGTGATAACTTTCCTTGCAGCGATATGTTTAGTTTGTCGTATATGTTGCAAAAAAGTATAAAAAGACTTCATGATCTTTGGTTGAAGATTCTAAATTATCTTAGAAATTTACAAAAAGAGCAAAAATTATAATAAAAATTATTGCATGTTACAGGGAGACATTTGTACATAATAGATATTGTTGAAGACAGCTCTTACCACTTCGATATAATTATGCAAAAGTTTGTTTGTTTCGCAGGTCAGGCTTCGATATAATTATGCAAAAGTTTGTTTGTTTCGCAGGTCAGGCTTGGCAAAGGTCGTGGTCGAGGAAGAGGTCGAGGTCTTGGCGCATTCGGAAGCAGCTCGGAGTCAAGTGTAGGTGGAGGAGGCAGTTCTTCCGGAGGTAGTGGATTTGGATCTAGAGGCGGAGGTGGCTTTGGGAGTAACAGAGCGAGCTCATCAAACCACACTCAGAATGGAGACAGTGGGTTGGATGAGGGTGGTGGTAGCAGAGGAGGAGGTGGTGGCGGGTTTGGAAGCAACAGATCTGGTGGCAGAGGTGGTGGTGGAGGATTTGGATCAAACCGAGGTAGGTCATATCTATATCAAGGTATCCAATGAAATATTAAAAATTGTATGTAAATATTGCATCTCATTTAAAAGATATGTTAAACTTTATATGGACCACCCTGCCTGAACAAGTGACATATATGGGCAATTTGGCTTATTGCATGGAAATTTAAAAAATGCCTGTGCGGGCAAGAAATCCAATGAAACTTGTATGCCTTATTCTAAACTTGTACTACTGTCAGTTGAAATTGACATGTTGTACTAAATGATATATAATTTCAATTGATGGCATTACAGATTTGAATATTTATGGCCCACAATTAAAAATTAAAAACTGTAAAACGATCAACTCAAATAAATTCTACTGTTATTGATTTATGATTTTCGATAAATTGTCAAACAAATGCTGATGTTTCTTATTTCATACTTGTCATGATGATTGTCATGATGATTACAACAATTGAACAGCTACAGTAAAAAGGATCATTTTAACAAGAAGATACAAACAGTTTTTTTCTGATATCACTCATTTGGATAACAATCGAATACAGCTCTTCTGCCGAGGTTTATGCAAATGAACAAAAACTGGCCCATTTAAAAGTATTATCAAGATTCCTCAATATGCGGATGACAAATGGCTTCATTGATATTCTCAATGATTTCACAACTCTGCTCTTGGTTAAAAAGATTTCTTTAGGGGTCAAGCAATCTTATCTATGGGGACTTCAAAAGAAACACAATGGTAAAGAAAACATTCAAAAATCTTATTTCGTTAAGGACATATTTAAATTTAAATTTTGGTATCATATGTGTAGAAATAACTGAAATCAGAATAGTTGTGACATCACAACCTCAGATTCCTCAAAGTCTTTATATATTCTGTCATATTTTGTCCTGCGATTTTGTGGTTTAAAACCATTGGATATGTCAGAAAATTAGTAAAACAATCTTATAAGGGTAATTATAATTTACCACCTCAAGAAAGTCAGAAAAACTAATTCAAGTAGTAAAAATAAGTATACAAAATTTCCTTGAAATACATTAGCAATTGTTAAGAATGTGAGAATGTGGGTGCCAACCTTCTATAGTTGACTTACTATACCACTCATATCTACATAGATAAGATATGAGCTTTAAACTTGAATATCTTCTTAACGAAATAACATCTAATTTCTTGCCCATGTTGTTTCTCTTAAAAGTCCGCTTTCACATAAGATAAATTTGCTTGACCACCGAAGTAATCCCTGAAATGTTTGATATTCTGGATGATTTCAGAGCTCTTCCTCAGGTTTAAAAGTTAATTTTGACAAACGTAAATCAATGTTGCAATAAAGTTTCACTTGTTCTTTTAATAAGCTGAAATTTGATACCAACAGGTAGTGTAGGCAGTTGTCATAAATGTGGCAAAAGTGGGCATTTCGCCCGGGAATGCCCAAACCAGAGCGGCAGTGGATTTAGCAGCTCTAGACCATCTGGAGGGTTTGGCAGCTCTCGGTCTGGCGGGTTCGGCAGCAGAACGGGTTCACAAGGTGAGGTACACTTTGTGATTGGTCGTGCCACGCATCTTGTCTGCCTGCAGTGCTAGTACAGTACGTTCTGTGTATTGGGAAGCATGTATGTGTATTGGGAATCATCCCGGTGGGTCTGCAACCAGTGAGTTCACAACTGGTTATCAAAGGCTGTGGCCGTCTTGATATAATGTTCAGCACTGGATGTTTTCGGGATGTTAAACCTTGCTATGCTATGTATACTATCCATCCCAAATCTTATGCAAAACCTATGTGTGTTGCTTGCCGTTTCATTTCAAAGTGGTGTATTGTTTTGATGAGAAATCATATACTTGCTGTATAGATGACGCCTTCTTGATTTTACATCGGCATGCTTTATTTTCACAATTTTTTTTGTTTTAAGGATAATTTCAATGGGTCCTACTATTTTCTGCCAGCATAGCTTGCATCGGCTCGCATGAAATTACATTGCCCGCATGACATTTTTAGTGTTTAACACACATAAACAAGTTTGGTTTTATATCAACGATGACTAAAAAACTTTCAAATAATTTAAAATTAATTCCAAAAAATTCTCCAAGTCTAAAGATAAAGATATATGAATAGTTTCTTCTAACTCGGCTGGTGGTCACATTCAGTATCACACCATGTCATGCCACCTGTGCTATGTCAGTATCATGCCATGTCACGCCACCCGGGCTATGTCAGTATCACATCGTGTCACGCCACCTGGGCTATGTCAGTGTCACGCCACCCGGGATGTGTCACGCCGTGTCACGCCACCCGGGCTGTGCCAGTTCCACGCAGTGTCACGCCGCCCGGGCTATGCCAGTGTCACGCCATCCGGGCTATGCCAGTGTCACGCCACCCGGGCTATGCCAGTGTCACGCCACCCGGGCTATGCCAGTGTCACGCCACCCGGGCTATGCCAGTGTCACGCCACCCGGGCTATGTCAGTGTCACGCCACCCGGGCTATGTCAGTGTCACGCCACCGGCTATGTCAGTGTCACGCCACCGGGCTATGTCAGTGTCACGCCACCCGGCTATGTCAGTGTCACGCCACCGGCTATGTCAGTGGCACGCCACCCGGCTATGTCAGTGGCACGCCACCCGGCTATGTCAGTGGCACGCCACCCGGGCTATGTCAGTGGCACGCCACCAGGGCTATGTCAGTGGCACGCCACCAGGGCTATGTCAGTGGCACGCCACCAGGGCTATGTCAGTGTCACGCCACCCGGGCTATGTCAGTGTTACGCCACCCGGCTATTTCAGTGTCATGCCACCCGGCTATGTCAGTGTCACGCCACCGGGCCATGTCAGTGTCACGCCACCGGGCCATGTCAGTGTCACGCCACCGGGCCATGTCAGTGTCACGCCACCCGGCTATGTCAGTGTCACGCCACCCGGGCTATGTCAGTGTCACGCCACCCGGGCTATGTCAGTGTCACGCCACCCGGCTATGTCAGTGTCACGCCACCCGGCTATGTCAGTGTCACGCCACCTGGGCTATGTCAGTGTCACACCGTCACGCCACCGGCTATGTCAGTGTCACGCCACCGGCTATGTCAGTGTCACGCCACCGGGCTATGTCAGTGTCACGCCACCGGCTATGTCAGTGTCACGCCACCCGGCTATGCCAGTGTCACGCCACCGGCTATGCCAGTGTCACGCCACCGGCTATGCCAGTGTCACGCCACCGGCTATGCCAGTGTCACGCCACCGGCTATGTCAGTGTCACACCGTCACGCCACCCGGCTATGTCAGTATTATGCCTTGTCAAGCCACCCAGGCTATGTCAGTGTCACGCCACGCGGGCTATGTCAGTGTCACGCCACCCGGGCTATGTCAGTGTCACGCCACCCGGGCTATGTCAGTGTCACGCCACCCGGGCGATGTCAGTGTCACGCCACCCGGGCTATGTCAGTGTCACGCCACCGGCTATGTCAGTGTCACACCACCCGGGCCATGTCAGTGTCACGTCACCCGGGCCATGTCAGTGTCACGTCACCCGGGCCATGTCAGTGTCACGCCACCCGGGCCATGTCAGTGTCACGCCACCCGGGCCATGTCAGTGTCACGCCACCCGGGCCATGTCAGTGTCACGCCACCCGGGCCATGTCAGTATTATGCCTTGTCAAGCCACCCAGGCTATGTCAGTGTCACGCCACGCGGGCTATGTCAGTGTCACACCACCCAGGCTATGTCAGTGTCACACCACCCAGGCTATGCCAGTATCACACCGTGTCATGCCACCCGGGCTATGTCAGTGTCACGCCACTCGGGCTATGTCAGTGTCACGCCACCTGGGCTCTGTTACAAGAAACTGGTCATTGTATTGATGTTACATTTAAAGAACGAGTAATAATATGTTGAAGCAACCTCACCTCACCTAGTCTCTTCAGGCCTCCTGGCCCAAAAGGCTGTAGTGTACTCTCTCTACTGGATTTGGTTATTTGCAACTTGTCTGGCTTCTGTCCACGAGCTCCATCCCATCACCTTCCTCTCCTTCTCGACTGTCCTTCTCCAGGTCGTTCTAGGATGACCAGCTTTCCTTCTCCCCTCTGGTTTCCATGTCATAGCTGTCAGACAGTGCTCATGTACATCACATGACCAATCCACCTTCTTGTTTTACTTCAGTGCTGATTTTGTCATGTTTAGTGATTCTCAGTATTTCATTGTTATATATTACATATGGCCATTTGATCTTCAAAATTCTCCCGTAACATTTGAACATAAATGTATCCAGCTTTTTATAATCTGCTATATTAACTCTCTATGTCTCGCAACCATACAAGAGTACAGACTTAACAAGAGAGTTAAACAGTCCTATTTTTGTATATATTGAGAATGTGCTTGAGTTCCATATCTTATTTAACTTCATGAATGCTACTTTTGCTTTAAAGTCTGTTTTAAATATCTTCCTCGCCACCACCTTGTAAGCTTACTGTTGCACTAAGGTATCTGAACTTGTTTACTTCATTTAGTTGTTAGTTATCAATATAAACTTTGTTTGCACATTTGCTGTTAACTTTCATGAACTCTGTCTTATCCTTATTAATTCTTAGCCCAGTTTGTGCAGCATACTGATTGAGCCTGGTCACTTTGATTTGCAGATGAAAGTAGAGCGATATCATCTGCAAAATCTTAGTCCTCAAGGGTTGACATGAACTTCCATCTAATTCCATTCCTGTTTATCATCAGCATTACGAACTTCTAATGCTATAGCCTTTACCCCACAACACCCGATCGTTTTCTACATTTCGGTCGGGAGATTATATTTCCAACCCCGATATACGATATCCTTTACTTAAATCATTAACACAAAACCACAATTGCTGCACAGCGTAATATAATCCAGTACCAGATAGTCTGATACGCTGAAAGGTTTCCTGTTTCAAATTACGTAACACCCCAGACAGCTCTTTTCCCTAGCAGTACTAGAACTGTACATTCATACGCAAAATAAAAACGGGAAATTGATGTTAGATACTAAGGTTTTACTCCTGAAAAAATACTAATTATTCCAAATTCTGCTTATTATGTTACTCTATAATTTTAAGAAGAAAAACAAATTGTGTGTAAAATGTTAGTGAAATAAGATGGTTGTATATGTAGCTATTCTGGTGTTATTTTGTTTACGTGCAATGATTATTGCGTGTTCCAGTTAAAGTTGCAAAACTGATCTTACTTTGTACGTGATCCATTCATTGCGCATTGGAATGCTGCCAGTGCTACGTAGGGACCTGCCATGTGTTTTTAACAACAAGCCAGCAATTTCGGAAAAGAAAAAACGGAAAAGGATAATGACAGCAGAATTTAAACTTGGACAAAAAGTACATGTGTTTGATGAATTATTAGGACACTGGGTGCTGGCCAAAGTCATTCACGTTCAGCCTCATTCAGTGTTTATTTATTTTATCGGCTGGGGAGCGCTCAGATGAAGGAGATAAAGCTACCCGTATCGAAGTCAGGCACTGTGTTGCCTCAGAAACAATCCCGGAGCCAGAGGAAGGTATGTAGAAGCATTCAATCTAGGGCTATTTATAAAAAAAATTGTCCGATTAGTTATTGTTTCGTAATATATTGTTTTTTATTTACCGGCAGATGATCGCTGTAGCCATTATCACCCTTCATTAAAAACTAAAATCTTGAAGTTGAACGATGTCCTTTTCCTAATGGCTAGCCTAACAATAGTAGCCTAGGCTAATTGAAGTTACGATACTGTGTACTACTAACATTAAATTAACTTAGGCTAGACTTAGCATAATTTCATAGCCTCAGCTAGCAGTGGCCTACTGTGCTCCCAGTTGTTGTTTATCTCATGTTTATCATGATTATATACACAATTCCGTAGCGCAAGAATGTTAGTTACATCAAAATTTCATTAAATAATAACATTGAGTTACATTAACATCCTGACGATGAAGAATAAAATTGTAATTTTCACAGGTTTAATTTCAAACAATGATTGATTATTCAAATCAAGCATGTCAAGACCAAAGATCTTACTTGTCCAAAATGAGTAATTTATTTCATGGTTTATATGAAGGCATAAAATAGTACAAGTTTACCAACCGCTCTATTCCCTATGCAGTATTTTAAAATCAAGACAATCATAAAATAATTATTGCCAAATGTGCAGAACTTTATTTTTCTTTGCCAAAGCATTGTAATATGCCCTAGTGTTTTATCCCGCCTGCGAAGCAGGACGAAGAGACATGGATCATCCTGTCGTCGTCGGCTCATAACTTTTAAGTTATGGTGTACATTCATGTAACTTAATATGACTGGGTGGGTGGGGAGGGGTTGTGCAAGCATACTAATAAGCTTATTTGCATAACAATTAAAATAATTGTATCTATGATATCTTTTAAATTAAAGTGGATGTGGGAAATTTGTTTGCACAAATGATCCTATACTACACCTAAAGGTGAGGATATTAAGTAGGTTATTTGCATATCAATAGACTTTCGTACAAATTATTTAACCTGAGATAATAACATGGTACAGTGGTAGATGGCATTGGTACTGTTTAGTTGAGCATTATTTGGAGTCCGCCCTGCCCCTCGTGAGAATTTGTTTTGTTTTTAGATTAATTTATTTTTTAGAATTAATAAACTCAATTAATCTCAAAAATGAAAAACCCCTTACATTGATACAGAGCACAGAATGATAGCATAGTAAGCATTTGTCCTGTTTGGCTCATGGATGGTCCTTATCAGTCAGAATAGTTTCTTTCTGAGGTATGATTATAGCTAAAATCATAGAACTTCTTCACCATGGGATTGAGCGTTCAGGTGGCCCCTGGACTCCACGCCAAAAAGACGCAGCGCTTTACGCGCGCATTAATGTGCCCCTCAACAAGTCTAGAACCTCGCCACTTTTTTCAATCAAGCTAGGGGTCTCATGGGGTGGGATGCCATGTGAAACAGGGTGGGATGCCATGTGTGATATATGGTGGAATGCCATTAGGGACATAAGGTGGACAGCTATGTGGTCAGCTGTGGGACATAGGATGTCATGTGGGACATAGGAAGTCATTTGGGACATGGTGGGATGACATGTGGGACATGGAGTGGGATATACACAAATTACATGTTCTAGTATGATAAATAAAGTTAATGTGTAAGAACACAACATTAAAAGATATGTGATAAAAGGAAATTGCTTTTAATCCAAAGTTAGCATTGGAACCGCGTGAGATTTCTCCCCCTGGTGTTCTTTGCCACCAAATATAGCAACTTTAAATTTTAATGGCAATTCTGCAACCCATGCGTTCAACTAAGTTTTATCTCAAATCCTTTGGTTCTCTGGTTTCTTAGCAATGTTTGTTTATTTTGAATGGCTACAAACAACACACCAACAGCATTTATGAGACCATGGAGATACTATTTGGGATAGTATCTACATGGTGAGACAGATAACTGAAATAATCGTAACAAAGGAAAACAAATGGTGCAAAAAATAGAACAGAGCTAGCAAGTTTTTTACACCCTGGATAATAAACAAGAAATAACTGATATTGGCTTCTTTCATTTCACTGTTTTCAAAACAAATAGCTTACCCCAAAGTTGGTAGAGTGGGATATATATTCAGCTAGTAGCACTGAAGTTATGAGATTTAGGTTTCAATCACATAGGTAATTGTGGTTAATTAATTTCTGGTTATTTTCTTATACACACAGATGCCCATCAGGATATGAACACCCAGGATCCAGAATCTCAGTCCATAGAAGGTGATGGAACAATCCAAACCAAAGGCAATTCCCAACGAGACTTATATTCCCAACAAGTGATTACTGAATGGAAAGAAAGTGAAGCACGAAAAAAGGCTATTACTTCCAAAAATACTGTGTCAAAACATGGAGATACTAATTGGGAAATAGTATCTCCATGGTCAAAACCTGCCTATCAAGTCAATGATTTATCTTAAAGTGGTGTGTGAACTGGAAGGTTTGTAAATTATTTGAATTTTTTATATATATATATATATATGTATGGATGTATGTATATATGTATGTATGTATGTATATATGTATGTATGTATGTATGTATGTATATATATATATATATATATTATATATATATATATTTAGTTATAAATAGTTAAGGATCAAGTGTCAATTCACATAATCTTATTTCTGTATATGATACAGTGTACTTTCATAGATTAGGATGACATTAATGCTTAATTGAATTTGTGTTCAAAGCATAATGTAGTAGATGTTACAGGTGTTCTAGGGTTTGCATTTGACATATGTAAGCTGATGGAAATGCTCTCTTGCTGTGGGGTTTTGTGACGGCTGACACATTTTTGGGATATGCCAGTACTCGTAGTATGATGGCTACAAATACTGATAGATTTTACACAAAAACTGAGAAGATGAAAATAGCATAGTTACAAGATTGGAGTAAACAAGAGTAATATTTGTGGTGCATCAAAACTAAATTCTATTTTGCTACAGCTTAAGGTGTATCTAAACTATGTACAGTTTTTCCAAAGATAATTCTCAGCTACATTGTTACACAACTTTACTAACCAGCCTCCTGAAAGTGTCTTCAAGAAAATATTTAATAAATTCTGACCAGAAAATGTGGAAATTCCATATTACATGTGGCAATCTCATAATAATCTGAAACAAAAAAAAATATCCCTTCTTCTGTCAAGAATTTGATTGACAATGAACAACTGGAAGGAGAAATAACCAGGGTACCGAAAGCAAAACAAAGTGGATGATAAAAAGGAATTTATCAAAACACATCAAAATAAATGTTTTCATTAAAGTTATAGTGAGTAAGCTCAAGGGATTAGGTAATATCATTTGAGTCAGAGTTTAAAGTCTTTACAAATAGAATTACCAATCAACATAAGAAAAAGGAAAATAATATTATTATAGTTTAGAAAAGGAATAGAGATCAAAAAATACACTTGCAGCACATTTTTTGCAAACTTGAGAAAATGCAAATGTCAAACATTAAGGCAAAAAAATAAATGCTAATTTCCAAGCCCACATAAAGAAGCAGCATGTAAGTAAAAAAGCTAAATATGCTTAAAATCACACATATTTGGTATGATACGATCAAAACAAGAGAAGAACAACATTTTCCAACCTCTTATAATAGGTATATTTGCATGTACATTAGTAAGAACATCATTTAATAGTTTTGGGCTATTCATTTAATATGAATTGTGACTGAAGCAAACTGTGTGATGCCATTATTATTACATGTTTTGTAAGTGGTGACAAACTTGCCATTTCTATAATTGTGTGTAAAAAGATGTAGTGACAAACTTGCCATTTCTATAATTGTGTGAAAAAAGATGTAAGTGGTGACAAACTTGCCATTTCTATAATTGTGTGTAAAAAGATGTAGTGACAAACTTGCCATTTCTATAATTGTGTGAAAAGAAGTAAGTGGTGACAAACTTGCCGTTTCTATAATTGTGTGTAAAAAGATGTAAGTGTTGACAAACTTCTTATTTCTATAATTGTGTGTAAAAAGATGTAAGTGGTGACAAACTTGCCATGTCTATAATTGTGTGTAAAAAGATGTAAGTGGTGACAAACTTGCCATTTCTATAATTGTGTGTAAAAAGATGTAAGTGGTGACAAACTTGCCATTTCTATAATTGTGTGTAAAAAGATGTAAAAACAAATGTAAATAAATAATTTTAAGTACTTGCTACCTTAGTCCTCACCAAGTTCCTCAGGTATGTACAGTATATCATTTACATCAACACTTTATGGTATCGAAGTGTTGAGACTTCACATTGGAGATTTTTAATTCAATGAAGTAACATGAAACTTATATTTAATTAAATTACCAGTAAAAAAGTTATTGTGAAGTTCTTGCTAACATGTTAATTACATGCATCTTATATTGTCATGCTGTAAACTGTATGTACCTTTATGTTGCAAATACTATTTTATTGTTTTATTGTAAGAAAAATATTTAGCGCTTTGTCAAGTTTGTGGCATTTATTGCTCGCTCACCTTTCATAAGTACAGTGACGGTATATTTATTGTTGAATAACTAATCACCATGCTTTTTAATTGGTGACTGGAAGCTTACACTGAATGGAGTGACAGAATATGGAAAATGTGTTCTGTTCTGGGATAGCTTAATAATCATGGTGCAAACACATCTGTAAATGACAGTTTTTATGCAATTTTACATTTGTTTATCGGGTACCTATCATTTGACATACCACTGCCATTCCATGGCATTAGGTCAGGTACTCATCATTTGACATATCACTGCCATTCCATGGCATTAGGTCAGGTACCTATCATTTGACATATCACTGCCATTCATGGCATTAGGTCAGGTACCTATCATTTGACATATCACTGCCATTCTATGGCATTAGGTAAAATTAAGTCCACATTCTATCCATGTCACAAACAATAATGATTTATGCGGTTAAAAGATTAATTTTAAGTACCATTTGACTTGTGTTGTTGAAAATTATATTATAGTTATATGGATGTAATTGTACAGTAGCTAATTGCAGACCAGACAATTGTGACACTGTCATGGTTCAATGCTGTTTTAAGTATTTTAGAGGTTTTGTATAATGCAAAAGTTTTAAGTTGCATGATACATTATGATTGAATACTAATAAGATATAAGTAAACAAATAAGAGGTTAATGCTGTTCTTGCATTCTAATCAAATGTTAAGCAGCAGGGGTCCTTTATGGTTATTTTCAGGTCTTGATATTTAAGGTATGGTACATATGTCATTATTGCCATAGTTGGTATTACAGTGACCTTACAATTGCTTTGTAGTCAATTGATGGTCAGTGTGGTATGAAGTGTTTTCAAGTGATATTGGATTCTATAATGAATTTAAGAGATTTTCAAAGTAAATGATTCTCTTTGGATCCAACCTCTTCCAACTCAATTTTCCAATAGTTTCTATTTTTGCAGGAATGATTGGTGTTACCGATATTTCATTACTTTATAAATGTAAAGAGTTAACAGATTTAAGTATGAACACATATATTTCAACCTATGTCTTTCATTACTATTTAGGTGTTTCTATCAATTAAGGTACTTCCAAAATTGTATGCAAATATAATTTTTGGTCTGTAATTTTTGTTATTTGTGTGCCACAAGTTTATATCTTAAATTTTCATTAATATTAATGTTCATTGTTATTACCTTGATTAGAAAGGCAACATTTTATGTAAAAGAACATTTGTTATTTAGGTGTTTTGTTTTTAATGTTGGAGATGCTTTTATTTTCAAATATTTATGTGAGACTAAAGAAATGAGATTTGAATAAATTGCTGGAATGAAAAGCTTGCGTCATTTTCAATTTTGATTGTACAGTCTCTTTAATTTCAAGGTAGCATCCATTTTATAAAGTCACACATTGATCAGTCATTAATAAATAAGTTTTTAAGCTGCAACATGTGTGCTATATACTGTATGTTCCCTTGCCGTGATATCAAATGTACATTTTCTTCATTATGCACTTGTCAATTGTGTGACTCACCCCTACACCCCCGGACAAGGCGAGTCATTGCACCAAAGTGGGTGGACAAAACATGTACATTGACGCACCCCTCAGTTACATAGGTGACTGACAGTTTTTTGTAAAATGACTTACCCAAATCACTCACCTCTGTACAAAGTCAATAGGTCTGAAGTAAATTGACCCACCCCAAAGTCACTCTGGTGACTGACAATTTGATACAATGATGCACATGTGAGTCACTATTTCATATGTTGATGACTCACCTTTGACTGACATTGCAGGTGGTAGTAGTGGTCAGTTGTGCATTATGCCCATTGTACAATTAAAGAAAAAACATTGTGATCATTGGTACCTTCAGAACTACCCATCCCTATGTGGCTTAAAGTGTAAGGGCATGAATTTTTCCAGATGACAAATGATCAAATTGGCATTGCTTTGTCTGAGAATAGATAGCGTAAAGCTAATCAGGCTTATATCAATCTTTAGCTATTTGTGTGGGTGAAGCTCGGGTTTTTGAGGAATGTCCCATGGGCAGAGATTAGGGGTAATGGATTTCACCCCCTTCCACCTGTCACCCTGGGAAAACAGTGAAGGGAAAGTACTTCTGTGACTGACAAATAACAAAATGGCTTAAACACAGGGCCCCTGGATAAGGTGACTCCCACCAATCCTGGAGCAAACCCAGAAAAGAAAAACGTGGCCTGGAGCAATGTTTTGAACTGATCCTGAATCTGGGGGGAAAAGGTTCGTGAAACATTGATTTAACTGCAGGCCTGTATAGACAGGACTTTTGCAATGGGGAAAAAGCACCTAAAGAGGTGGAACAGATACTTAAAGAGGGGGAACTTGGCCAAATCTCCATACACCCTTAAGAGTTATATATTTTTAGTTTGATTTTTTATAAGGGGAAGCATATATGCAGGGGGGAGGGCACGACCCCCTTTGCTGGTTACGGGCCTGTTTCAGGCTGTCACAGTCAGACACATTGAAGCACCTAACAGATGAAAGCACTTTACTTGTAAATGAAAACCACGACTGTTCATAAAAGGACAGATATATTTCTTGATGTCCTGCACAAAATAATCACTTTCTTTAACCTCAGCTACATTGAAATCTGCAGGAAACAAAAATGTTGATATCTACTGGTGTAATGGAATTTTAAGTTTGTCAAAAATTCCAGATAAGCTATTTTCTTTAATTCTTCCAGAAAGTCATAATTAACACAATATTTTGATCTAGAATCTATCAGCATTTTAAACGAGCACATATCTCCATGCATGAACAGTTTCAGACCTTAAGTTTGTCAGTTTCTTATTAGGGCAGTGCCTCATTTGGTCCTTTGACATCTTTTGCAAATGAATAGCAGATGTCAAAGTCCAGAAGAGCTCGCCAGGTGGTTAGTGAGACACTCAAGCCAACAATGAATCAAATGAACAGGAACATTAAAACTACATGAATATTCTGACTAATGAGTGAGTGACTAGTACATGTTTTATTGATGAGAGATAGGTATGTCAACTAATGAAACGCTTGTTAAAGTCTAGCAGATGCTGTTAAGAAAATATGATGCATATGCACATAGGTGGAAGTGGGGGATGGGCCCTACTCCTATTAATTTTGTTGGGGGACATATATGCTTATGTCCCCGTCCAGAATGAAGTCTATATGGCTCCACCATTCTGGGTTGTGGGTTGCCCCCTTCCTAATGTTGGTAAGAAATCACTGCCACTCGATACTTTAAATTGTCCTGCATTCCCTTAAAAAAAGAAAAAACGGTATTTTGGAGGGGAGGTAATAGGTTGTAAATCTTGACAATCATTTTTAAGCACAGAAAATGAAAAGATTTTGTGGTTAATTTTTGCCAGTGACAGAAGCAAAACTATTTTTTGTTTGTCTGAAAAATGGATTTGGGGTTTCAGCTAAGAGGCAAATCTCCCTGAAGCTCGAATAAAAGTTATCTTTCTCAAGAAGAAATTTAAAATAATTTTGCCAACAAAAGTAAGACAATATTCTACAAAATAGTAAGATGAGCATTGTTGGTTATTTGATGAAATCCATAATAGTCTCTCTGAAAAGGAGGCAAGCCCCTGGTTACCCCATCTTTTCTTGCTTCCAAAGAGCTTTCAGCCAACTTGTGTGCTTTTTTCACAAATTATATGAACAAGCCAGTCGAAAAAAGAACAGTTATGGGTTTACTGACTAAACTATCGATCCTGAGGCTTACAACATCACCACACCTGCAAAATTAAGCCTCAAGATTCAACTTGGATTTTCATTAAAAATTCAAAATTATGTTACCCTTCTAATATTTACTGTTTTCTAAAAGAAACTTGACTTTTGTTATTAAGCCATCAGTGAGGAAATCTGTCTTTAGTACACACTGAACTAACAAAAAAACAAACAAGTTCAACCCAACTTACTCTACTGCTTTGATAAATGTATAGCTAAAAACATTAACTTATTAAAAGTGTGCATTAAAAACACGATTATATCAAGTTGATGAAAGCCATACACAAAGTCACAGTGGTATGTGAATTGGCCACTTATCAGTTACTCCATACATTGTTTGGAGCTTTTGAAGTTTTGTACTAAAGTGCACTGGGGCAAAGTGACAATGATGACTAAACCTATTGTGTTGAATGAGGCTAATTATTGCTGATGATTAAATAAAAAGTGAAAGAAAATGATTGTCAGTATATGAGGCATACAGTTGATAGGTGTTGTTTCTACTAACTGTGGTGTAGTGATTATCATACATGTCTACAGACCAGGAGGCCCTGGCTTCAAGCCTGGGTTGGGTAGACACGCCAGTGCACCACAACTGGTTATCAAAGGCTGTGGACATTGACTTGGTTGTCGATGTTATGTCTGTCCGTACGTCGTACCTGTGTTCTCGTCCGGGTTGTATGAAGCGTTTCGTAAAAGCATTGTTACTATCATAACCGAATCGCAGCAACGACCCCATCATTGTAATTGTGTGTTCACTCGTCGCTGTCGTCAAGGCGTTTGTAAATGATTAACAAGGATATAATTAGCAATGAACATACTATAAACTTTGCAATCACTGGTAAAATGGTAAAAGATATATGAAGAAAGAAACAATTTTACATAAAGCATGGGTGGGATTTGCCTACCAAAGTGCGTGTGTGTGTGAGGGGGTGGGTAGGGAGGGGTGGGGGAGAATTTGCCAGAACGAAAGATTTTCCCCAAAATATCCTTCTTTCTGTTCAAACTTTCCAAAACATTTGCTTTATATATCTGACTTTTTCCACAAAATCAATTTTTATTATGAAAAGAAATGTAAAAAATTTCTTCTCTATATCTTTTATATTAAGTTTAGTTTTCTCAGCGGCAACATATTTTATGAGGATGAATTTCCCCTCCAGTAGTGCTGCCACTCCTGTGTGGAATCATGCAAGGTCATGTTTTTTGAAGAAATGCACCCGAACGACATCATAGGTGTGATTTGAGGGGGGAAAAGGGGAACTTTCCTTCCACTTTGTATCTTTTGTCATGGTGATTATTTGCATCTTAGCATGATTTTGTGGTTTTCCACACTTTTGACTTTGCCCCCACCCCACCCTCATCCCCCTCCCTCCTCCCACAGCAATACCACTGGTTGTCAGTTACTAGTTAGGTCCTAAACCACTGAAACCTGGACAGGCCCCTAGTTATAATATAGTGAGAAGATTATTTTGAATTCAGCAGCAGTTGAATTTGACCATTCGTATAAAAGTACAAATGAAAGTGAAGAAATAATAATTTGGTAAAACTCCCATCTTACTGAGTAACAAACGAGGGATTATTAAAGCTTTAATCAGTAATCATAGCTGAAAAACAAGACAAAGTTTTTAACAAAATGTAAGAACATTCTATTTCGAAATGTGTACACTTCCACATGTGTAAAAGATGTCCATATTGAAATTCAATTTAAAGATGGTAAGAAAGCAAATAAATTTTCTTCAAAAAGATTGTGATTAATTATCAGTAAAAATTTAATTGTTCCATGCATGCACTTTACTTTATTTTGAATTTAGAACACAAAAATACAGTTAAAGTTACAAACCCACATTATCTAAGTCACAACACAATTCAAATTGTTAGGTGAAAATAGAGTGCACTAGCAGCAGGTACATTGTCTTGACCCTATCTAGCTGCACTGTATTAACAACAATATGGTCACAGACCACAGGCCTAATGAAAGTGGTCCACAATTAGAAATTTCTATAAGTTAATGAACCATGAGCATAAACACACAGGGTCTTGGGATGTAGGTATTAAGTATCATTTGCCTTGTGAGTTGTGTGATTTAACCAGGGATTAGAGTGGTGTTCATTTCAAATTGTGGTTTCATTGAAAGGGGTTGGAAGACCAGTTTTTAATAGCTTTGAAAGTTTATCATGGCGGGAAAAATATTTGAGAGAAGTTCAAACATTTACTAATCTTTCAAAAAGATCGTAAAGACACACAATTAGATGATGGCTTGACTTGTGAAGTAGACTTGCTACACCAGTCATTT
Source organism: Chiridota heheva (assembly GCA_020152595.1). Taxonomy (NCBI): domain Eukaryota; kingdom Metazoa; phylum Echinodermata; class Holothuroidea; order Apodida; family Chiridotidae; genus Chiridota; species Chiridota heheva. The sequence continues at coordinate 661,912 of JAIGNY010003782.1, forward strand.
TACAAATTTTCCATCTTAAAAACCTAATATCTCATGAACAGATCAACATTTCAAAGTACTTTCCTGGGTACTGACAAGTACAATCATAGCTCTGACATAATGACTTAAATCATTGAAAGCTTACATGTCTGACCGAAATGTTTCATTATAAACAAACTAGTTACCGCCTTCGCTCTCGAAACCACCTCATCCTTTATGTTCCAAAAAGTAAATTTACATATGGCGATCGCTCTCTGCAAATATGTGGCCCAAAACTTTGGAATGACTGACCTCTTTCAATCAAATCTGCTCAATTCCACACCTTGTTTAAGACTCACTTATTTAATTGTGCTTTCAAGTCCTCTTCATAATTTTTTGTTCTTTGTTTTCTTTATATTTCATGCTTATCTTATTTACACATTTGTATTTATTTTCTTTAGATGCATATTTTGTAAGGCGCATTAGAAGAAGTTATTTAGATAATGCGCCATATAAGTGTAATAAACTTAAACTTGAGCTAAGTGTAACTTATAAGTGCCATTCAAATTCTGAGGGTAATGTTGAAGGTAGTGGTGGGGGGCGGGGAGGTGGATTTATATGGAAGTAGCAGGGCTCCCGGTAAACCTTTAAAACCTTTATTGACAAATTGAACCTTTTTTCCTTTCAAAATAACCTTTAAAACCTTTAAAAACCTTTATTTTCAATGTTAAGTAAGGTAAATGATTCGAGTGCCAAGGTTTTAGCTTCATTGGTAAGTATACACATCAATTTAATAGCATATCTGTTCTCAACACACATTCAAAAAGTAGCAGGACCAAAATAAAATTTCCAACTTCATGTAAGTAATGGACTTTTGGCACCACCAACTGCCTTTTGCCCCAGAATATGCTCATTGTATAAAAATCTATTCCATGAGTTAACCTTTATAAACCTTTTTATTTAAATCCGAAACCTTTAAAAACCTTTATTTCAACTTTTCCAACCTTTAAAAAAAACTTTATTTAAAAAAAGAGTCGCTGGGAGGCCTGAAGTAGTTTCTCCAGAATTTAAGTTCAAGGTCATTTAAAATTATAATATAATTATTTTTTATGTGTTAAAATTTAATTCTTTCTGCAATAAAACAGAACGTCAAACAAAATACGCAAAATGCCCAACAGAAGAACAATTAACCACTGTAATAGAGATGCAAGTGTATACACTAGAAAAAACTTTAAACAATTGGCATACCCACACTTTTTTTGCACCATATTTTTGAGTATTTGAATATCATTTTTTTTTTTATGGAGGAGGTGCAGTTTTATCTTTAGAAATTTCAAGTTTTTTTTTTAAATTTCCTACTTACATCCCTGCAAGGATGCAAGTTGTTTGTGGTATTTGGTCATGGTATTTTGTATTTTTACATCACACTTCAATTTTTTAATTGTAAGTTTCAAAATTTCAGGCGTAAATAGAGCTCTAGTATTAGGCCATACTGTAGTACATGTATTCCTACTGACTAACGATCGCAGGAACTTAACGAGTAACAATACTCTTGGCCTACCAGAATTGAAGTTTGCTTACCCTCTTGTGGCATTGAAATGTCCCAGAAAACGATCCTTATCACATAAGTTTTAAGAATACCAATGTCAGTAAACATAATTAAGTAAATTGAAAATATACACAATATTCCAGTTTCTTATCAATTGTCATGTCCGCCGCTAATACACCAAACACATATGACATAACAGTACGTGCAGTGCATGTACAGTATAAACAAGCATTGCATAGCAACGTTGTGCCCGAGTACAGTAGCTAGCTATAAACGTGATACGACACTTACAGAACAACAACAAAATGGAATAAACAGTAAAACATTAAAAAAATTGATCATATTTCGCTGTGTCATTGTAATATAAACCTCTTATTTTACAATGATTTGATTAACCAATTACTTACTGTATATTTAGTATTTTGATAAATTTTATACAGAATTTTTGGACGCAAGTTCATGTAACTGATATTTATTTTGTACGTCGGAAGCAATTATTTGGATGTAGATATGTACCAGTAATGCGTAAAAACAGCCATTTCAGCGTAAAACGCCAACTTTGGTTGAGATGGTGTCTTATTTTCTAGATGTCACTTGTACTTTCAACCAATCAGAATTGTAGATCGATCAGATTTGTTAAAAAAGATGAATTAGAAAGATTATCACCGGCAAGTTTTTGTGGTGCATGTTAAAATACATAAGATTTACATACGAAAATAGTCAGGTATACCCGTAATCACAGAAGTTTCAGAGTAAATGTACAAAATTTAAAAAGCTTTTAATGAGTGCAATTTTAACCAATTTTAAAGATAAATTTTAATGGTGTTATCTTTAAACTGGGTGTGTATCTTGCAATTTAATGGTGTCCTTTTTAAAGAAATTCCCATCCATAGAACATCATTGAGCTTAGGGATTTGCTCCAACCTGTACACTTACCACATGTAAAAATCCATCTATGTTTCGTAATCATATTATATCCAAAGGAATCACTATGATTGTTGTTGTGTTCACAGGCGGTGGTGGTGATGACACATGCAGGAATTGTGGGGAGAGCGGCCATTTTGCCAGAGAATGCCCTTCGAAGTCGTCAGGTGAGTGATCCTTTTTTGTTTTAAAACGAAATCTAATTTTGAAACATGAAAGTATTTTGAGTTTAGGTTTACTAGAAATTCAATGCTAAAGCTTGCTTTAAAAGATTATTAGTTCAGGGGTGGAGCAAGTCCATCTTATATGGAAGAGGACTTCAAATGAACAAAATGGGGAAGAAAGCATTACAAAATATTATTCTGTTAAGGAGCTATTTAAGTTTTAAGTTTAGTTTTATTTGTGTAGAAACGACTGAAATCAGACTAGTTAAGATGTCACAGCCTCAGATTTCTCTGAAATCTTATGTATTCTATCATATTTTGTCCTGCGATTTTGTGGTTTTAAGACCATTGGATATGTCAGGAAAGAAGTAACAACAGAATCTTATAAGGGTAATTATAATTTACCACTTGAGAAAAAATGTTTGAGGAAAAATAATTCAAATAGGAAAAAAGTTTAATGAATTTCCTTTAAAATACATTAACAATTGTTAAGAATGTGAGGATGGGGCACCAGCCTTCCATAGTAAACTTACTACACCAATCATACACTTATAAGATAGCTTTAAACTTGAATATCTCCTTAACAGAATAAGAATTTGTAATGCTTTCTTCACCAGTTTTGTTTCTTCAAAAGTCTTGCTTAACCACTGACTAATCTTGTAGACATGTTTGACTGGGAGCTTGTCAACTACTACTTGACCCAATGACATTTAACCGTTGACCCTGCTTATAGAAAGCAGTTACAAACAGCCATGGTAGTCAGGTTACCAGGTCACCTTGGTTCACTAGGCAAACAATTCACACATAAGCTGACCTTGTTGTCAAGGGGTAAAGTACATAGGGGTGTTTTGTGTAAGGATGAATATTTAAGTAGTTTTTAGCAAATTACATTATTTAAAGGAATATTCCTGTGAAATTTTATTCACATACATCTGATAGAGGACTATTAAAGAAATAAATGGATGAAAAAACCATGTGAATATCTTATTACATTAAGTTATTACGCTTTAAAGATTTCACCAGTGTGTTGTATAGAAAGTGACTTTGCATTGTTAATTGGGATGTCATAATTGCAAGATAATTACCTCCGCCAACAAAGTTGGACAGGGGTTATGTTTTCGCCCGTTTGTTTGTCTGTCATCAAGATATCTCAAGAACGGATGACTGGATTTGGATTAAATTTGGTGTATGGTTTTGTTACTGCTTAGGGAAGACGTGATTAAAATTTGAGACATATTGGAACAGGGAAAGGGTGCAAATGGGAGGTGCAGACATGATTTTGCCTCTTGTTTGTTTGTTTGTCTGTCATAAAGATATATCAAGAACTGATGATTGGATTTGGATTAGATTTGGTGTGTGGTTTTGTTGCTGCTTAAGGAATAAGTGATCAAAATATGAGACATCAGAACAGGGGAAGGTTGAAAATGGAGGGGCGGGGACATTTCATCCCCAAGTTTTGATCTGTAATGATCATTTGCATTCTGAACACTTGAAGATTATTTTCTGACTGGATTTCTTCCAAGGCCATACCATAGTTTTCAGTTTTACTCAAGCAAAGCATTCATTGTTTAAGTTCCTTTAATTCAAGACTCACATTCCATTATTTTCCATTTATGGCAGAAACCAATTGTTTCATTTTCATTAATTCCAGAGACCACTTGATGAAAGTGTATTTAAGTCCAGAAAATTGATTGTTTGAATAAGCATTATCTTGCATTATGACATCACACTTTACACCACAAGGTCACTTTTTAATACGCTGGTGAAAGTTTTGAAATGCAATAACTCCTAAACGGAATAGAATATCATTATGGTTTTTTCCTGGCGTGTATTCCTAACAACCCTAGTCTACTCAAATTAACAAACCAATCACAAAAACAGGCTTATACCCACCCCAAAATATATGTTGAGCTACTACATCATTGATGTTCTAGTTTCACCTACTGTATTTATGTCTTTAATATTTCACTATCATATATATGACGATCATTCATGGGAATATTCCTTTTAAGTGTTCATGGATATAGAGCTTTTCCTACAGTCACAATTTTCTGCTATAATGATATTTCGAAGGAAGTTGCCTCCCCCCCACCCCACCCCCCTTTCCCGACACAGCTTTATTTTTCAGGATTTCCTACTTAAGTTCCTGCTTCAATAAGATTTGTAAAGAAATTCCCTCACTTATTCTTCCCCCTCCCTCCCCACCACACACACACAGCTGAACTTTTTTGTTCTTTTTTTTTACTTTCAGGTGGAAGAGGAGGAGGGGGCGAATGCTACAAGTGCCACCAGACTGGGCACTTCGCGAGAGAGTGTCCCAATGCGGAATCTGGAGGAGGCGGTGGTTTTGGCAATAGAGGCGGTGGTGGCGGTGGCGGTGAATGCTATAAATGTCACGAAACAGGACATTTTGCAAGGGAGTGTCCCAATCCAGATTCAAGGGGAGGTGGTGGTTTTGGCAGCAGGAGTGGTGGGGGTGGTGGAGGCAGTGGGGAATGTTATAAATGCCATGAAACTGGACATTTTGCAAGAGAGTGCCCTAATGCAGAGTCTGGAGGTGGGAGTGGTGGAAGCAGTGAATGCTATAAATGTCACGAAACAGGACATTTTGCAAGGGAGTGTCCCAATGCGGAATCAAGGGGAGGTGGTGGTTTTGGCAGCAGGAGTGGTGGGGGTGGTGGAGGCAGTGGGGAATGTTATAAATGCCATGAAACTGGACATTTTGCAAGAGAGTGCCCAAATGCTGAGGCAGGAGGAGGCGGTGGCGGGGGAAGTGGCGAGTGCTTTAAATGCCACGAAACTGGTCATTTTGCCAGAGAGTGCCCGAACGCAGATGCAGCAGGTGATGGAGAAAGTAAGTTGTATTGATGTTTTCAGAGTTTACTTCCAAGTTTTATCTTACCTTCCATGCTATAAATATGCAATCTGGTCCCGTGTCCTGATTCTATTAACGCACTTCTAACTGACCTTAAAAACATAGTTACCTACCCCGTCCTGACCTCAAGTTTACCTCTCTAATTCCTCACTTCAGCATTGATGCCTCAATATGGCTGGGAACTGGTCTGGAAATTTACCTTTTTTCTATACCACTTTCTCTTAGCAGTTCTTACCGTGAAGGTTTCCTGCTGCTTTAGCTTTTTCTGCAAGTTTTTCTAGTCATCTGAGATCAGATGAAGTGGCCCTAGGCCCGAGGAAAAATTGCTGTCTGACGTGCAGAACTTCTCCATACAATTTAGTAATGGATAGATTTGTCTTCGCCCCCATACAAAACTGGCTCTGGCGAGAGGCATTATGCCGCAGAGCAACTTTTGTGGTAAGTTCTGGGGCCTCTTTCACTCGGGTAGAGTTTATTTCACCTTAAACCCAACGCCCAACACGTGAAGAGCCTAATGTTATATGGTTTATATACGTTACATGTTAGGGTATCTCCAATGCAAGTTCTTCTATGCATTAAGCCACACAACTTTGATTGTTGTCGGCAAATATGCAAGAGTCCAATGTCACCACAGGATGACTGCGCCCCCACACAAAATGTGTAAAATGGTTGGAAATTTTGTTCGATTTTGGCATCACTTCTTTGAAATTGACAGTGTTTTTCTGGAAAGTGAAGAATTTTCCTGGAATTTGAAGAAAATTTCTCGGAAATGTAAAGTTTTCACGAAAATGAAGAAATTTAAGGAAATCTTCGTCAATATTCAAGAAGTCTTTTTCAGTTATTGGGAAAAGTCATGAAAAATTTGCAGATGGGACATGCATATAAACTTCATGTAATACTAATAAGTCACAGCTCTCGGTCTGAGCTGTTGGTTTATAAGTAGTAGTGAGTGTTTTAATACTGCTCTGGGCCACGGTTTCAAGCTGGAAAGGATGAACCACAAGTAGCGGCATTTAAGTAGTCACAAGTGACCCACGACTTTGTTTGAGCCATAGAGTTAACACCCAGGGGTCTATACGACCCCATACTAAGACTTTCACGGGTATATACAGATCAGTAGCACTCCTTTGAGTGGCTCCGTACAGGTCCATACGGCTCCATAGCGCAGCTCTACAGGTCTATACTACTCCATTAAACGGGCCCCTATGGCTCCATAGTACAGGCCCATACATATGGCTCCATAAAACGGGTCCATATGGCTCCATTGAACAGATTCACGGGTGCATACGGCTCCACAGATGTCGAAGTTTCAATTTTTTGCCACTATTTCAACGGAATAGTAGCTTTTTAAATCTACTATTCTGTCTCATATTTCACTATTCGTGTTTTTTTTTCTCAGAAAAACAACAATAACACAGATACTGAGTTTAATTTTTTGGTTTAACAATTTGGCCGTCAACCGTCTTAAAGATCTGGCAGCTGCGATATTTACAGATATAACATTATTTGCAGCATATTATTTTAGAGCTGTGAACGTTTACTGATTTTATTAAACGTACACGCAAATAAATGCAAACATTTAGCATTTACACACGTTTAGTACTGTCATTATAGGAAGTACAACAAAATTTCTCCAATTTACGATGCCGAGTAAAAAAATTGCACAACCAGTATGGCAAAAGTACTGACTCCATTACCCAAATAGATGCTGGAATGTTGCTATAAAAACCATGAAAAGTTTATTTCTACAATATAAATCATCATTTTGATAGAAAATGTGCATGGAAATTTGGTTTAGAAAGAACAGAAAAGTCCCCTTCAATGTCATTCAAACTTAACATCATGTATCTTTTTTGCCGTACTCTCTAAAGGTTTTCAATGAAAATCTTGCATACTGTGATTAATACCTCCCCGCACAAGATTGAAAAATTATGCTACTACCCCGGAAATACTGTTCATATATTAGTCTTCTCTGACAAAAATGGTCGGGATGTTTGCACAGCATGCCCAATTTCAGCTCTGTTGAAAACTTTTTTGTTTATTTTGCAATATTTGTTCTCTTTTGCAAAATTTATCAAGTAATATTTACATGTGAATGTACTGATCGCCGTGATTTTAAGTAGTTTGACGGTGTATTCTTTGGTCAGTTTTCCTGCTTGTTAAACGGGTCTTTATTCAAAGCCTTACGTTATGTTATTAATAATTTCACTGTGAGACTGTTCACTGTTGCGCATGGCGGTGCATATCACAATGATTTTTATTTTTACTATCGCAGCAGAATACTGAAGAGGAATGATTTGGTATTCTGTTCGAGATTTTACTATTTTCGGAATAGCGTTAATTTTGAACCCTGCTCCATAGAACGGATTCATACGGCATCATAGTACGTATAATTTTCTTAAGGGATGTGTACAGTGTATGGTAGTCCCTTGCACGTAGCCACTAGCTTCGTAGCTCCGTGGCGAATAGAAGTAATCTGAGTTAATAGCTCGTATAGCATACGTACAATAGTATATTAACACTATTGTAAATTAACTTCACGCAAGCAATTTTAATTTTTCCTTTACAAGTAGCCAATTACTACGCAGTTCCATGGCCGTAGTAACTGTTGAAGGTTAAAGGTAACGTCACTTATAGATAACTTAATTTTTTGGCATAGGTAGCCACTTGCTACGCAGTTCCATGACCGTGGTAACTGTTAAAGGTAATGGCATGTATAGTTTACATTGTATGTTAATGCTTTTATAAAGACATTAAAACAACTTAACGAAGTCTATGACCGGATGAGCTGTAGTCATTGGCTCCACAGTTCTACGGTTGCAACAACCTGTTCAATGTTAAAGGCCCGTATAGTATACGCCACACGTTAGCACTATATTAAAGCGGTTGTAACAACTTCTCAACGTTAATGACCCATATAGTATACGCTATATGTTAACGAGATATTAAAATACCTAAAGTAAGTAAATAGCCGAACAGGCTGTAGCTACCAGCTCTATGGTTGCAAGAACTCTTTCAACGTTAACAGCCTTTATTGTATATGGTGCACATTATAACACCATTTAGATTAACCTATTTAGGTCAATGGCCTTTTATTAGTTAACGGCCAGTACTGCGTACGGTGCTAATTATCTCCACAGCCGTAGCCAACGGTTCACAGCTCCACGGTCTCACGGCTCAAAGCCCCACACATTTCAAGTCCCATATAGTATACCATTTTTTACCTCAAGTACTGAACAAAACAGTTTAGATATGCACTGACATAACACCACTGTTGTGGTCTCTTTTACAGGCAGGGTGGAATGAAGTCAAGAGTTTCTGGACTCTTTCCTCTCATCTTGGTGCATGACAAACTATGTCAGCCTTCAGGCCATTCACCTTTCGGGCTAAGAGAACACGACAGCAGATCTGTTGTCTCGCCTTTGTGGAGCACCCACAGAATGGGCGCTCTTGCTACAGGTGCCCAGAGCAATCTGGACGACATTTGGCTTCCTGGATGTAGATCTGTTCTCGTCCATTGACGATTGCAAGCTACCAATTTTCTGCGGTCGGACTCTTGACCCGCAAGTACTGTATGGGAATCAATGCATTCAGAATCAAAGGGACTCGCTGCTTGGTTTACGCCTTTCCACCGTTCACGTTAGTACCGAGGGTTCTAAGCAGGGTGATGTATGACTGGTGTCACACCTTACTTCTGGTAGCACCCATTTGGCCCAACCAAATGCAGTTCCCTCAGCTGCTCAAACTTATCGCAGGCTTCCGAATGAGCTTCTGGTCAGAGATGACTTACGTCTCATTTCCGGGCTCTGGCAAACTGCACCACAATCCCAGAGCACCTCATTTGACTGTGTGGCCTCTGTCCGCCAATCCTTGGGGTAACAAGGTCTTTCTGAGGAGTCGGAGACCTCCCATCTTAGTGTTGTTTTCTTCCAGACTCGGATTCTCCCGAATCTGGTATCAGATTCATTGTGTTTCCCCGTATTTGGCATCTCTTTGTGACGTAACCGATTTCTCACTATACCAGTCTGACCTGAGTAAGTGCATCAATACAGTCAAGGGCTTTAGGATAGCTGTAGCAGCCATCCACAGAGGCTTTTTATTTGGGTCGACGGTGACAGACTCATGACCACTGGAGAAGCTAACGAAAGGAATGTTCCTATAAAGAATTCTGTCAGCAATTCTTATAAATTCTTATAAAGAATTTTTAAGAATTCTTATAAAGAATTTCTGTCAGCCTTGTAACTAGGAAAGCATAAGAAGAATTAGCCAATTTCTGAAAGAAAAAATCTGGTTCGGGTCATAACCCCACCCACTCCAAAGAGTAAAAAACATTTATTCTAAAGGCTTATCTTGATATGATTACATTAAAAGATTTGTTGGCATAAAAAGAAATCTATCACATATATGCTTATAAAAATATCTGTTACATAATTAACTATTTCATAATTTGAGGAACCAGTGTACACCACAATTTTGTGCCCTCTTTGAATTACTACAAAAACAAATAGTGGCTTTTTATAAGTACTAGTTTTTTAAGTACTCTTCTTTCTTGAAGTAATCCTTCAAATTATTTTTTTCTTGACTCAGACAAGCCTCCAGCATCCACCTATATACCTCCAGAACCATCAGATAAAGAAGAAGAGATATTCTCTTCCATGCAGAAAGGAATAAACTTTGATAAGTATGACGACATTCCAGTTGAAGTTAGTGGTGAGTTTAGATTGAAAGATGCACTTCAAGGTGTATGGACAGGTAGCAACTGCATGAGCTTATTATAATATGCTAAAAACCATGCAAACAGCAAAAATCAAAATTGGTTCAAAAGTGACCATTTTACAGCATTTTAAAATTGAGATACCTAATTGACATAAATTGTGCAACATTTTGTGTCCTCAGAATGGGACAACAAGAAAGTTGCTCATGTTCGTTTATTGTCTTTCAGTCTTTCCCTAAATATTTTGAATGGGAGAAGGTGGCTACAGTGAACAATATATTGATTGAAAAAAAATATATATTATAACCGTGACCATTTGTATCAGTAGCACACAATTTGAGAGCTTAAACTGTATTCCTGTTCAAAGTAGCATAAATTGTGCAACATTTTGTGACCTCAAAATGGGACATCAAGAAAAATTGCTCATGTTCACTTATTGTCTTCAGTCCTTCCCTAAATATTTTGAATGGGAGAAGGTGGCTACAGTGAACGATATGTTTATTTTATTTTATATGATAACCGTGACCCAGTTTTATCAGTAGAACACAATTTAAGAGCGTAAGCTGTATTCCTGTTCATACATCATACTTTTGCACATGCTGATTTTTTTGTTTTACTAACTTTGACTTGTCGTAACTTATATGTGCTATTGTGACCATTTAAAGGCTCCTCTGCTCAGAATTTAATTATATGTCATCTTAGTAAAAATCTCTACCTGTCTGTATGCCTTCAATGTTTGGGGTGAGAGGGTGAAATGGGTTGAATTAGAGAAAATTAAAAAAATGCACAAAGTTTAAGGAAGAAACGAAAAAAAATTACTTGCCATACTTCCAGACCTTGCTTTTGCCTGAAAACCCGAGAGGAACACTTAAAGGCATCAATGCATCCAATTCCAGTCAAATTTGTACTGCCCCTACCATCAATATCTTTTTTAGACAAAAGTTGTGCAAAATTTCATGATTTTTAGCTTCTTTGAGACCAATTTTTGAGAAAAATTGTAGCTCCCAATTGCAATACAACTGCCCTATGCAAAAAATATTGTCAGATTGATAATTTCACACATTTTCAATTAAAAACTAAAAGAGCAACTGCCCCCTCTTTGTACAGACGAAAATATAAGTATTAAATCAATCGGTAAGCATGCGAGAAGTTCATGTGAACGACCCCGGTTTGAAAACCGAACCGGATGCGCGGTTTTGTTTTTTGCAAGTTATTACAGCGGTGATTATTGTTTTTTGCTGTTTTGCTTTGAGGAGAAAAAGAAAAAAGACTGGTATTAATGGAAAGGAAATTTCACAAACAATCTAAATATATTTTTTTTAAATATTCATGTGAGGTGGAGTCAAAAAAACCTTAACACTTAAACAAGCAACAAAATCATCTCCCTCTGGTTAAAGATTTGAAGGGCATTTTACTCAAGAACTTGATATTCTTTCACATATGTAAAAATTGCTACATGTTACTAGATCTTTATCAACTTTTCAAAGACTGTTTAACTTATGATTTATAAATGTGCTTTCCAGTAAATAAAGAAGAAAGAATCTTACTACTTCTTTCAGATGAGATGTAGTCTCATTCAGTCGTTTTGTTTATTTCTATGCACTGGGATTTTTAATAAGGTTTGTCACCTAATTAATAACTGACTTGTAATTGGGAAACGTGCATAACTATTTACTTCATCCTTATTTCAGGTAACAACCGACCAGGCTGTATATCACTGTTTGTTGAAGCAGATCTTTATGAACGAGTTCTAGAAAATGTTGTGAAGGCCAAGTATGACAAGCCAACTCCAGTACAGAAGTATGGTATGCCTATCATCAGCTCTGGAAGAGATTTAATGGCATGTGCCCAGACAGGATCTGGTAAAACGGTGAGGTTCTAGCAAAACAAGTTATATCCCCTTGCTAACAAAGTTGGTGAATGCATATATTGCATGTTTACCATTCTTCCTTCCTATCTTACACACATGCATTGCTGAGTAACTGGAAATAATAGATTTGGAAAAGAATACCAATTATATTTGTGTCTCACCCGAAAGCAAATTTATAGAATGGAGACTAGATTCAAAAGAACTTGATGCTTTATGAAAGAGCATTAAAGGATTAGTTTAGTGGTCACACATGTCTATCTTATAAAAAAAGGACTTCAAAAGAAACAAAATGGTGAAGAAAACATTCAAAAATCTTATTCCGTTAAAGAGATATTCAAGTCTAAAGTTTGGTATCATTTCTGTAGAAAGGACTGAAATTAGACTAGTGCGTCACAGCCTCAGATTCCCCAAAGTTGTTTGTATTTAAAAAAAAGTTTATTTAATTTTTTCACAGATTATTTTCCTTCAAACTTTCTTCAGGTGGTATATTATAAGTACCCTTCCTAGATTCAGTTTTACTACTTTTTTGACATATCCCATGGTTTATAAGCCACAAAATTGCAGGACAAAATATGATAGAATACATAAAGACTTTTTTATACAAATGATACCAAACTTTAAACTTGAATATCTCCTTAACGGAATAAGATTTGTGAATGCTTTCTTCACTATTTTGTTTCTTTTGAAGTCCTCTTTCATATAAGATAGACTTGCTTGACCACTGAACTAATCCTTTAAGTTCTGAGAAGAACAGTCATTAAACAGTTACGATAGTACTTACGGTTTCAAGTCATATAACTTTGACATATCAAAATTTCTAAACAATTTTTTAGCGTGTGCAAAAGTGTTGATGTATGAACAGGAATACAGCTGAAACCCTTAATGTAATTCGTTTTTTTTCTTTCCCAAATTTCAAATATTAGATGATCACAAATTGTGTTTTACTGCTATATCTGGGTTAGAGTTTTAATATTATCCAACTTCCTGTTTACTATAGCCAAATTCTCCCATTCAAAATATTTGGCAGAAGGACAGAAAAACAAAAGATAACATGAGCAATTTTCTACTTGTCTAATTCTGAGATCACAATATATTGCACAGTTTATGCTAATTATGTATCTAAGTTTGTAAAATGCTGTAAAACACAATTTTGAACAAATTTTGATGTGAATTTTTAGCTGTTTGCATAGGTTTTAGTATATTTGAATCCACTTAAGTTATGTTGTTGCTAACTGTTTTATATAGCCTTTAAAACTTTGGAACCTTGGATAATAGACAGAAATAAAATACTGTTTTAATTGTAAAGCATGTTGAAAATATTGTAGGTAATAGGTACAGATCCAGCAGTCATTTAAAAAAGTGTTCTCTGAGGAAAACATTGTTCTAAAATCTTGTTCTCTTCACAGGCTGCCTTTTTGCTCCCAATTCTGACTGGTATGTTGCGAGATAATACAGGAACAAGCGCCCTCAGTGAGTTACAAAGACCGCAAACTATCATTGTTTCGCCCACCCGTGAACTGGCTTTGCAGATATTTTATGAAGCTCGCAAGTTCTCACATAACACAATGTTGAAATGTGTGGTTGTGTATGGCGGCACTAGTGTGGGACATCAGCTGAGGAATGTTGAAAGAGGTTGTAATCTTCTCGTTGCTACTCCAGGAAGACTCATGGACTTCATCAATAGGGGAAAGGTATGTTCTGACTTTTCATCGCTTAATTACATGGTGGACATTTTTAGACCACATATTCCAGTCCTCCCCATCCCCCTACCTACTTTTAGCTTTCCCTTTTTTTTACACCCCTGCACCTCCTCTTTCGGTCCCAGCTTTCTAGCTATTAGCCCCCTTCTATCAAGACTTCTATTATCTTTTTTTCCTACCACTGGAATGATCCTACCTCTGGAACGATCCTACCTCTGGAATGATCCTACCTCTGGAATGATCCTACCTCTGGAATGATCCTATCTCTGGGATGATCCTACCTCTGGAATGATCCTACCTCTGGAATGATCCACCTCTGGATTGATCCTACCTCTGGAATGATCCTACCTCTGGAATGATCCTACCTCTGAAATGATCCTACCTCTGGAATGATCCTACCTCTGGATTGATCCACCTCTGGATTGATCCTACCTCTGGAATGATCCTACCTCTGGAATGATCCTACCTTTGAAATGATCCTACCTCTGGAATGATCCTACCTCTGGAATAATCCTATCTTTGGAACATCTCAGGCACAATTTGACTCTTGTTGTCACAGTGCCATTAAGCCTTCATCAAGCAAACTAACAAACAAACATTCTGTTGGTTGGATATCCAGGTACTTCGTGACTCGAGGTCATCAGACCACTAGTAACCGCATATAAGGAGTGAAAGCAAAGCGATCAGCTGTGTTCGTGTATATATGCCATACGTACAACAGACAGTAAACACATACGGGCTTGCCGTTCGTGTAACGCGCAAAGCTTTGTTTTCACTCCAGCAATTGACGTCATCTCCCAGAAGTGAAGTTGCACCAACTAGAAGAATACTGTTGTTTATGTAAGGAATACTGTTATTTACTCAAGGAAATCTATCAAGTATATATATATATATATTTTATTTTTTTCTTCCCGCAAATTCCCAATATTTCCCGCGGTTATAACCACGGGAACCATATAATTTTTTCAGCTCCGGTTATGTTGACAGTCACAGGGTTCTTGGTGTATATGACCTTTGGGTATTTCCTTCAAAGAAGAATTGGACCTGTTAGTGTGATGAAATATCTTTAATCTTTTATGAAACCATCTGGGTAAATTCCAATTGGTAACGCCACTTTCCAGCCAGGGAGGTTTTTTATTCCATTCCTATTCAACTAATTCCAAAAATTTAAATCTGCTGCCCTTGGTGCTCAGCAGACTATGGAGGATGGCAGTAGTACAGGCTTGTGTGCCGTATTATGGTCCAGCTTTGAGCTTGAAATGTTTCACGGTTTAAGAATGCATACATGCATCAAAAAGTAGGAATTACGTAAGATTCATCATTGTTTTTCTGTCGTAAAATGTTAAGCAGCCTGTCACCACTCCCACTCTGAATAATTTTCTCCTTCAAAGGTTTGTCTATGCCTGAAAGTCCTGCCCACTCATATTTAGAACAATTATATCAATAAAAGTTACAAAAGAAACTTGAATGCAAATTTGTTTGAATTTAAGGTGTCATAAGTTTTAGCATACTAACATTTATATTGACCTCATTTGCTATCAGTGTTAAAATGACATACTGTTGTATTGTTAGTAACCATCTCACTGGTTTGCCAGTTATATAACTTTGTCTTGTAGAGTGTCGTGCAATGCAATTAATCATTCAAAAAATATTGGGTTTGAAAGTGTCAGGCTCTCCCAAACCTTTCTGCCTCACTTGCAATACTGAACTTTCGATCAAACATATCCTCTTAACCTGTCCTTTATACTTACGCAACTTCAGATCTACCCTCTCCCCTTCATCTCTATCTCTGACCTCTTCAAGAAAAATCCCTTCACTATCATAGCCTTCCTCTGCAATAGCAACTTGTTTCACCTGATCTAATCCTCAGCCACTCCTACCTCCTCCCTCACCCACTTCTACCTCCTCCCTCACCCACTTCTACCTCCTATCAGGCTCTCCCAAACCTTTCTGCCTCACCTGTACATTTTTGATCAATCTCCTTAACCTGCCCCAGATCACCCTCTCCCCTTCATCTCTATCTCTGACCTCTTCAAGAAAAAAATCCCTCCACTATCATAGCCCCTCCGCAATAGCAACTTGTTTCACCTGATCTAATCCTCAGCCACTCCTACCTCCTATCAGGCTCTCCCAAATCTTTCTGCCTCACCTGCAAACTTTTGATCAATCATATCCTTTTAACCTGCCCTTTATACTTCAACTTCAGATCTACCCTCTCCCCCTTCATCTCTATCTCTGACCTCTTCAAGAAAAATTCCTTCACTATCATAGCCTTCTTCCGCAATAGCAGCTTGTTCCACCTGATCTAATCTTCAGCCACTCCTACCTCCTATCAGCTTCTCCCAAATCTTTCTGCCTTACTTTCAATACCGAAGTTTCGATCAATCATGTCCTCTTAACCTGCCCTTTATACTTCCAACTTCAGATCTACCTTCTCCTCCTCAATTTCTACCTCTGACCTCTTCAAGAAAAACCCCTCTACCAACATCATAACCTTCCTCCACAGTAGCAACTTGTTCCACCTGTTCTAATCCTCACCCACTCCCATCAGGCTCTTCCAAATCTTTCTGCCTCACCTGCAATACTGAACTTTCAATCAATCATATCCTCTTAACCTGCCCTTTATACTTCAACTTTAGATCTACCCTCTCCCTACCCTCTCCCCCTCCATCTCTATCTCTGACCTCTTGAAGAAAAACCCCTTTTCCAACATCATAAACTTCCTCTGCAATAGCAACTTGTTCCACCTGATCTAATCCTCACCCACTCTTCCCTTTTATATTTCATCTTTAATTTTCTCTTCTTCTTCTCTCAACCTTCTCAGTCCTAACACTTGCACCATAAATTTTAACATTCTCTTGGCACATTTGACTCTTGACTGCCGCTGTGCTGTTGAACATCAACAAACTGAAAGTGTGGGTGTTTGTTTTATTCTGAGTCCTTAGATTATTAAAATGGTGCTGATAATGTGTTATATGAACATTCAAATCAGTCATTATTGTTCAGTATATACCTTTTCAAACGGATTATAGCTGAAGAAGAATTATCCTTTTGTTACCCAATTAATCAGCTGCACTTGTTGGAAGTAAAATTGCCAGCAGCAATGCACGCCAATTACCTTCATGTATTCACTCATGTGATGAACGTTTGAGCCAATTATGCCCATATGATGAATGTTTAAGCCAATGCCTTCATGTATAACGCCCATGTGATGGACGTTTGAGCCAATTGCCTTCATGTATAACGCCCATGTGATGGACGTTTGAGCCAATTGCCTTCATGTATAACGCTCATGTGATGGACGTTTGAGCCAATTACCTTCATGTAAAACGCCCATTTGATGAACGTTTGAGCCAATTACCTTCATGTATAACGCCCATGTGATGAACGTTTGAGCCAATTACCTTCATGTATAACGCCCATATAATGAACGTTTGAGCCAATTACCTTCATGTATAACGCCCATATGATGAACATTTGAGCCAATTACCTTTATGTATAGCGCCCATGTGATGAACGTTTGAGCCAATTACCTTCATGTATAACGCCCATTTGATGAACGTTTGAGCCAATTACCTTCATGTATAACGCCCATGTGATGAACGTTTGAGCCAATTTCCTTCATGTATAACGCCCCTATGATGAACGTTTGAGCCACTTACCTTCATGTATAACGCCCATGTGATGAACGTTTGAGCCAATTACGTTCATGTATAACGCCCATGTGATGAACGTTTGAGCCAATTACCTTCATGTATAACGCCCATGTGATAAACGTTTGAGCCAATTACCTTCATGTATAACGCTCATATGATGAACGTTTGAGCCAATTACCTTTATGTGTAACGCCCATATGATAAATGTTCGAGCCAAGTACTTTCATGTATAACGCCCATATAAAGAACGTTTGAAGGTTTTTTTTCACATGCTTGGTCCCATACCATGCATGAATTGTGCAGATGGCCAAGACTCACCCAGTATTTGATTTGTGAATAAGATTTCCCCAGTATATTAGTGGTCTATTAGAGATACAGATTTCGGCCATGTGACATTTAAATTAGTTTACGGAAATTACCGAATCATATTTGAAAAGGTCTGTAAACACTTAATATATTCGACAATGGGATTGCCTGTCATTGGATCAAGTGCAAGATGATACTCTGCTGTTTCAAAATTTGCATCAATTATCAAAAACCAAGTCTTTACTTTTGAACTTGTTTCTTTAAGTTTGGTACAAGTAGAAGGTTAGTTAAATGAGATTAAATAACAATAATTTTACACCAGCAAGATTGATGTGAGTGGTCACCCCTACAGGGCCCCTAAACATTGCCTCCACCCTGCTCCTTTTAAGTAAGCATTCTATATTTGGTACATAAAAACATACTTTTGAGAACTATTTTGTCTTCTTTTTATGCTTCTTACCTCACCTCGTCTCTTCAGACCTCCTGGCCCATAAGGCAGCAGTGCACTCTTGCCACTTGACTCTGTTATTAGCAACTTGTCTGGCTTCTGTCCACGAGCTCCATACAATCACCTTCCTCTCCTTCTCGACTGTTCTTCTCCAGGTTGTTTTAGGATGACCAACTCTCCTTCTCCCCTCTGGTTTCCACGTCATATCTGTCACACAGTGCTTAATATTGCTCATGCACATCACATGACCAATCCACCTCCACCTTTTTTTTTTTTTTTACTTCAGTGCTGATTTTGTCATGTTTAATGATTCTCAGTATTGCATCGTTAGATATTACATATGGCCATCTGATCTTCAAAATTCTCTTGTAGCATTTGAACATAAATGTATCCAGCTTTTATTTGCTACATTAACTCTCCATGTCTTGAAACCATACAAGAGTACAGACTAACAAGAAAGTTAAACAGTCGTATTTTTGTATATATTGAGAATGTGCTTGAGTTCCATATCTTATGGAATATCCTGCTGATTACAGTTCCCCAATAAGATGCAGGGACACTACTTGTTGTATTGTTATCTCTTTTATTTACATTTTAAGTGCTCTCCAACCGGTCCTCAAAGTGCCTTTGATGCCTTATAAATGCCCCTTTTGGTCAGTGACACCCTGCCCCTTTTGGTCAGTGATACCCTGCCCCTTTCTGGATCAAGCTAGGGGTTTACCCCTGTGGCATCACTCGTATGCAAATTTTCAAAATGACGTACCAACAGCTTTTATTTTCAAGATGGATTTCTATTGTCAAAATGGAATAACACATTCACATTAACATTATACTCCTTTTTTGGTACTTAATAAACTATGTACCAGAATAGTAAACAAAAAATGTTGGTATATATTCTGGTACATAGTTTATTAAGTACCAAAAAGGAGTAAAATGTTAATGTGAAGGCTTTATTCAGTCCATTTTGACATTAGAAATCCATTTTAAAAATACAAGCTGTTTACCTGCAATTTTAAGTACCTGTTCGACTTATGAACATAAAATATATTATGTAGTCATTTTGCTACAGTTGTCCTTCGTAAATCGTGTAAAGTGGAATATAATATTTGATGAATATTTTCTGTTTATATTTTGCCTCCACAGATTGGTCTTGATAATGTGAAATACCTTGTGTTGGACGAGGCAGACAGGATGTTGGACATGGGCTTCGGACCCGAGATGGAGAGACTCATCAACAACCCAAACATGCCAAAAAGGGGGAACGACAAGACCCTCATGTTCTCTGCCACGTTTCCCAATGAGGTCCAGGAGAAGGCATCTGAGTATCTGAATGACTACCTATTCTTGACAGTGGGCAGAGTCGGCGGTGCTAGCTCTGACGTTGAACAGAAGGTGATACAGGTCACCCAGTATGAAAAGAAAGATAGATTGGTTGAAATTCTGCAGCAGAATCCAGGTAAGCAAAATAAAATCTGCAATTTTACTTAAAAAGTGCAGTCAGTAGGTGCTTATAAGCATTCTTCAACTGAAAAAAAGAATTCAAACTTACTAATACTTGCACGCATAATTTTTTTCAAATTAAGTGCATCAAAATTGTTAACACTGTCTGTCTCTCATCATTATGTTTGCACCCTTGGTTTATTAAATGTTAGTTCAAACCTCTTGGCACTATTGATCTGAGATGTCAACACCACTGAACAACTTGAATCTCAACATACTGTCATTTGTAGCTATAATTGGAAAAGCTTAAAGATATAGGCACCATTAACTAAATTGATTTAAAATTCAAGCATTCTTTAACTAGAAAAAAAAAAAAATCAAACTTACTGATAGTCGCACACATAATTTTTCTTAATTTAAGTGCATCAAAATTGTTTAACACTGTCTTTCATTATGTTTGCACACCTTGGTTTATTAAATGTTAGTTCAAACCTCTTGGGCACTATTAACCTGAGACGTCAACACACCACTGAACAACTTGAATCTCAACACACTGTCATTTGTAGCTATGATTGGAAAAGCTTAAAGATAGAGGCAACATTAGTTTAATTGATTTAAAATTTGTTAAAAAGCATGAACAAAAATATTCATCAAATTTGCTTAAAAATTGGCCATTTACAGTTTTTTGAATTTTTTGTCGAAATATGTGTAAATATGCAATTTTTTGTCATCTTGTGATATATGAAAAAGACAGTCTCTATTTTCTTATGTAAATCCATTAATTTTTAACCCTCTCTTTAAAAGAAAAAAGAAAAATAATAATGAATAGGATTTGGTCTTTACCCTTCCCCCCCCCCCCCTCCCCCTCCATACCAACCTCAAGTTGAAGAATGTATTTTAAACATTTTCAAAAAGGTCTCAAATTAAGGGGAAAAGTATAAAGAAAAGCAAATGCATTTTGTGGTGTTTTCCTGTGCATACATCACAATTTTCAATATCTTAAAAAAAAAAATCAAACTTTGATTACACATAACTGGAAAACTACACATGCTACTTTTAAAATTCAAAGACTACTATAAAGATTTATACCTGTCCATAGACTGTTTTAAATTTGGAATCTTAACAAAGGTTAAGACAGACTGAATAATACTCTATTCACTAAATTTTATTTTAGGTTGCCCTCTGTTGTATATATAGTTCTGATATTGTTCTTTGACAGCACTTTTTTTTTCCTTTTTCCACAGAAACTGATAGAACTTTGGTATTTTCAGAAACAAAACGTGGAGCTGATTTCTTAGCTTCTTTTTTGAGCCAATCTTCATTCCCAACAACCAGTATCCATGGGTATGTATTCCTAAATTAGTAGCTTTCTACATGTAATTTTTCTTTAACCCGGGGAGGGGAGATAGGGGGTAATAATCTTTAGTCATTGGATCTCATGAAAGTTGGAAAGAAGACTTGTCTCTTTTGCTTATGTTGGGGAATCAAGTTACTTAACCCACTTCACAGATAAGTATGGAAAATGCTGATGGACGGTGTGAATTTTATGTATAGCCTTAGACTGAACATGGGTCAGGTTTATTATGATTTTTTTTTTTTTTTGGCAAGATTAGATTTAAGTGAATGGAATTATTAGGTACCAATGGGAAGCTGGTTTCACAGATAAGGGACGAACAAGACCAATGATCTATCACCCACTCCACCCCCTCCTTCCTTTTCCCCCCGAAATGTTTGGATTTTTTCTTGCATAATAAAGATTACAAAATCTTAAATTTTGAGAAAGCACATATATATATAACAATCCATAGGTATTAGATGGATGGTACAGGCTGGAGCTCGTGTAATTTCAGTCCAAATCCAGTGTAAGCCGAAAAATCCAAACAAAACATGCTGCTTCACTGTCAAACCATAACAACTTGGAACTACAAAAATAATCCCAAGTTGATACTTAACCCTTGCTCAACCTGATGCCAAATTATTCAACAATTTTTTTATGTGCCAAATTCAAGAGACGAATTTTTGTACCATACCTTAGTATCATTTGAAAATACTCCTTCAAAATATTGTATTTTTTGTGTGGTTTGGGGGTTTCTCTGCATAAGGTAAATATGCAGAATTTTCATTTTTTGGGAGAAAAAAAACACCAAAATGATTTTGTTTTCAAAAACATTAAAACAACACTTGCAGAAAGATTTGTATTTCATTTTGGTCAAAATTATTTGAACAGTCAAATGAATTAAATCTAATCAAATTTTGCTCATACCAAGCCATAATTCTTAAATTTTGTGTGAAATGTTAACTTTTGTGATTTTTGTTGTATTTGGTACTTTTTATTTTGAAATATTAATCGACAATGGAAAACTGGAATGGAAAACTTATTTAAAAGCCCCCCCTCCCTGTATTCTTCACTGTCAACTAAGCGTTGAGCATGAAATCTGCATTTCATGTCAGGTAAAAATTCCACAAATTCTTTCTCCAGTCTCCTTAAGTTATCAGCAAGGAAGAGAGAGTGTAGTTGAGGCTCTGCAACTGTTCCGTGGAAGGTAATTTTTTCAGGGATGGAGCTATTTTTTTGTTGTTTAGAACAAATAGGAGACTTAGTAGATATTGTATTCATTGATGTAAGCAAAATAGGCTTTACTTTGGTATTTTATTAAAGAGTTTAATTCATAGTGCGCTATGTTTTTGGCACAGGATAATGCATAAAGAAGCTATGCAGAAATGAAGCGATGCACACCTGAGTGCATCCAGCATCATCTCTGCCCAGATTCTATGAAATATTGCGCACTCTGAATTACCCGTGTTCATATATTAAACTTTTTTTTTTTCTTCTTCAAAACACGCGTAAAAAATTTGGGATAAACATTTGAAAAATGCACAAACTCACGTTCCATGACAGTAAATAAACAGGCGTAGTATTATCGTGCGTCGTGTAAAAATACCCACATTTAGACACTGTTAAAACACTAGGTGCGTGCATGGTTTGATGCGCTCATGCATTCAGCACAGGATAATCAATGGGTTCTTGCAATGCATTAAGTATCAGAGTATATATGCAAATATTTTATCAGTTTTCTATCATTGATCATTTTGAACACCACAGTGACAGAATGCAGAAAGAGCGTGAAGAGGCTTTGGAGGATTTCAAGAGAGGGCGTGCGTGTGTGCTGGTCGCGACGTCCGTAGCTGCAAGAGGGCTGGATATTCCAAACGTGAAGCACGTCATCAACTTTGATCTTCCCGATGGCATTGACGAGTATGTGCATCGCATCGGAAGAACCGGCCGTTGTGGAAACTTGGGAAAATCAACGAGTTTCTATGATGCAGACAAAGATTCTGCTATTTCTCGTGCTCTTATTAAAGTTTTGGCAGATGTAAGTATGACTTGTTGAATTTGAGGCTAGTTTCATTCGTTGGGGATGGGTGGGGTCATAGAAGACCAATATCAGTTGTGAGGGAAGACCAATATCAGTTGTGAGGTTGGGGGTGGGGAAGACCAATATTTGTTGTGAGGGTGGGAAGACCAATATCAGTTGTGGGGGTGGGAAGACATCAGGTGTGTGGGTGGGGTGATCAATATTGTTGTGAGGGTGGGAAGACCAATATCAGTTGTGGGGTGGGGAAGACATCAGTTGTGTGGGTGGGGTGATCAATATTGTTGTGAGGGTGAATAAGATTAATATCAGTTGTGGGGTGGGGAAGACCAATATCAGTGGTGTGGGTGGGGGAAGACATCAGTTGTGGGGGTTGGGAAGACCAATATCAGTGGTGGGGTGGGGCAAGACCAATATCAGTTGGGAGGGCATGGGTGGGGTAAGCATTTCATGATCTATTAGAACTCATCAGAATATCTGATAATGAGAACAGAAGGTCATAATATAAACTGTTTTCAGCATTTGTTTGTCTTGAAGAACTATCTATTATCTGCTTATAACGACCAGTAGTAACCATTGTCTCTGTTAAATTCCTGTTCTCTGACCTATTTATAAGATTATTCTAATGCGTGTATCACACACTTGTATTGCAAGATCTCCTCAGCCATTGTAATTATATTTGTTAAACCATGTTACTCGATCGTACGATCTCATTTAAATTTCATCAATCAATATGTAATTTTCAAGATGAATCTTATTGCACTGGATGTATATGTATATAAATTTTATTTGTAGAATAAAGAACTTGAACCTATAGACAGCAACTTGAGCTTATTTGGAAAACAATATGCTCTAAACAATGAAAATAGCAAAAGTTTTATAGTTCAGGGGTCAAGCAAGTCCCATCTTATATGAAAGAAGACTTCAAAAGGAAAATAGGAAGGAAAGCTTTCTAAAATATTATTCCGCTAAGGAGATACTTGAGTTTGAAGTTTGGTATCATTTGTGTAGAAACGACTGAAACCAGACTAGTTGTGATGTCACTGCCTCAGATTCCTTAAAGTCTTTTTGTATTATATCATATTTTGTCCTTCGATTTTGTGGCTTAAAAGCCATTGGATACGTCAGGAAAGTAGTAAAACATGATCTTGTAAGGATAATTATAATTTACCACCTGAAAGAAGTTCATGAGGAAAATTAAACTAGGACAAAAATTAAATATATTCTCTTCAAAATATATTAACAATTATTAAGAATGTGAGGATAAAGGTACCAACCCTGATATAATATAGTAAATAGACTTACTACACCAGTCATTCCTACACAGATAAGACAGCTTTAAACTTTATTATCTTCTTAACAGAATTCGGTTTTTTCAATGGTTTCTTCACCATTTTGTTTCTTTTAAAGTCCTTTTTCGTATAAGATAAACTTTTGGGACCACTGAACTAATCCTTTAAAATCGGTTAAAAAGTGACCATTTTACAGCATTTTGAAGTTATAAGGCCACATTATGCCAATTTATTTAAATTTTGTAACATCACAAAAGAAAATCTATGAATTTCCTTTTGTCAACTTAGTATTTTTTTAGTCCTTCATCGACTGTTTTTTAACTAAAGCAGTTGAATATGACCAAGACAGTTGAATTTTCATCATGCCTTTAATCTTGAATTTAGCAGAAGAAAACATTCAATTTTTAGTGATTGAAAATAGGACAGAAAATTTAAGAATTGCATTAAAGATATTGGGCCTCTTCATGCATCACAACTTTTTCATAAATTAAAATCTCTTCAAACTTTGGTTAGCCACAAGTCTCTGACGCCACATATTTTTGACGTAATTTATGGATACCTCTGTTAAGAACTTATAGCTTTTTCTGGTGAATATAAAATCACTACCAGTCCATATTCGATTTTAATTTTGTAGCTTTTGCTGGATGATCTAGTGCTGTAATCGCTCGCAATTCTTTAAAACGTTTAGTAAAACTTAAAAACGATTAATCGCGAACATTTTTTATAGGTGGCCTCAGTGTATAAGAGCTAGAACTGTGAGTAGCTCTAAAATCAAGTAATTGGTGGGGCTCTTCAAAAACTAAACACGGATACTTCTGTACTGTAAATAAAATATTCACTTAACTGAGGTACGTCTGTACTGTAAATAAAATATTTTGTAACAGCATGCTGTCAGACAAGGAAAGTGACACTTCACATTCTCGAGGTTGGACATTCTAGAATGTTGTTGTGCACGGCGACATAACAATGCTTTTTTTGACAATCTCAAACTTTAGTCAAAGAGGAAGACAAACAATCAGTTATCATTGCAGTCAATGGGAGAAAAACATATTTTTTGTCATTTTTCAACAAATACTGGACAGAATTTATTCTTCTTCAAATATTATGTGTATTAGATAATAGTTTCCATCATAAATGAGTACCATTTATTTTTGCGTACTGGCTGAGGCGACACAAGTATTCATAAAAAATATCCCATTGACTGTAATGATAACGTTTCCCCTTCAACTTGGCAAAACTGTACCGAGCCTGTACAGTTACATCGACTCCGACCACGAGACTGCTTCAGCAGTGCTAAGTAAGGCCAGAAACAGCAACATTGCTGATAATGCAATAGTACATCTGTTTAAAGGTCATCTAATCCCAAGCTCTTTATTTTCAACTAGTTTTATATTAGCCTTGCAGGTAATTTTATGACATGATATTTGCATTTTGGTGAGATTCTTGGCCCATTTTTTTCCGAAAATGCATGGACTTTTTGTGTGGGAGTTGTACCAGTTTCACAAAAAATTTCTTTGAACACTTCAAAGATGTTTTTTCTTTTTTTTTCACGATTTCTGGGGGAAGATTAGTAGCAATTAATTGCTAAACGCTCACACATTTTGGCGATTTAATGTTTAGTAAATTAATGGCAAATCAACAGCACTACGATGATCATTAGTGATGGAGTTTTCATTAATTTTTTTTGTGGTTATTCCAGGCTCAACAAGAGGTCCCAGAATTCTTGGAGAGCGCTGCAGATGCTGCAGTGGGCACCTTTCACGGTGGTGCCGGAGGACGATTTGGAGGCAGGGACACCAGAAGGGTAACCTACTGTTAAATATTTTATATTTCAGGATATGATGTGCATTTAAGAGATCCTACCTCTAGAGTGATCTGACCTCTCAGGCACAATTTGACCTTTGTTGTCGTGGTGCCGTTAAGCCCTTACAAACAAACATTTAAGAGATTACAACATAATTTTCCATAGATGATAGTGTATTGTGACGTCCTTAGTTTGATACGGCAAATGATAAATCAGAGACTGATCAAGTATATCTATGTCTTCTTGCTGACATTTATTTAACTGTTCAACACAATATAAGAAAATATAAATTGGGTGTGGTACATGGCCGGCCGTACAAAATAAAACAGAAACGTAAGAGGATGTGATACAACTAAACGCCAAAGTAACTCTCTCCGATAAACTAAAGCAAGGGCGCACACAAGAAGTTAAACAAAGAGGAAATATTTAAATATTTGTAACTTGGATGAGGATAATAGTAGGGCGCACACGAGAAGTTAAAACAAAAGGAAATATTCAAATATTTGTAACTTGGATGAGGACAATAGTAACTCGAGTCAGGTGTGTAATAAACTTGACAACTTGAGGATACATGTAAAATTCATTGTTAAAAAGTATCTTAATTAAACAATTTTTAAGAATGTGTCATCTGATGAAATTTTGCAACAGTATTGAACAATGAAATTAAATATTTCATAATCAGAAAAGTAAGTTCTGAATAAAAATTTAGATTACTGTTTAGTGCAATATAATGAAATATTTGTTCAATATAGTTTCAATAAGTAGATCATTGGTAAGGATCTATTCTATATGTTTTACACAACCTTACATTTTTAAGCACACCACACACAAGTTGATGCATCTCGCTTTGTCTTACAA
This sequence comes from Chiridota heheva, assembly GCA_020152595.1. Taxonomy (NCBI): domain Eukaryota; kingdom Metazoa; phylum Echinodermata; class Holothuroidea; order Apodida; family Chiridotidae; genus Chiridota; species Chiridota heheva. The sequence goes on from JAIGNY010003782.1 coordinate 688,844, forward strand.
ATCTGTCAGTTTGTCATGACAACCATTTTCTACCATGGAGCTGTCATAATGGTAGCATGCAACTAATTAGTTTCCCTATGGAAACCTATGATAAACGCATCAAGCTCAAGGTCTTTCTTGTACCGGATAAGGTTTTTTATGAAAAGTACCGTGTAACATCTTTCGGATAATTGTAATTTCAAATCAGGTTTCACCTGAGGTTTTGGCCCTTTGTAGGCTGTGGTGAAAAGGTGTTGTACACCCTCACCACATGACTTAAATTTGGGTAAGAGTCCATGGTAAAATAGTTCCCCATGAAACTTTCTCTAAAGCAAATCTCGTTAAGCTTTGACATGCATAGTCAAGACTAATCCCCTCTCTGCCATTCCTAAAATTGTCAACTCCAATAGGCTTTCTGTTCCATGAAATGGCAGCCACAAAATATCTTGTTAGTTATTTCTTGGGGTTATCATTTTGGGCTGACAGAGTAATATTTCATTTCTTTGTTTCTTCACAACATTCAAAACAAACAAATAATAATAATAATAATAATAATAATGATAATGATAATAATAATAATGATGACGATATACTGTACATATAACAAAAATACAGAAAGTTGTGGACGAAAGTGCCCTTAAAAACCAGCATGGCTTAACAAGTAGGGCACTCCCTCAAAGTAATGAGATAATATGACTTAATCTACTTAGAGTATATACATAGTTGTATCTAATCAAGAGTAGAGAGAAAACAAAATAAGAAACAAAAAACAACCCCCACCCATAACTACCCCACCCCTAATACCACCCACCACCCATGGATAAGAAATATAATATTTGAAGCCGCCACTGAAAATACCCCCCCCTCCCTTAACTAATTTTTTTAGTTCTGTGTTACCTAGTGCAAAGTAAAGGGGAAAAAGGGCAACTTTTTTTGCATTTTTGCTTTCATTTCATTTTCTTTTATTACCCTTACTCTACCAGGGGTTTGAAAAATGTGAGCTCAACTTTTTTTCATATGCATTTTTGTCAACTTTCCTTTCATTTTCTTTTATTACAAGTTTGGTTTGAATGGAAGCTAAGATATTTATCTTTTGAGTAATGAAAGCCAAATGAGGAAAAATTTGACAAAATATGCAAATCAAGCAATTTTTGGCTAAATTTGGTCAACGAATGGGTCAATCTTTTTACAAGTATAATTTCTTGTGAATATTGAAAACAGACTTGTGTTACATATTTAGATTCTTTATCAAATTTTGTTTCCAATGATGCTTAATCTACGATTTTTAGCAAGAAGGGAAAGATGAAAAAACACCAAAAACGATTTTAGTCAAATGATCCCTGAAAACAGCAGTAGAAGAATTATAACGCAGTAGTCTTAGTGGGACTTGAACATTGTGCGCTCATGTGTAAGTCGCATTCACATCCGCTACACAGACCTGCCAACTAGTACGATTTTGCCGTATTTAATACGGGAAAATGTTAAGAATACGATTGTACGTTTTTTGGCACCAGAATGCAATTTATTTTTATTTTAATTATTATATATATTTTTTTTTTATATAATTTTTTTACTTATACATTTTACGCTCGGTTGGCATTCATGTCCTCTTGAAGGATTTTTGCCGATTTAACGATTCAGATTCAGATTCATTTGTGGCTGCCGCCAAAAAGTGTAAACTACAAGTTGATTATGCATAAGGCAACCTACCTTAAGCTAGGGCATCCGTGATTGGTGCATGGATGTAAACAACAATTTTTTGGCTGAGTAGCCAATCAGAACAATGCATACGAGAGATGAATGATTGTCACGGTGCCTATATACAAACAAAACATGTGGTCCGGTAACTAACGTTACATGTGTAAATTGTAATACACTCAGTTTTAACAGTGTTTCAAGCATGTTGTAATTTGTATTAAGCGGTAATTTTGTGAGTGATATTAATGTTTAAATATGGCTTTGATAATGGTAATTTTTTTTCAGCCACAGTAAACCTTTATTTTGTACGTTTTGTTTGAAGAGTACAGTTTTTTTATCAAAAATACAACTTTTGTAGTTCCAGAATACAGTTTGGTGATCCTAAAGGTTGGCAGGTCTGGCTACACTACGCAGTCATTGAAAATGCTGCGGTGAAATTTAATTATTATAGGAAGGGATTCAAATAGAAGGGGTATCAAATGTAAGGAAATTGCAAGCAGGTTTGAACGGCGGTTCAATGAAGTATGTGCGATGTACAAGGCGGTTCAATGAAGTATGTGCGATGTACAATTTTTGTAAATAATAGGGTCAAAAATGGCAAATTCATGAAATTTTGAAGAAATTTCTACAGAACAAAAGATTGCAGGTAGGAATTATACAAATTGTACCAGAAACCAATACTATCATGTTTTAGGACTTGCATGTTTAATTTTGAAGCAAAAATGTGATCTTGAAGGTGTTGTAAGATTCAAAAGGAAAAAAAATCACAAATTTTTGAGTTCTCAACATTTTCAAGCTACTTCTTCTCACCTTCCTTTTATTCCCTTAACTTCTTTCCCTTATCCACCTTCTTTCCCTCCTTCCCTCTATCCCTCCTCTTTGTCCTAACTCGAGCACCTTAGTTTTTAAGACTCTTTTAGCACATTTGACTCTGACTGTCACAGTGCCGTTAAATATCAACAAACCAAACCTAACTTTCTCAAAAATATGTTATATGACTTGTATAAAAAAGTGACATTTTGTGAAAGAAATATTCGAGTACTTTAAAATGATACTAAGATTATTCCTATAGGACTTTGATAAGGTCCCGATTTTATTTTGAGAAAAAGGTAGTTTCAAAACAGTGGTAATATCGAGGCATGAAATATTTCATTCATACAAAAAAAAGAAACATGGTAAGAATACAAACCCAACGAATTCAATATTTACAAAATTCCAAGTTATTTTTTTTCGCCACCTTTTGTAAACCATTTGTTTTTTATTCCTCTGTTAATTTTGGCTTGGGGCAATTTGTTTTTGGAATTTGGTCATACCCTGAATCATCTCTGAACAAAACTTTGTTCAGTTATAACTTGGAAACTAAAGCTTTTCACAAATTCTAAAAATTATTCCACTCAGATTTTCACACTCTTTCACTCATCTTAAATCTGCTAGATGTCTGTGCCTTTAATTAAACAATGTTTGAAATTTATATTACATTGAAACATGGAAATGACAGTAATGGAAGGTTGGGGATATATATATATATTTTTTTGGAGGGGGAATTTTGTAAGAGTAAGTTGCAACTCTAGTGGAATGCATTCAATTGTGAATGCATTCAACTGTGAATGCATTCAACTGTGAATGCATTCAACTGTGAATGCATTCAACTGTGAATGCATTCAACTGTGAATGCATTCAACTGTGAATGCATTCAACTGTGAATGCATTCAACTGCGAATGCATTCAACTGCGAATGCATTCAACTGCGAATGCATTCAACTGTGAATGCAGTCAACTGTGAATGCAGTCAACTGTGAATGCAGTCAACTGAATGCAGTCAACTGTGAATGCAGTCAACTGTGAATGCAGTCAACTGTGAATGCAGTCAACTGTGAATGCAGTCAACTGTGAATGCAGTCAACTGTGAATGCAGTCAACTGTGAATGCAGTCAACTGAATGCAGTCAACTGTGAATGCAGTCAACTGTGAATGCAGTCAACTGTGAATGCAGTCAACTGTGAATGCAGTCAACTGTGAATGCAGTCAACTGTGAATGCAGTCAACTGTGAATGCAGTCAACTGTGAATGCATTCAACTGTGAATGCATTCTCGAAAATTAAATCCAAACAATCAATTAACTCCCTGGACTCTATAAAATAAAAGTAAATCAATTGGTTTCTGATATCAAAGCAATTGGTGTCTGGCATCAAAAAAAATTAAAACAATTGGTATCAGGCATCAAAATTAAAAACAATTACTTTCTGGCATGGAAGGACTGAAAAGAGTAAATGCTGATTCTGATTCAAACTGAAATTGTAATAACATTGTAAGAAATCAGCCAGAAGATAGATAATTCTGAAGTGTTAAGAACTCAAGTAGGCAAGATTGATTAAAGGATTACTTCAGGGGTCAAGCAAGTCATCTTTTTTGAAATCTTATTCCGTTAAGGAGATATCTTAGTTTATAGTTTGGTATCATTTGTGTAGAAACGACTGAAATCAGACAAGTTGTGATATCATAGCCTCAGATTCCTCATTCTTTGTTTTCTATTATATTTTGTCCTTCGATTTTGTGACTTAAAAACCATGGAATATGTCAAAAAAGTAGTAAAACTGAATCCAGGAAAGGTATTTATGGTATACCTTTTGAAGAAAGTTCCAGGAAAAATGGTGACAAAAATAATATTAATGTAGTAAATACATCTTTATATGCTCACACTTTACCACACATGGTCCCTCTTTCGCAATTTAATGTACTGTTTATCACACAGTTACGTCAGGGGATGTTCTTTCTTAGAGCAATGAACCCGAAACATTGTGATCAAAACCATCACTTTTTATCACATACTATTGTTTACTCAAGAAAGCAAAAAATAAAACTTTAAAGCAAAATATATTTCTTCCTGCAAATTCCTGTTTTTCCTTGGTTATAACCACCGGAACGAACCATGGTGTCTTTTCCAGGTCTGTTTCACTTGTCCAAACTATTCGCTTATCAGAACGACCCCACTCCCTTTCTCCTTCCTGGTTCAAATAAGTGAGAGATTGCTGTTATGAGCTTTTTAGAAATTCTCTTCATTGTTGTATCATACCCTTAGCTTTGCTTCTTTACAGGGGCGACCCACCCCGCCCCTCCGTGGGCCCGCCCTTCCCCTCGGAAAAAAAAAAATTAAAATTGTAAAAAAAAAAATTATTGAAAAGAATAATTGATAATTGTAATAAAAATATTTTTTTATTATTTAAAAAAATAATAATTGGAACACTTTATTACATGGATACAGAACACAGTTTGATAGCATTGTAAGCAATTGTCCTGTATGGCTAATGATTGGTCCTTTTCAATCAGAATAGTTTCATTGCAGATCCCAGAACTTCTTCATCAGGGGCTTGAGCCTTAAGTGCCCCCCAGACTCCACGCCAAAAAGACGTTTCGCACACGCATAAATGTACCCCTCAACAAGTCTAGCGCCCTGCCCCATTTTAAATTGAGCTAGGGGTCTGTATTTTCCTCTTTTCATATAAGATGCATATGACAGACTTATGAAACAATAATCCTTTAAAGAAAATTTAACTTTTTATATTTTTCTCTGCAATTTATTTTTCAGGGTGGCCGAGGAGGTGGCCGAGGTGGTGGTGGTCGTGGAGGAGGAAGTGGTGACTGGGATAATTCTGGCTCTGGTGGGGGCTTTAGAGGCGGTGGTGGAGGCAGTCATGGAGGCGGTGACTTCTCCCAACCTGCAGCTGATGAAGAGGATGAATCCTGGGATTAACCAATCAAAATTGTGCATCCTACAACAGTATCTGGGATTCCTAAGAAAGTTTTTGAAAGTTTTGGTTGTTGGAAGTTGATTAAAAAGAACTGTAAAGCCTCATTGTTCAGAGGTGGATAATTTGGATAAATTTTTCAGCATTTTAGCACTGCTTTGTGTGTTCCTGTGATAGAATGATGTGGACAATTGACCCGTTCATTGCTAACTAGCTATACATCAGAAGGTGATGTACATCTCATATGTGGTGTTAATTTACAAGTGCACTTGATATTATTCACAGAGGTTCCAGCTGTTATTTGAAACTCAACATCAGCTGTTGGGATCGGGCAATGTATGTAAGAAGTTATTAATGTGTACAGCGTGCTCTTTTGCAATAGAAAGCAAGTTTTTGCAGTTAATATTCTTTTGAGCATCATCACTCTGCAGCATGTTCTGGAAATACCACGCAAGTTACATTTATCAAAGGCTTCTAAGTCTATGGGTAAAAGCACCCATTATCGTCGCCGTCGTTGTCTTCATCTGCGAGCACCCATTATTTCCATTGAATACTTCTATATAATGTTCTAGCATTGATACTTTATGAGTAAAAGACAAAAATGATAAATCATAAGAAAGCTACTTTGCTTCAGAGAAGAGACTTAACCAATACAGCACGGATAAACTTTGTACATAAACCTTGCGGATTTTAAAGAGGAGTGACATCATAGATGAAATCAAAAAAATGGCAGCCTTGTAGCAAACTGTTCGAGATAGTACAAATGCATTTTTTGTGTGTGGAAGTGTGACTTAAAGTTTGCAGAACTCTTTCAAATCAAGAGCGGCAATTTTTTTTTGTATGTGTCAAGTACGACAAATATGAACATGGATAACATCTTAAATGATCGGCTTGTTTGATTGCCCTTAAGTAAGAAGAAGAATACATACACTTTGATCAGGGTCCTAAATGAGAAGGAAAGCTGATCACATGTCTGTTTGCACTTTAACTGAAAACTGTAAACTGTTTTTCATGCTTATTGTACATACATGCTAAAGCAGGGTTTTGGCTAGAAACTAAAGATGGTGTAAGAGGGAATTGTGGGATTACAGTGCATCATTTCAGTAAAATTGGAATTGAGAGGTGTTAAGTCATACAAAGTAAGGGAGATGTCACAGTAGACATGACAGCTTTCTGTGGTTTGCTATTTCATTCATGTTTTTACCTGAAGACTTGGTGGTAAGTTATACAAGTAAGGGCTGTTAGTAAGATGTAACACCAGTTCACAGTAGACATGACTGAGCTTTCTGTGGTGTGCCATTTTATTTATGTTTTCAACTGAAGACTTGGTGGTAAGTCATACAAGTAAGGGCTGTTAGTAAGATGTCACACCAGTTCACAGTAGACATGACTGAGCTTTCTGTGGTGTGCTGTTTTATTGATCTAAGGACCAAGGACTTGATGGTAGGTCAAACATTTAAGGGCCTGACAGCTTCTCTCTTAGATGTTAAGTCAGGACTTAAAATGTAGTGATATGTGATTTCAATAATGCTAGGTCTGAAGGTAGTCTGTCACACAAGTGAGGGTATGACAGTAAGAAGTCACATCAGCAAAAAGTCATGTCAGTGGTCGGGACTGAATTTTCGGTGACTTGTCATTTCCACTTTCACAGCACTGAGAGCTGGAGCTGTGATGTATCAGTGACGTCGAGAAAGTAGTGAGCTGTTTGATGTCATAAAATGTCGCGGAAGTCAGGACTGGAAAGCTGTGTGTGACATTTTTGCGTAGTCGTGACAGCCAAGTTGGTAACATGTCAATGCATAGAAGACTGGACGGAGCTGTTAGTAATGAGTCATGTTAGCACAGTGTGCTTCTCTTTTATCTGTCAATTCAGTGACGTTATGAGACTTAAGCATTTGGTAGAATGATACGCATGCAATGATTCTGCACATTGTCATTAGTTTGTGAGGTATTAAACGGAATCGACCTCTAGTTCGCACGGGATTGATGCATTATAGGGTGTAGGAACGGAACTAACTGCTGAATTGAGACAGCAAATGTATGGCAAAGCTTCAGCACAGGAATTAATGCATTATAGAGGAAAGGAGAGAAATATATAACTTATAATGTAAGAAATTGTTACATTAAATCCTTCACAAGGGTGAGAGGTCAAGCAAGCATTAAAGAGCAAAATTTGTAGTTAGGGGTAAAAGAGCGAAACAGGCAAAAGAACAATAGCTTAAAATTGGCAGTGGCAAGTAAGAGTCAATATGCGCATCACTTGTAGGTGACCCACAGCATGAGGTCAAAGGTTATGCATATGATTATCAGCAGGTCAGGTGACCAAAGTATAGCTCTTGGTGCACACAAGAAGATCTGGATTTTAGAAAAGAGTTCAGAGCTTGCAACATAAGGAAATGATATCTTTCTTTTTTTGAGGGTTGGGTGATGTATCAAGCACCTAATAAACACATCAATTGTGTTTCACAAACCAAAGACAAAAGCTGAACATGTCTGTTGACATCTCATTTGGCCGAGTCCCGTTGGTGCGACAGTTAATATTCAGTTACAGTCGTTGGTGTGACAGTTAACATTCAGTTACAGTCCCGTTGGTGCGACAGTTAATATTCAGTTACATACATTCCGTCAAGTTTCTAAAATAGAAAGTATTGGTGAAATAGTGTGTGTGTGGGTGAGGGGGTGGAGGCATAGTCTAGGGACAAAATGACAATCAGTGTTTTCCAAAATATTGTATTCATATTCAAAAAAGAATTAAATGGGTTGAATTTGCTCCCATTTAATTGTTTGCAATTTCCTTCAAATTTGTCTTTCATTTTGTTCAATTTATTCAGGATGATGACTTTATTACAAGGTTAGGTTAGCCTTCCATTAACAAAAGGGAATTTGATGAAATATTATAAAGATAGAGACTTGTATTGATAGTCAAAGAATTAGCAAGTCTCTCCTTAAAGATTCTGCCAAAGTTTAAAGATTCATGATGATCAAGTTGTTAGTCGAGCTTGAATCGTCGGATCTAAGAGAAGGCGTGGCCTCCCTTGATCCTTATAACTGGATCTAAAAAGTTTGAGCTCCAAATTATGCCAAAATGACTGGATAGTCTAAGTGTTAAACCATGGTGCTTTACATTGATGAAATTATGATCAAAATCCGTCCCTGACATCTTTCAAGTTTTTCAATCTTCCGAGAAAAAAAAAATTCTGGATTGAAGAGAGCTGAATCATTGCAATAAGTAACCTAAGATGCTGCAGTACTGTTCGTATGCCTAAGCTGAGAATGAAAGCCACACTTGCCATTACAATATTGCCTTTTAAGACTAATCTGCTTAGTTTGAAGTCATGCATAGTAAACTGGTAAACTGACAGTCTTGCGTTTTATGTTTTTTTTCAACTGAAATTTTGCCAATAAATGGTTGTGGTCCTTCCAACCTCATATACTGTGAACATAATCTTCCACAGCTGGTGGTGTTATCATTTTTCCATGGAAATTGTTTCTAAGCTGAATGCCCCTAGACATAAAAATGAAAGCAGGTATGGCAGCCAGATTTCTTATTTTTTTAACAGCATGAAATGTGAAAAGGATCAAATTACTCAAATCTGTAAAAAGGAAGCTTCAAGAAAACCTGGACATGGGTGGCTCTATATAAGAAAAGATGGATGCTGCCAAAAATATTGGGTAGGATTAATATTGAGTAAATATATTCAAAAATGTATAACACTTTCTCCCTGGCCTTACTGAAAAAAATTGTTAAAGCTGAGCTTCAGCATCATTGAGATTCTGGTTTTCTATCTGATATTAGTTCTTCAAACAGCTGGTAAAATTATCTGTTATAATAGTCACTGTTTTTAACCTGAAACAAAAGCATGTTTTTCTGACAACATCAAAACAAACTACAAAAACACTCATTCTATTAGGTTTCCATTCTGTTTTTCTATCTGTTATATTTGTTCTTTAAATATCACCCAACAGCTTGTAAAGTCATCTGTTGTAATAGTCACTGTTTTTAACCTGAAACAAAAGAAGTATATTTTTTCTGACAACCAAAACAAATTACAATAAAAACTCGATTCTAATTAAGTTTTCATTCTTGCTACTTTCTAGCCTGTCAATTTACCAGTTTATAGGATGTAAGAGAAGGCCTTTGACCACCAAAGAGATAAGCAAAATTAGTACTAGCCTGTAATATTTTTTCTATAGCCCTAATATTATATAAAACATAAGTCTTCTATTTTTTTCTATGAATTTTTGTCGTACTCATTAAGTAAAAAGTGATTTCTTTGCCTTTGATTGTAGTTACGTTAATAAATGTAAAGATTCACACAAAAAAATGTGTTTTTTTTAATTGAATTATTTGATAGAGGACTATTAAAAAACAATTTGGTGAAAAATAATGTTGATGTCTTATTCGGAATGTTAGTTATAATAGTTCAAAGATTTTACCAGTATGTTGATAAGAGAGACCAATGCAGTATTCATTGTGATATCTATCATACTTGCAGACCCAAGACAATTTTATTTTTATGTATTTCTTTAAAAAGATATAGATTTTCCTTTTATTGATTTATTTAGAATGTAAGGCACATGAGCAGATGGGCAAAGAGTGTTCTTCTGAAGTGCGTGCAACTTAATGTTTACACATCTCAATAATTTAATTTGAAGGATTAGTTCAGGGGTCACACATGTCCATCTTATTTGAAAGAGGACTTCCAAAGAAACAACATGGTGAAGAAAGCATTCAAAAATCTTATTCCGTTAATGAGATATTCAAGTTTAAAGTTTGGTATCATATGTGTAGAAACGACTGAAATCATGCTAGTTGTGATGTCACAGACTCCGATTCCTCAAAGTCTCTATGTATGCTTAAAAACCATGGGATATGTCAGGAAAGTAGTAAAACTGAAAAGTTTGAGGAAAAAATATTTAAATAGTGAGAAAATTAAATAAACTTTCTATAAAATACTTAAAGACTTTGAGGAATCGGAGTCTGTGACATCACAAGTTGCATGATTTCAGTCGTTTCCACATAAATGATACCAAACTTTAAATTTAAATATCTCCTTAGCGGAATAAGATTTTTGAATGGTTTCTTAACCATTTTGTTTCTTTCAAAGTCTTCTTTTATATACGATGAATATGCTTGACCCCTGACCTAAAAAAATTCAATAATTTAAAAATGATTCCAATAATTTAGAAAAAGGTAATTAATTTTCAAAATGGAGTAAGATACTAACATGATTTTTCATCAATTTCTTTGTTTCATATTCAAATGAAATCTAACAAGAATATTCTGTGAAAAATTTGGCCATTGATCACATTGGGTGGGGGAGGAGGGGGCAATGACATTTTTGTGCCCCTCTTAAAACTGCTCATAAGAGCAAAACTTCAGGCACATATGCCTTAATTGCCATGCACCATTTACAAAACCCGGGAAGCTGTACGTTTCATGAATTTGGTACCAGAAAATAGTGTCATGGGGCTAAGCCCTAGTTAGAGCCCAGTATTTTTATGATTTTGGTAGCAGAAAATTTTTAAAATCGTGTTAAATCTAGTATAAGGGCTAAGGCCACATTTGTTGTGAATTTGGTAGCAGAAATTCATTTGAATCCTGGTGTTTCTCGTAATTTTGGTAGCAGAAAATTAGTCAGAATTGTAGTAATCTAAGGGAGAAAGCCCTGCTTTTCTCTTGCATGATAATTGTGTAAAATCCTCACTAACATCAGTTGAGAGAAATTTGGAACAAATAAAGGATACCATTAAAAACAATTTGTCTTTGGTTGGGGTCCAGGAATGCCATATCGTTAAGAAACCACAGTATAAAAGACATCAAGGTAGAGCAAAGATCTGCTGATTTGACACGCTACTTATTACTGCAACTGTGCTCTTGACTTTATCGTGATAGCAACTGCACAGTTTGACCAGAGAGGGTGTCATAATTTCAGCACTATGTGAACTGCATACTTTCGCCCCCCAATTCATTCCCAATCCCCAAAAATATCTACCTCGAAAATCCTACAACCACCAGGTTTTATTCCTAAAGAATCTCTTCACCTTTAGGCTGTATTCCTATGGGTTAGGGGAGGAGGGAGGGGGACGTGACCCTCACAAATCATAAGATGGATGACCTGCAATTTGTAACGCTTACTGTTGCAAAAGATGAATAACAGATCATGTCCAATGAAAACTGATAATTAGACAAAATGAAATGTCCCATAGGTGTGATTATTTCTAAAAGAAGGGAAGGTCACGAGAACTGAAAACGTTGAATGATATTGGCAAAATATTTGGTTGAATTACTACAAGATGTCGTCTTTTTAAACTTGGTAAACTGACAAAGACAACGTGAAGTGGCGTGTAAACTGGGCGAGCCTACCTGGCCCCACATATTTTTTGGGGAGGAGGTGGGGGAGAAATACCATTGTGGACAACAAAATTGAAGGTATAACAAATTAATGTTGAAGAGTCAAGATTCCATGGCATCTTTTCTTCCGGAAATATTCAATTATCGGACAACAAAATTGAAATTTTGTTGAAAGTTTCCTTCAATCTTTTTTTGGGAAATTTTCAAGAGGTTTTGTTCAATTTTTTTATATTATTTTCTTAAAATTTTTGTCAAATCTTCAGTTTGTGTAAAAAAGATCCTTCATTTTCGTGAAATATGCTTCAATTTTCGGGAAATTGGCTTCATTTTTCAGAAAATTGTCTTTCATTTTTGGGAATTATCTTCAATTTTCGGAAAAGTGCCAAATTTTACTAAAATTCCAATTATTTCACGAACCCTCTAGCCCTAGAGTTTTTTAACCCTGCTAAGACCATGTAGGAAATTTCCTTTATTTAGGGGAATTTGCTTTAAATTTCGAAAAGTTTTATTTAATTTTCGTGAGGTCTTTAATTTTTGTGAAATGTCCTTCCATTTTTCGCGAAATTTGCTTCAATTGTGAAATTTCCTTAATTTTTGGGATATGTTGCCAAATTTGGAATGTTTTCATTAGACTTGTTATTTATCGCCCACCACCAAACAAAAAAAAAACAAGCTCACTTCTGCTATATTTATGTGTGAATTCTCCACACTTCTTGAAACCCTGACAACATGTCATGGCCAACTGCTTCTAGCAGGGGATTTTAATTTTCACGTTGATTGTAAAAACTGATGTTATAGCTTTTTTTTAGATCTACTGGATTCTGCTGGTCTGCAGCAGCACACATTAACGTTGTTACGCATCGCAAGGACATACCCTTGATCTTATTATTACACATAAGGATGATCGTCTGCTTTCAAATGTTAATGTCAACCTTTAACTTTCATCTGACCATGTTGTCTTATCTTGTCACATTGGGCTTAAACGCCCTCCAACCAAGCGAACAATGCACCACCGTGAACAATTCACCACCGTGACTATAAAAACATTGTACGTTTCGTGATTGATGATCTAACCGATTACGCGTGACATCCAATTGTCGTCGATCTCAAGCCCTGTACACGGATCCCTCATCAAATGCTGAAGAATTAACCTTACAATATGAAAACGTCTTAAAGAATCTCATTAATAAGCACGCACCTGAGAAGTCTTGATCAGTCACTTTACGACCTCTTGCCCCTTGGTTTCCTGACTCATTGCATGAAGCTAAGCTACAGCGAAGACGTGCTGAACGAAAATAGAAGAAAACCCGTCTAGAAGTACATCGGCAAATTCTTGAAGCTAAAATTTATGAGTACCGTCAACTTCTTGACTCGGCCAAATGTGACTATCACTCTACACAAATTGCAACCTGCGATCAGCGTCAATTGTTTAAACTTATAATTCCATGTGCGTTGCCAAGTCCAACTCTCCATTACCTAGCCATGACTGCCCACAAAAGTAAACAGAGGACTTGGGGGACTTCTTTGAGAACAAAATTATTTTGCCTCGTTCTCATTTGGATAATGTGACACCCCCATCAATACCTGTGGACCCAAAACCATATATCACTAGCACATGCTCACATTCTCTTGATAAATTTTGTCAACTGAGTGATGCTGATGTACGTACAAATCATGTTCAATTGATCCCTTACCAACTTGGATCCTGAAGGATTGTCTTGACGAGCTATTGCCAGTTTTGTTAAAGATTGTAAACATGTGACTGAGTTCTGGCACTTTTTCATCAATCTTGAAATCTGCCATTGTCACTCCTACCTTCAAAAAACCGTCCCTGGACACAGAAATTCTCCAAAACTATCGTCCCATTTCCAACTTAAAATTTCTTGCAAAATTGATAGAAAAGGCTGTTTCTTTGCAACTACAAGACTACTTGTGTGCCAACTCACTACAAAACTCCCTCCAATCTGCCTACCGCAAGAATCACTCAACAGAAACTGCCCTGTTACGCATTTACAATGATCTTCTCCTTGCTACTGATGACCACAAAGAGTCACTTCTTGTCCTTCTCGACTTTAGTGCAGCATTTGACAATATTGACCATCAAATTCTGTTTAATAGGCTGCATACTGTGTACGGTTTGGATGGAATCACTCTTAATTGGATGAAATCATATTTTGCAAATCGCTTGCAGATTGTAACCATTAAAGATAAAAACTCTTCGCCCCGGTATGGGAGTGCCTCAAAGATCAGTAATCGGACCACCTGCTTTTACATACTATACTACCCCTATGGAAAGCATTATTACATCTCGTGGCCTGCATGGGATGATTTATGCAGATGATACACAGGTTTATGTGCCAATGAATAGAAACGAAAAAGACCAGAGTATTGCAAAACTTGAATCATGTGTAGAGGAAATCAAGACATGGTGTGCAGACAACAAACTAATTCTTAATGATAGTAAAACTGAAGTAATTCATATTTCGTCACGTTTTTAAGCACTACTGCAGTTTCCTCTGTTATGATTGGTAATTCATGTATATCTCCTGTTTCCTGTCTTAAAGACCTGGGTGTTATTTTTGATGATAAGCTTACACTGTTGCCACGTGTAAATAATATATGCCGCTCCGCTTCACTTGCCATCAGAAAAATCGGCCAAATTTGTCAATATCTTGATCAAAAGTCGACTGAGACACTTATTCACGCATTTGTATCATCCAGGCTTGATTGTTGCAACAGTATCTTATTTGGACTTCCTTCCCAAGAAATCTCAAAGCTTCAGCGCATTCAAAACACTGCTGTCAGATAAGTTACTCTCACAAGTAAGAAATTTCACATTAAACCTATCCTCCACCAACTTCATTGGCTTCCTATATGTGAAAGAATAAACTACAAGCTTCTCACCCTCGCATACAAAGCCATCCATGGTCTTGCTCCAAATTATATTTTTAACTTACTCACCTTACAATTACCAACTCGCTCACTCAGATCCAACAGTGCTATTCTCATAAAGCCGCCAAAAATTAACACAGACTTATGGTGAACGTTCTTTTCAATCTGCAGCCCCCAAACTCTGGAACATTCTCCCAATCTACATCAGAAATGCCACTACTTTAGATATTTTAAAGAGTGTATTGAAAACACACCTTTTCATTAGTTACCCTCATTGGGCTTTGTAACTTTATCCTGCTTGTATCTTTTTAAGTATGGTTTTTTGTTCTCTTACTGTTTGTATCTTAAGGTTTTCTCATGTTATATTTGTTTATGTAAAGCGCATTGAGACCGTTTGGTATAATGCGCTATATAAAAATGTATTATTATTATTGTTATTATCATTATTTGCCATTATATAGAAAATTCCCTCCTCGTAAGTTTTGTAAGCGTCCCTGCTATTTTGATGAGTGGCAAATGGAAATGGAGTTGAGAACATGGGCGATATAAGCATCCTCCGTCCAGTGTTAGCTCTTGGGGAGGAAGGGGAAAGAACCCTAATTTTTCAGGATCGTGGCACGCGAAAAAATTGCAATGGTAAATAACGTTTCCGGTATAAGATGTCGGAAAATTTACCTGTATACAGACTAACCTTCAAAAAAGGACCTTTTGCTCCGTACTTGTCTTGCATAACTATTCTCCAATTTTACTTTCTAAGCGTAAAAGAAGCAAGCAACCCAGTAGATGAAGCACCCTGCGGGAAGTCTCCTCCCCCTTTTCCATCGCTCACCCTTTTGGAGGTATATTTTTTACTTGGATACCAAAAGGAGGTTGGACTAAGATCCAAATTCAGTCAGAATCAACTACTCCTAGTCGAACATTGATGGAAGATGATTATAAAACAATGGAATAATAATATAGTGGTTGTTACTTCAGATTTTTCCCTTAAGATCTGGAAATTCATAAAAACGCATAAGTACCCATCTGTAACTAATTCTGATACGAGTTTTAGCCATTTGTTTTATGGTTTCCAATGGATTGTAAAACAATTTTGCAATTATTGTCCATTGCCTATTGTCATAGTTGTTTATGTGATTGTGAAAGCTCCTGGATAAAAACTATTAGCTTTCCCAAAATAAAAATTTAGCCTGGCCAAACTTAAAGAAAAACTCAACTCGTCAAACCCGAGTGCTACCTGACATGCCTGATCCACATTCCTTTGCATGCATTTGATAGTAGTTTTCAAAGTAACTTTAATTTTTAGATGACTTGGTGCTTTCATTGCATATATGGGGTGATGTCATTCAAAGATAGTGTGGTATACTCAGATGGAACCAAGAATCAACCTGCCTACTGAAAACACCATGATGAGACTGATTTCACTCGAATAGTCTGAAAGTATACACCCATTCAAATGTGCTACCCACAAATGAACAGGGTTACGAACGAATCCAAGAAAAGAAGACAGCGGGTTCCCGGGAAGCTCCACAATTCCCGGTCGATGGACAATTTTATCCCGTCCCATTACACGTTTCTCTCCCTAGAGCATTGCTTCAAATAAATGAATAATTATTCACAGCAGTTGCCGAATTTCCAGTCTGGCACGCACCCTAATCGGAAAACTTCACAGTTATCCTGTTCGGGAGATCAAGACATGCGCAGCAAAGAACGTTTCAATGGCGAAATTTCGTTTATCTCCTCTATACTGTCCCTTTATGTGTTTATCATCTACAAATTCTTCGTTTTATTAACAAAAAACGACTCGGAAATAAACGTGAGATGTACATATCAATGAAGCAGGTTATCGCAGTGGTGTAGACATTAGTAATGCTTGCCCCCACCATTACGTCACCCCAAACAAACATAAAGGAGGTGGGAACGGCCTTAGTGTGTGAAGCTCGTCTACTTGTTTACACACCTGTTTTGTACAATACTTTATAAAGAAAGGCATTGGTTTACTTACGCAAACAAACCAAAATGAAGTTGCGCGCCGCAAAAGATTGAGTAAGGAGGACCCATGGACACTGCAGGTAAGTGATGTATTTTCCTTACAATATCTAGAGAATAAATTGATTCATACTATCTTATCACATCTAGAATACCATGATAATTCAAATATCAAAATATAGACATTTTAACTAGGAGCTTACCTTCTCAGTAATTTCATTTCATTTCATTTATTTGTTTGTTTCATCACAACATTCATAATTCATAATAACATTAAAACAATAGGAAAATAAATATAATAACATTACGACAGTTGTGAAAGGAAGTGCTCTAAAAAACCTTAGTGTTAATAATAGCAGGAGACTAAACCTCGCCCCTGATCCTGATTGTGTACACCACTATAGGCTCTCCGGCTGGAAATACTAGGGGTTTAATGCAACTGTTGTTGAGGAACTTAAATAATGCTTGCCTAGAAAGTCCGTTTGTGTTTCATTCAAATTAAAGTATGACAGGATGAAGAAGAAGATTATGCAGAAAATCATGTTGTTATTTTTTATTCGATTATCTTTTCGATTATTTAGTCAATTATTATTATTTGTTGATGAGCTGCTGAGAAGTTCTATTCAGTGCAACATTTCATTTATCAGCAGGCTTTTTAATCGAAACGAGTAAAACAATCAACACTTTTGGATTATTTTCGTATTTCTGTCGTCACAAGTAAACATTTTTTTCTTCTGTTCTTTCCCTTCACATTCATAAATGTTTAATCAAGGCGAGGCTATAACCGTGGTCAAATGTGCTAGGACAAAACCGACGACGACGAGTGAACACACAATTACAATGACGGGGTCGTCGCCTGCGTTTTCGGTTATGATAGTAACAATGCTATCACGAAACGCTTAATACGACCCGGACGAGAACACAGGTACGACTTACGGACAGACATAACATCGACAACCAAGTCAATGTCCACGGCCTTTGATAACCAGTTGTGGTACACTGGCGTGTCTACCCGATTAAACTTGCCCTTTTAATTCTTTGAATTTTGCAAGGGCGGAGGGCGAGATAGTGAAACACTGTTGAGTTAACTGGAATTTGTTTAAACCATACCAGACTGAACACAACTAAAATTCCTTTTTTGCTATTTTTTCCAATTTCTGCACCGAATTTCAAACTTAAACTAGGCAAGAAGGTTTAAATAATTACAGTAATAACCCTTTCATATTCTATTATTAAATCATGACCACATTTCATCCTTTTTTTGTCGGCTTGGCGCAACTATCTATGAGGGGGAGGTCAGCTGATTACATAAGACGTTGGCTAAATGTCCTTCGATGGTGCTCAAAAGGTTTGTGTGAAATTGACCACGTCCTTGGTTTATGGGGCGGATTTTTGAAATGCTATACATTTGGCCACAATTGGTGACTCCCTGAGACAGAGAGAGGTATTAAAATATCAGAATAATTACCAACATATTTTTCTAAATCATGATAATTAACCATGTTTTTCGAATTATGTCAAAATTCACAAACCAAATATGATATTAAAAAAGGTCTCAAGGAGCTGCTACAGTCTCCATGACTGCATGGGCTTCTCCACAGTAGCTACGCAATGGCATTTAAATGAGATTTTTATTCGAATTTCGAACAGCAAAGAAGATCAAACCGAACAATAATATAATCCTTCCACGCAACTGAAATTATGCGGACATATCGGGCGACAATCGGTTCTGTAAATAATCGTTGATGCGCCGTTTCACAATCGAAGCATCCACTGAAGATCTGCATGCATGGGAAAGGTGACGGAAGGCCTTGTTATATTTGCGTTTATTAAAGAAAAAAAGAGAAGCGAAATTAACGATTTACCAGTGGTTTATTTGCTTATAATGGGTTGACGAGGCTTACTTACTAATTTGATATATAGGGGGTTTAAAAAATATTTTAATCCACCACAAGTATAATGGTGGTGGTGGTCTGCTGCTGCTGCTGCTGCTGCTGCTGATGATGATGATGATGATAATGTTGATGATGATGGTGGTGACGATGATGCTGCTGCTGCTGCTGCTGCTGATGATGATGATGATGATGATGATGATATTATGATGATGATGATGATGATGATGACGATGACGATGATGACGACGACGATGATGATGATGATGATGACGACGACGATGATGATGATGATGGTGGTGGTGGTCTGCTGCTGCTGCTGCTGCTGCTGCTGCTGCTGCTGCTGATAATGATGATGATAATGTTGATGATGATGGTGGTGATGATGATGATGATGCTGCTGCTGCTGCTGCTGCTGCTGATGATGATGATGACGACGACGACAAAGACGACGAAGATGATGATTATGGGAGGGGGCGGGGCAAGATTTAGTTTCATTTTTTTACCTCACTGCTGAAAGAAATTTCTCTATCCAGTGAATAAAGAACCCTGAACTCAGTTATGCACTGTCGATAAGAGTCAGCTTACATGCCATTCATCAGTCCAAAGCTCTTTAATCAAGCTGAATAATATTTTCCAGAAAGTGTTAGGTTTGTCAACATAATTTGTGTGCATTTCATATAAAGAGTATAAACTGTGCTACCGTTTGAAAAATGAACAGAGGGAACTAATTATAAGCCTGCCTTGTGACAATAATTAAGATAACAATTAATTTGGACATATACTGAAATATCGGGTAATGTGAAAAACCTTTCTTTAATATGCAACCAGATAATGGATTAATACAGAAAGTGGTGAAAAATGCATTTATTTAAATGATCTTCTTTCGTCTGTTTGTTTACAGGCTAGAAATTTTCTTTTCATCTTTTCTAATCAATGCTATATAATGTGAAGGTGACGAATAATAATTGCCAAACTTAATATTCTATTACGAATTAACTGCTAACCTAATCAAATCTGATCGATCTTCACAATATTCTTCACAATATCATTGCTAATTGGAGTGATAAAACGATCGGTAAAAGGTATGTTTTATTCTTACGATATTTACTTTCTGTAATACATACATGACTCACAAATTTCAGAAAGACAAAAAGACGTTGCTTTAAATGATTCTACTTAAACAATATTATATTTTTATATATATATATATATATATATATATATATATATATATATATATATATATATATATATATATATATATATATATATATATATATATATATATATATATATATATATATATATATATATATATATATATATATATATATATATATATATATATATTTACTTCAAGTTATACCTTACCTTCCATGCTATAATATGCAATCTGGTCACACGACCTGATTCTAACGCACTTCTAACCGAACCTAATAAACGCAGTAACCAGCCAAGCCCTGACCTCCATAATACCTCTGTACCACCTCACTCAACATTCCACCGAGGCCTGAACGAGAGGAGGCAGGGAGGATGCATGGAAGGTAAGTATAACTCTCGTAAATATCCCCGCTACGCTTAGCGGGGTAAATTTACTTCAAGTTATACCTTACCTTCCATGCTATAATATGCAATCAGATTGCAACCGAGGATAGGAAGGAAGGGAGTTCAGATCGCCGCACATTATTTTTTTTTAATGGCTGGTACGAAAACTCACACGAACCGAATCCCGTTTAAAGGACGAAATTCCTTCACCTCGGAAGGATGAAAGACCTCAAGAGTGGGAAGAACTAAAACATAGGAAACCACGGCGAGGTACAGTCAAACCGAACAAGGCACCATTCGTTGACAGTAATGGAGGCAAACCTCGAAAGAACCTGAGCGAAAAGCCCAGAAAAACAAGCCAACCGGAAGAGCGTTCGGACACAATTACAGCAAAGTGTCCACAAAAAACGCCACAAGCCACACCGGATTCGTCCACGAGACAGAACCGGCGAGGAAACTACGATTGGGAACGAAGCGTGTACCAACGAAAACGAATTGAAGAAATCCCGGACAAGGGAAAAATTCGTTAGCGCATAACCGCGTAAGAGCTAAAGTTAGCGGGGGAACACGAACGTCGAAAAGTGAGTCTTTTTTAACTCCATGGTCAGACCAAAAACAAGAGAAAAAGCGGTTTCTCGAACGGCGGCACGAGAGATCCCGTGAAAAGAGGGTATGCCCCGAACCCGAGTGCATACCGCGGCCGTTCGATGAACAGTTCAGACTACTTTAAAAGAAA
The DNA here is from genome assembly GCA_020152595.1 of Chiridota heheva. Lineage (NCBI taxonomy): Eukaryota > Metazoa > Echinodermata > Holothuroidea > Apodida > Chiridotidae > Chiridota > Chiridota heheva. The sequence continues at coordinate 709,676 of JAIGNY010003782.1, forward strand.
GCCACTGGATGATCTATCGGAGGGAAATGTCACATGACACACTACGAAGAGATCTCCCAGAACTTACCAGTGGTCGCGAGTCAAAAGACCGTAGACCCCACTGGAAAAACCCTGGTGGATAGCTGCAAGTTATCCCAGAGCGCATGACGGAACTAAGCTTGAGAGAGGGCCCACCTCCACAACGGGGAGGGGCGACCAACCCTCAGAAAAGCCATGCTACGTCGAGGAAAGGCGGCCGAGGCCACACCATCAAGAAGTGCGTTAGAATCAGGTCGTGTGACCAGATTGCATATTATAGCATGGAAGGTAAGTATAACTCGTAAATATCCCGCTACGCTTAGCGGGGTAAATATATATATATATATATATATATATATATATATATATATATATATATATATATATATATATATATATATATATATATATATATATATATATATATATATATATATATATATATATATATATATATATATATATATATATATATATATATATATATATATATATATATATATATATATATATATATATATATATATATATATATATATATATATATATATATATATATATATGTATAAATATGTCGATATCTATTCTTTATTATTCTTATCATATCGTACTTCTAGATTATCAGTACTTAGCCTAAACATGCCCCTGACCTCATTACGAAAAACTCAGACGAGACCAATTTGAGCATTAAACTGCATCTTAATCGATATTTACGACAGTGAAGTCAATGATTAGATCATTCAGTTGATAATTGAAACTGAACAGAGTGCAACGAAATGGCGGCAAGTAAAGAACGACGACTTCTAATTATGTTTGTTGGTCTTTGGTTCCTCAGCTGTGTTGTTTCACTCGAAGGTAAGCTATTTAAAGCTGTATGGATGTGTAGAGGCAACATTAACTGAATTGCCTCTTTCATCAAAATCGGTTTAACATAAAAAGAAATTCCAGCATTTTTAAATCTCAGACACCAATTTGCATATTTTTATTCAAGTGTTGGGATATATTACACGGTGACTGGGGCGTAGCGACCGGGTGTGGGGACGGACATCCCCAATCCACATTTGGTCGGGAAATTTTAATATCTGACGGGAAATTTGGGAGGATCCTCCATATACAGAGATAATTTCCTTGTCATTTGTTTTTAAAACTTTTAACATTCTTGTGTAAATGAATTAAGATCGTGATGATACTAAAAAAACATCATGAACTAGATTAAACCCACAATATATTAAAATCGGAACATATTTTCATCTGAAAGAACTATTTCTAAACACTCGTTCTTAGATCCGCAATAATAGTTATATGCCCACACACGGAAAATTCGTAATTCGAAAGTAGGGTGAGTGCCAGCATCAAGCCCTTAAGCCCGAATTTTTCTGACATTGTTTTGTTTTGTTATACTTGTGGGAATTTTTAACCTCCCAGTTCTTGTCGCTTGTTTCACCAATTAAACCTGTTGTCATTTTAATGAACTTGTTGATTGGTTCGTTCAGGAGGCTCTAATTTGCTGGGTATGAACATGGAGGTACACTGGATGAAAATAGACACTTCAGCGGGTTCATCACGCAGATAAGTTTAGTATTTATCAACAGCGTATACGTAAAAACAAAGGAACAAGAACATAGACCCAACTGTCAGACTGTCCTCGGCATAATTTTTTTTTTTTGCGATTTGAGACTCTTCTTGTTTAATTAGGGGATTGCAGCTTCGGCAAGTTAATTTCTTTTATTCAGTTATTCAGTCGGTCATACCCCCGATCGGGATGAGTTTTGTTCTCCCGATCGGGGACTCCCTGTATAGAAGTATCACAATGCATCAATCTAAATTCAAAGTTTGTATAGGAATAACTTAAGAATCCGACACATTTTGAGCGGGAACTCAGCCACTGCGAAGGGGTCAAATTTTTCTTCCTGATTTGAAATAATGGCCTATAAATCATCTTTTCACCGGGCGCTTTTAAAATTCACCGTGCGCTTTTTGAGAAATTTGAAAAAAAGTGGTGACTTCTTATTATATGATACCATCAAGCAGTCGCGCTTTAACAAGAGTTTCTGAAAGAAAGAAGCATTTTAAAGTTTTGTTTGGAAATTATTTTGACAACGTTACCATGTTAGGCAAAAATGATTCCCGAACAAAACTTTAAAAAAATATTCTTAAAAAAAAACCTAAAATAAATCACAAAGAAGAAGAAGAAGAAGAAGAAGAAGAAAGAAGAAGAAGAAGAAGAAGAAGAAGAAGAAGAAGAAGAAGAAGAAGAAGAAGAAGAAGAAGAAGAAGAAGAAGAAGAAGAAGAAGAAGAAGAAGAAGAAGAAGAAGAAGAAGAAGAAGAAGAAGAAGAAGAAAACATTGACCTAGCTACGCTGTCAGACTGTAGGGCGACCTTGGGGTTTTCTTTTGTAAATGGTCTTTAAATATCTATCATAATTCTTTAAAGTGGTGCAGCAAATTCTCACCGAAAGTTGTTAAGTCTTTACCATACCACAATCAAATTGTAGCAGTAATAGACTTTCCCATCATTTCAGTGTCTAATATTTAGGAAAGAAATTTTAAGAATTGCACCAAGCCAGAGCTTTCCGCCCTGTTATACATTATAAAATTAAAAACTGATCTGCTGAGATTGAAATATTCTTTCAACTAATATAGAAATTGTTCCACGTCCACAAGAGACCTTTGATGCATGAGTTCTTATAATATAGCGCTTTTCTACACTCCATGCGTACACAACGCGCTTTTTGGCTAGTCGAATTCACCGGTAGCATGCAGCTCGAGATCAGCGCCATGAACTTACCTGGGGAAGTAAATGAACACAACGATCCTCGAATTTCGAGACCCGGATCCTCATCCGATGGACGGTGTGTGCCATCCCGCCATTGTCCACTTCTCTCAATGGCTGGATGAGGGAAGTTGACGCACATGACACAAATTTCCGCCCATGATGTCAGGCGTATCTGTCTGCAAGGCTGTAGAAAAATCACCTATTTGAATTTCAAGAGACTCGAACCTGGCCAGTGGCGTAAGAAGACATTGACATTGGGGGCCAGATTTTATTTTGTCCCAAACAAACCAATAACAATCATGAGTCTCTTATATCCCAACATTATTTTCAAAGACGGGCAGACAGGAGAGAAGAAGGGTAAGACAGGTAAGAGAAGAAACATTTCATACAATTATTATAAAATTTAGCAACATTCCCAGAAAATTTCCTACAATTACAGATAATTTCCCGAAATATTGAAGAAATTATCCTGAATTTTAAAGATTTCCTGATTAGCAGCAACATTGACATGATTGATGGAACGTAATTTACCAGTGCAATTTTTCTGCTTACAATGGAAAATTTTAAGTGTTCGTGCCCTTTTACCTAGAGATGACCCTTCCTAAATTGGCAGCTGATTGGTATAAGTTTTCTTCTAATATGTTAAAATAAAGCTAAAAATAGACGCAGCGGCGTATTCTGCTTTCGCTGCCATGGGAAGGGATGGTTATTATCGGGAAAGGTTTGCTATACCCAGAGGCGTACAGGAAGCGGGGATGGGGTGGCAAACTTGGGAAATTATTAACACTAAATTGGAAAAATAAAAGAAATTTGTGGTAAAATTATTGGAAACATTAACTGAAAATGAAAGATAATTTCTAAAAATAGAAGAAACTTTTCACAAATCAAAATGAATTTCCCCAAAATGTAGGAAAATGAAGTAATTTTAACGAAAATCGAAGATAATTCGTGAAAATCGACGAAATTTCATGAAAATTAAAAAAGTTTGCCCAACATTATTTTTCACAGTTTATTTCCCTAATATGTATATCATATTGTATACTGGTGGTATTGCCTGCTACTTACGTTTTACATTCGGAATTTTGCCCGGAAGGGGTAAGAGATGGGGGGGGGGGGGTGGGGGACTTTCCCGCTCACCCCACTGAATACGCCACTGGCTGGATAGACGATAGATAACATTTTGTATTAAAAAGTACAAAAATAATTTATAATACAAAATACCAATTTCAATAGTGCCCATAATGTAATCGAGATTTACAAGTAGACTGTTTAGTGTACGGTAGGAACGAGACATTTGTTGAAGAGGAAAACACATGATAACTTTAGTTGAACATGTTTTATCACTTTGCCGGACCTCATTAGTCCCCCCATCCTTGCTGTCCCTGCGAATAAAATGCTAATTGCGGTTTCTAATGTATTTTGGGTGTTTAAAAATATTGGATCGAAGAGAGGATGGGTTGTAAGACCACACACAAATTGGCCGATAACATCCCCTGTCCTCCTGTACTCCACTGCAAATGCTCTTTGAAGTCATCATCAATAAATTCAAAGTTTGAATATTGTCACAAACCTGAGCTTTCTCTCTCCACAGGTGATTTGTTTCACGATCCTAGGTACTCCCATGTATCCCCCTGCACCGCGAGATGCGGCATCTTATCTGGAGGGGTTAATGCAAATGTAACAGCTTCTTCTTCACGCAGTAATGGCCATCTTCCAGAACGTGCCGCTTTGTATACCAAACACGACGGAATTTCGATCGGAGGATGGGGGTCAGGCGTACTTGACAAGTAAATTAAGGGGGATATTCCCATTTTGATCAGTTTATATGATATTGACACAGAAAATTTATGATATAAAAAATACCTGCCTATGAAAAGTTTGTACTTATACAAAATATCCCAAAGCACAGTGTCTGGTGCTTTACACCTGATACCCCGCAAACGTTCACGACGGCGCATTGAAGATGACTCTCTTCATCATCCACATGTTCAGACCATAGGCGTGGGAATGGGGAATGGGGGAAAGAAACCTCTGAGAGGGTTTGATCTGACCAATTACATGGCTTCTACCCTGATAAGTGGTAAAATTGCGAAAATGTTGATATCAAATTGGTAAAATTGAATACAATTTTGGTAAAATTATTGGAAATTTTGGTGAAATTATTAGAAATTTTGGTGAAAGTTGCGAAATTTCTGAATATTAAGAAAAAAATTCAGATAATTTTCCTTCAAACTTCCTTTAATCTTAAATATAACTTGGCAATGCCTTGTTTAAAGGATTAGTTCAGTGTTCAAGCAAGTTCATCTTATATGAAACAGGACTTTATAAGAGACAAAATTTAAGGACAAATTTAAGAGAAAAGTTCTGTATCATTGTGTAGAAAGAACTGAATTTAGACTAGTTGTGACGTCACATCCTTAGATTCCTGTTTATTGTATCATATTTTGTCCTGTTATATTGTAGCTTTAAACCATTGTACAGCTTGATATGTCAGGAAAGTAGTAAAATAAAATCTAGTACATGTAGTGTAAGGGTAATGATGATTTACCAAATGAAGAAAGTTTAATAGTAAAAGCGATGCATTTAATTTCTTTCAAATACATTAACAATTGTTAAGAAAGTGAGGAGCAGGTTGCCAACCTTAAGAGTAGATTTACTACACCAGTCATTTCTACAGAGATCTGCAGATAAAACTTGACTTAAACATGAATATCTCCTTAGAGAGAGAGTTGAACACACAATTACAATGACGGGGTCGTCGCCTGCGTATTCGGTTATGATAGTACAAATGCTATCACGAAACGCTTAATACGACCCGGACGAGAACACAGGTACGACGTACGGACAGACATAACATCGACAACCAAGTCAATGTCCACGGCCTTTGAAAATCAGTTGTGGTGCACTGGCGTGTCTACCCACCCCAGGCTTGAACCCGGGGCCTCGTGGTCTGTAGACAGGTATGATGACCGCTACACCACAGTAGGTAAATGAATATCTCCTTAATGGAATAAGATATTGAAGAAGTTTCTCTACCATTTTGTTTCTATCAAAGTCCTTTTTCATTATAAGATAAACTTGTTTGACCATTCAACTTGAATCAATCATATTCAACTTGAATCAATCATATTCAACTTGAATCAATCATATTTATTCAAACTCGCTAAATTGGTTTATGCTTGATGTTGTTCATTTGTATACATGCAGGCAGCAGTGGATTGAGGTAGACTTCAATTGTTCTCGTGTTGTGACCGGAATCCTTCTTCAAGGTCGCGACATCATCGCTGACTCTCATGCACAGTGGATAACTGAGTTCAGGGTTCTTTATTCACTGGATAGAGAAACATTCTTCAGTACTGAGGTAAGAAATTTAAACTATCATCATCATCATCATCATCATCATCATCATCATCATCATCATCATCATCATCATCATCATCATCATCATCATCATCATCATCATCATCATCAACATCTTCATCATCATCATCATCATCATCATCATCATCGTCATCATCAACATCGTCATCGTCATCGTCATCGTCATCATCATAATCATCATCATCATCATCATCATGAGCTTTGCTTTCTTGTAGTCGATAGCTAGCAATTTTCCGTTGGTAATTATTTCATTTCAAGGTACTGAATAGCATTACAATTTACCTGTTAAAAATATTGAGGGACAATGTAAGCTGGTAGTTACTTGAGGTGGATTCAAATATGTTTTAAACGCCCTTTTATATCATATCCGTAAGTAAACCTTGTCAACCCATTATAAGCAAATAATCCACTGGTTAATAGTCAATTTCGCATCTATTTCTTTCAATAAACGCAAATGTAAGAAGGCCTTCCGTCACTTTTCCCATGCCTGCAGGTCTTCAGTGGATGCTTTGATTGTGAAACGGTGCATCAACGATTATTTACAGAACCGATTGTCGCCCGATATGTCCGCATAAATCCAGTTGCGTGGAAGGATTATATTATTGTTCGGTTTGATCTTCTTTGCTGTTCGAAATTCGAATAAAAATCTCATCTAAATGTCATTGCGTAGCTACTGTGGAGAAGCCCATGCAGTCATGGAAATTATAGCAGCTCCTTGAGACCTTTTGAATATCATATTTGGTTTGTGAATTTTGTCATAATTCGAGAAACATGGTTAATCATCATGATTTAGAACAATATGTTGATAATTATTTTGATATTTTAATACCTCTCTCTGTCTCATGGAGTCACCAATTATGGCCAAATGTATAGCATTTCAAAATCTGCCCCATAAACCAAGGACGTGGTCAATTTCACACAAACCTTTTGAGCATCATTGAAGGACATTTAGCCAACGTCTTATGTAATCAGCTGGCCTCCCAGATAGTTGCACCAAGTCGAAAGAAAAAAAAAGGATAAAATGTGGTCATGATTTAATAATAGAATATTAAAGGGTTCTTACTGTGATTATTTAAACCTTCTTGCCTGTTTTAATTTTGAAATTCGGTGCAGAAATCGGGGAAAATAGCAAAAAAGCAATGTAGTTGTGCAGTTGTGTTTAAGGGCGGATTCTGTTACGGTTTAGACAATTCCCGACTAACTCATCAGTGTTTTTACTATCTCGCCCTCCGCCCTTGCAAAACTCAAACAATCAAAAGGGCAAGTTTAATCGGTTTTGTCCTAGCACATTTGACCACGGTTATAGCCAGGCATTGTTTAAACATTTATGAATGTAAAGGGAAAGAACAGAAAAAAACAATTGTTCACTTATGACAACAGAAATACGAAAATGATCCAAACGTGTTGTTGTTTTAGTTGCTTCGAATAAGAAACCTGCTGATGTAGGAAATGAAATGTTGTACTGAGTAGAACTTCTAAGCATATCATAATCAAATAACATTAATTGAACAAATAATTGAAAAGATAATCGAACAAAAATAACAACATGATTTTCTGCATAATCTTCTTCGTTATCCTGTCATACTTGAATTTGAATGAAACACAAAGGAAATATCCAGGCAAGCATTATTTAAATTTCTCAACAACATTTGCATTAGATCCCTAGTATATTCAGCCGGATGGCCCATAATGGTCTATAGAAGCGGGATGTGGGGCGGGGTTTAGTCTCTAGCTATTATTGGATATTTTGTAATTTCAAGTATTATGGTATATTACTGCAGTGTCCATGGCTCCTCCTTACTCAATCTTTTGCGGCGCGCAACTTCATTTTGGTTGGTTTGGTTTGTATGCGTAATAAACCAATGCCTTTTTGTATGAAGTGTTGTACAAAACAGGTGTGTAGACAGGTAAATGAATTTCACATACTGAGGTCGTTCTCAACTCGTTTTTGTTTGTTGTGGGGGGGGGGGGGGGCAAGCATTACTGGTATCTACACCACTGCGATAACCTTCTTCATTGATACGTACATCTCACGTTTATTTCCGAGTCGTTTTTTGTTAATAAAATAAAGAATTTGTAGATGATAAACAAATAAAGAGACAGTGTAGAGGAAATAAACGAAGTTTCGCCATTGAATTGTTCTTTACTGCGCATGTCTTGATCTCCCAAACAGGATAACTGTGAAGTTTTCCGATTAGGGTGCGTGCCAGACTGGACATTTGGCAACTACTTTGAATAATCAATCATTCATTTCAACCAATGCTCTTGGGAGAGAAACGTATAATGTGACGGGGTAAAATTGTCCATTTACCGGGAATTTTGGAGCTTCCCGAAAACCAGCTTTCTTTTTTTCTTGGATTCGTTCGTAACCCTGTTCATTTGAGGGGTAGCACATTTGAATGGGTGTATGCTTTCAGACTATTCGAGTGAAATCAGCCTCATCATGGTATTTTCAGTAGACAGGTTGATTCATGGTTTCATCTAAGTATACCACACTATCTTTGAATGACATCACCCCATATTTGCAATGATACCACCAAGTCATGTGAAAATGAAAGTTACTTTGAAAACTACTATCAAATGCATGCAAAGGAATGTGGATCAGGCATGTCAGGTGGCTTTCGGGTTTTTCTTCAAGTTTGGCCGGGTTAAATGTTGTTCTGGGAAAGCTAATAGTTTTTATCCTGGAGCTTCCACAATCACATAAACAATTATAACAATGGACAATACTTGCAAAATTGTTTTACAATCCATCGGAATCCATAAAACGAATAGCTAAATCTAGCATCAAAATCAGTTAAAATGGGTACTTTTACAATTTTTATGATTTTCCAGGTCTTAAGGAAAAAAATCTGAAGTAACAACCACTATATTATTATTCCATTGTTTTATTACCATCTACCATCATTGTTCGACTGGGAGTAGTTAATTCTGACTGAATTTGGATCTTAGTCCAACCTCCTTTTGGAATCCAAGTGTAAAAGATATCTCCAAAGGGTGAGCGACGGAGAATAGGGAGAGGACTTCCCGCAGGGTGCTTCGTTTCCTGGGATGCTTGCTTCCTTCACTCTTGGGAAGTAAAATTAGAGAATAGCTATACGAGACAAGTACTGAGCAAAAGGTTCAAGGTTAATCTGTATACAGGTAAACAGGAGGCGTCTTTTTTTCTGCAGCCCAGAATTTTCATTACAGATTTTTTCAGCCAATCATATACAAGAATGACAATGACGTAATTAATATGAATATTCATATACAACTTTAGTTCTATAACATAGGACTGTACACTATAGCCTGTATAGTATGTAATGTATGCATGGAGTACTCGCTACGACTACGCACTCCGTCCAAAAAGGAAAATCGGGACTTAGAGAAAAATGTTCAAAAAGGATAAAACTCACCTACAACTTAAAGAAAAGTCTATTTGGGCATGAACTCGCACTAGGCCTAGGCATACCTACAACTAGTGCGAATTATCTCACGCATATACAGCAGCTTGAAGATCTACGTATACCACGTGAGAACTATCGCTATACAACTTTTTTTTGAAGTGATTATTCGCAGGGCAGCACTGCAAATATCCACACAGTATCTCAAGCCAGCACTACGAATAGGGTTAGGGCTGGGGTTAGGTTTTAGGTTAGGGTATATGTTATCACTGCCCTGCGAATAAGCCCCACCTTGATTTTTACACACTAACCAAAAACTCCGTACCTACAAGACGTGTCAAGGGAAAGTGTTAATGCAAGAGAAAGTCGCTAAACTACTACTATATAAATTATGTCTTAATTTTCATACAAGGAGCGAGTGTTAGAACTTCACTCAGAACACCACTTACCGAGATATTGTTAACTACTTTCTCGATATTCAAAGAAGGATTCGCTTCGTAACACATTTTAAATTGAGCCATATCTGTAGTGTCAGGTTTTTCCCATTGTTTTCCGGCAAAGTAATGTTATTCACTCGCGGTCATGGAATTACTAAGTCCCAAATTATTTTGTCAGACGATATGTCATAAGTTGTATATGAATATTCATATTTAATTACGTCATCGTCATTCTTGTATATGATTGGCTGAAAAAATCTGTAATGGCAATTCTGGACTGCAGAAAAAAAGCGCAAAAAGGAGACAAGTATTGAGTAAAAGGTCCAAGGTTAGTCTGTATACAGGTAAACAGGAGACAAGTACTGAGCTAAAGGTTCAAGGTTGGTCTGTATACAGGTAAATAGGAGATTTCCTGATGGGCAGCAACTTGTACCGGAAACATATTTTACCAGCGTAATTTTTCCGCGTGTTACGATCCCGAAAATTTGAGTTTTTTCCCCTTTCCTCCGCAAGAGAGAACACTGGGCGGAGGATGTTTATATCGCCCATGTTCTCAACTCTATTTGCCACTCGTCAACATAGCCAGGGACGCTTACATGAGAAAAGGGCAGAGGCAAAACTTATGAGGAGGGCACTTTCTATATGACGTCACTTTAGTAAACATGGTGAAAAACAAACACGATTCTGAGCCTTTAAATAAACAAAACTTTCCACGAGGGCCACTTCTTGCCCTGTTCCCCCGCGTGGTGACGGCAGGAGCGACAGCCCCCGTTGTCCCGTGATGCTGGCGTCTATAGCGAAGCCGCCTTTGTTATGCTTGGATATTATGTTTCTTTCACGGTAATTATGCAGCAGATGGTATCCAGTACAGATTGATTTACCAAATATAAAGAGGAACCGTTAAGAGCTATATAGATATACTGTTAAGGTAATGTCATATATTTTCAATGTATAATTTTCTATATAGTTTACGTAAAACATTCTTGAATAATCAGACAAAAGGCTACAACTAATAAATAACTTCAAAGTTTCAAATCGTCAAGTCCGCAATAGTGTTTCACATTTTGCTCACCTTAAAGATGCATATCAATATTTTTGAAAGGTATTATCGGAGCCATTTAGTTCGATGTAAACTGGCACAAATTATTCAAAAACGCAGAAAAATATTTTAAAAACGTACTTTATTTGTAGGCCCTAATGGAGGACAGGTCTCCTACTTCATGGCAATTACGTCCCTGCCTACCTCGAAGTATTCAGAATTGCTGCATGCTAAACCTTTCAAGTTTTCCTCTTACTACTAAGTACCCACCAGTCATATTTCTGTTAAAGGATTGGTTCAGTGGTCAATCAAGTTTGTCATTTGACATAGGACTTCAGTAGGGAGAAAATGGTGAAGAAACTACTTCAATGTCTTATTCAAGGAGATATTCAAGTTTAAAACTCTGTCTTATCAATGTAAAGATGACTGGTGTAGTAAGTCTTCTATTGGTTGGCGCTCTTAACAATTCTTAATTTGTTTTAAAAAAATTATTTGACTTGTTTACTGTTTAAATTATTTTTCTTCACGTAGTAAATTATTATTACCCTTAAAAAATAGCATTTTATTACTTTCCTGACATATCCAATGAGTTTAAAGCCACAAAATCGCAGCACAAAATATGATAGATAATATAAAGAATCTGAGGCTGTGACACCACAACTAGTCTGGTTTCACTCATTTCAAATGATGTCAAACTTCAAACTTAAATATCTCCTGAACGGAATAAGATTTTTGAATGCTTTCTTCACTTTTTCTTTCCTTTGACCCCTAAAATGATCCTTTAAATACGCGGGGTCACAGAAAATTCGAGGGTTTTAGCGCACCTGCTCATAACACGAAAACAATAATTCGCCAAGAAAGACAATCCTCCAGTCTGAACTGACTAGCTTTCAAAATTATATGTCAACTATTTGATTCAGTCTTATAATATGATTTGGTATGGTGTAAAGGTGTGCTGTATAGAATGCTTTACAAGCCTTATGACAATTTTAGTTGGTAAAATATTCACCTTACGTAAATGAAGGCAAAATCAAACAAATGAACAAAATGAACAAAATGTTGGAGAAATCATTCAAATGTTTTACTTCAGTATAAAGATATTTACGTTTAATACTCTACCAAATTCTGTAGAATTGACTAGAACAGTTACATCACAGCCTCAAACGCCTTTGTTTGTAAAATCCTTTTTTGATTTTGCATACAGGCAGGCAAGTGGGTATACTAAATAGGAACTATACATAGGCTAATACAGATGTGAGGTCAAACTTATTTGTTTTCAATGATTTATACCGGGTTTCACATAAGTTATTCTAAAACATACTTGTGATATTTTTAAAACCTTGATCTCCTAAACAGAACAAAATACCATGCAGGTGGAGCCAAGATCCCAAAGAGAACAACATGGTCTGATGGTTAAAAGGTCCAACTAATAAGTCCAGATTCTAAGCTGATGACCCAAGTTTCTTTCTTCTACAGTTAAATAAAGTCTCCAAACTATGTGTAATGTAGATTGTTTTGAATCCTTTAGGTAGGCACCTCGTTTATTAACTTCACCTTTGCCAGTTGCGAATGCAGTTTGGGTACTTTCGATTGTGGGATTTTAGGATGATCAGTATTTGCCTCATTGTCAGGTATGTTGCTTGCTCGCCGGCGACGGAGCGCTTCCGCCATCATCTTTGCCGCTTTGTTAGACACAACGGTGACGTCGTCCTTCCCGTGGTCCTTCCCTTGCCACGTCCGTAAGAATCCGCTCGTTATACTCGCTGAACCTTTCGATCTCCGTGAGGAGGTAGAGTCAGCCATGCTAGTAGCACTCGACCATTGCTGTGCGCTCAAATTTTGTTTAACATTAAGCATTGTTTGTCTACGATTCATACGAGCTGACCCTTTTCGATCGTCACGTGGACTATTTTTCGTAATCAAAGGCGGAAGATCAGTGGGACGAAAATCAATGGCTTGCTTACGAAACGAGCTCGTCACTGTCAATTCATATTGGCTAAACATTTTGCGAAATGTGTTTGTCCACTGTGGATAAACAATACCATCAGAATTAGAAATGTCCAAGGACAGACGATGGACAATTGCTTGCTCGTGGCTGTAATCCGCAGGAGATGGGTGAAACTTGACTGATATCAAATCTTTATCTACACATTCTTCAATCCATTTTCTCTTTATTTTCTCAATCTTTATCTGTTGTTTACATCCAAGCATTGGAAACCCCCCATTATTGGATGAATTTGAAGAGAAACGAGACAATGATGTAATCGGAAGTGAATTTGATGAGCTAAGTGATCGGGTGAGAGGGAAGGTTGTCGAGCCGGACGAACTTGATGACAATGCGCTGATTGAAGCGGATCGTTTGTGCGTAACATCTTGCAACCATGGTTTTTCATACAAACTTCGTTTTCTCTTTTTTGCCTCTGTTGTACGTTTATGTTCATCAGACCAATTATTTGCTGTCCAGTTTTTAATTTTGTCACAAATACTTTCATCAGCATTTCCAATTTTCCGTAGGACAGTTGCGCACTCTACATGTCCTAAACGACACGCTTCCATCAGAGCTGTCATATTCCATTTATTCGCAGTGTCAATTGGTAATTTGAAGTGCTGTAGTTTAAGTATCAACTCACGCGCTATCATTGCATTCCCAGCTGACGATGCATAGAATAAGGCGGTATTTCCGTACCTATCCATTTCATTTAAATCGTAATCAATCGCTTCCAGGTACATTTTCGTCAGTTCGAGTCTTTGGTAGATGCATGCGTACATAAGAGCGTTTCGTCCCAATCTATCTTTGATGCCGACAAGACCGCCTTCCTCGAGAAACATTTGGGCAATACCTAGTGCCCATGGCTCATCTTGGATCAGGGTGCATAAAATCAAAGGCGTTTGCCCCTTTTCCTTTTCTTCTATGTTGACGTCATTTCCGGCGGAAACAAGCAAACGAATATCATGAAATTGTCCTCTTCTAATGGCGGCATGAATTTCAGGTAGGTGTTTAAATTGTTTACTTGCCATGATGCTATCCCATAAACTTGTTTTTGTCCAAAACTGTATTTTTCATATGATCAATATGTGACTGTGCTGCACATGGACTGACGAACACTTTGTAACAATGGTTATCAGCAAGTTTGATGTTAATATCCAACAGTTCTATTTTGCAACTTTTTCTTAGTTGGTACCGCTAATGTCTTCCTTTTCTTTAAAATGTATCCATTAATATATTCCATAAGCACCATGCTTTCAACTTTCTTTCTACATTTAGACGACCTGTTCGCCGTTGTCTCCGTTATCTATCGTACATGGTTATAAAGTATACAGAACGTAATTGTCGTAAAAATAAAGCCTCTATTCACCGATTGTTTTATCTCTCAAAATAAGCAATTATAGGATTATATCGTGAAGAATTATGCGATCGATCAGATTTGATTAGGTTAGAAGTTTATTTGCAATAAAGCACTAAATTTGGTAATTACTATTTGTCACCTCCACATGACAGCATCGATTGGATGAAATCATTTGCAGCAAGAAAAAGCGTCGGTTGAATTCTATAGCTTTGAAATAAACAGACAAAAGAAGATCATTGAGATGAATGCATGTCTCACTAAGTATATAGGTCAGGTTCAATAATATTTATTCACCTTACTCGGAATTTCAGCATATGTCCAAATTAACCGTTATCTTAATTCTTGCCAAAACATAGACCTAAAATTCTTATAGTTTCCACTGTTTATTTTCTAAACGGTAGCACAGTCCATACTCTCTTTATATATAATATACAAAACTGAAATGTACAAGCTAACACTTTCTGGAAAATATAATTCAGACTGAATGACATGTAGCAAACTCCTTCTGAACTTGTATTTGGTGTGTTTCCAATTTCCAAAAATGTTTAATACTCCTTTTTCCATGTATTAATAAGTTTAACACCAGTTTCGCCGAGTATGCTAGAGTGATATAAAATGGTTTTCAGCGAGATTATTAACCATCACATGAACTCAGGTACCATGTCAGACACTATTGTGTAAAAGAATGTCGTCTGGACTATTGTTATGAATTTCTGTTCGAAATGTCTGTCACAACAAGCGTCTTCTCACATTATAACATATCATATAACCTGGTTGTTAATAGCAGAAATTGAATCAAAATTCATGTCAGTTCCGTGTTCCGAAAACAACTGAATACAAATCTTAAAATCAAAACACTTTAGTATCTAGTAACGGGACTTTAGAGCAAACAATCCTCGTTTTAAGAAGAAATGATATCGCGGGTGATGTAGTTTGCGTAACTAAGATGACTACAATAAATTGTTTGCTCCTTACAAATTCACCGGTACAACATGTTTACTTTGCCACTTGGTTTACACACAAAGGCATTTTTTACATGATGTTTTGTTTGAGATTCAAGTTTAAACAAAGTAATAAGGTTGTAGTAATTACAACAACAACACGACACTTAAATTTGCAAAGAAGATTAAGAACACATAGCTGAGCTTTGCATCGAAAATACTGATTATTTCACAACGTGCACCATTTTCACGTTTTGTCTAAAACTCAGAAAACGTCAGAAGAAAAGCAAAATAAGTGAATAGTCAGACTTGGGTCATTTCTACAACAACAAGCCTCATGCAGAGAACACTTATTCCCAAGAAATTATAAAAGCAGGTCAGCGTATATCTGATGGGAATTCAATACATGCTGCTTGTATGCCAGTCTATTAGTCTATTAATTTGAAATTCGCAACAAAATGGTAAATTTCGGAGGGCTTTAGACGATGTCTAAATTTGAACCACTTATTTCTCCTCAATATTTCCCCCAAAGTAGAAAAAGAGGAACGGATGTATGGCTCACAATTTAAAGAGGAGTATTAAAGAAGAGCTAGATCCAGACGCGAGGGCATCTTTTTAAGCCTGAATTTTTCAAATAATAGTTTGTCTGTTTTGCTTCCTAAAAGGATCGAATATTCTTAAATCTTAGATAACTACTTGGTATAAATAATGGTGTTAGAGAAATTTTGCAGCTATCCACGTAGTTATAAAGCTTTGCTCAATAATTGCGCTCTCACTTTTCAGTCTAGTGCCCCTTTAAGAAACCAAAATAAGAAAAAGGTGCGTTTAAACAGACTGACAGATAGACGTCTCGTTAGGATTATAGGCCATCTTTCGTGATTAAGATGTGGCGGTGTACAATAAACGTTTCGAATCGTTTCGGAATATAAAATTTATTCCAAAACGATTCTAATCGGCTTATCAATATAAGTGCACATTGTACCATTTTGTTTTGACCTATCAAAACACACGAATTGAAATTTATTTACCTCCATAACTGACCTTTAAAGAGATAATAAACTTTCCAGAGGTTTTCTACAATTCATGATAATCTTGTATTAGATTATATTAGAATTTATTTATATTCAAGAATTTATTAGACTATATTCAATATTATATATATATATATATATATATATATATATATATATATATATATATATATATATTATATATATATATATATATATATATATATATATATATATATATATATATATATATATATATATATATATATATGTATATATATATATATATATATATATATATATATATATATATATATATATATATAAATATATATATATAAATATATATATATATATATATATATATATATATATATATATATATATATATATATATATATATATATATATATATATATATATATATATATATATATATATATATATATATATATATATATATATATATATATATATATATATATATATATATATATATATATATATATATATATCATGAGTTGAAAAATCAATCATAAATCATGATTCTAAAAATCGGAAAATGTTACATCGTGTGTCAGAAAAGGTGGTCTTCGCCTGTGAAAATATGGTGAATTAATTCTCCATTAAACGTTGCTGCTAATCGGAAAATCTATCAATTTTGAGGAAATCTTCAATTTTCAATTTTCGGGAAATCTGCAATTTTCGTAAAATCCTCATTCTTCGTGAAGTTTCCTGCATTTATGGAATATTTTCTGCATTTTGGGGAAAACTTTTTCCATCTTCTTCCTCTTTTGGAAAATTTTCTTTACTTTTCAGGAAACTTCCGTAATTTTCGAGAAGTTTTCCTCAATTTTTCACAAAAATGTCCAATAGGCCTAAGTTTACCAAAATTTTGTTCAATTTAACATTTGTTTTGTTCAATTTGATGTTAATGTTTTACCAATGTTACCTCCCAACCAGGCAGAAAGCATGCATGCAACCGTTCCTCTCAGAGTGGCAGCTTGCTTCTCCCCCTACCCCGCCCAGGCTTCCTAATGCGCGCCTCTGGGGGAATGGTCGACCCCGCTATACATGAGATTAGCATAGGAATTGTCGTTTCAGAAAGTTCTCGAGTGGTAGCATCACGATCATAGAATGTGATGCCAGACCAAACAAATTCCTACGTAGGATAGAACGAAAAGAAAGTAATCAGAAGTAAACGTTAAATAAATACGCTGAGTGCTCTATCTGTCTATTTGCCAGTTCGCGGTAAACTGCGAAAGCCTCAAGTAAATGAGACGTTCTATCATGGACGAACAGTTAACAATGACAACTGATATTCTATAGTTTGTCCTAGAAAGGATTATATTCTCGTAGTATGGCAGAAAAGTCAACAAAGTTTCTAATAAAAAAATTAGACAAGAATAGACTTCTTCTTGTGACAGCTGCAGACTTCGAGCTTTTCTTATCTGCATATATCCTGTTTTTAGTTTTAGAAATATTCATTAAAACAGTATGAAAAATGTAATTTCCGGTTGCGTATTTAATATTTGATTGTGCAGGGGTGTGGAGTAAAGAAGCCTTGGAAACAAAAGCGAAAATTCCGAAATATTTTTCATACATAGTTCTTTCAAACATATTTCTCGCATTTTTAGGCCTATTTATTAATGTATAGTATGTATTTCAGTGGCGTAGCTACTGGGGGCCTGGGCGGCCTATAATGTTGCCAGCCCCAAACTCCCACCCCCACCCCACCAAAAGCAATGTGCATGCTTAATCAATGAATTAGGTCGGAATGAACAAATAGTTAGATTGTAGATGGAAATCCAATTTAGTATTGCAGCATTCTCCGTTAAAAATGTCTTTTCTCCATAAGTAACACATATTTT
This sequence comes from Chiridota heheva, assembly GCA_020152595.1. Taxonomy (NCBI): domain Eukaryota; kingdom Metazoa; phylum Echinodermata; class Holothuroidea; order Apodida; family Chiridotidae; genus Chiridota; species Chiridota heheva. The sequence continues at coordinate 727,882 of JAIGNY010003782.1, forward strand.
GTAATGACACACAATTTGCATTGTTGTAGGGTCGGACGGACTGACATGTATGCATTCCATGCTTGCTTTTATGTTCCTTTGTGCAATTTGTATTGGTCTTAGCAAGAATTTACTGGTCTTAAGCTACAGTTTGGTTTAAGCGTCGATCAAATAGTCGAAGAAAATCAATTGAAGGAAAGCATACGGAGTATATAAATAAAGAGATCATCAGCAATACTTTAAATATGATAAGATAAGATCAATTCATTTCGTCCACAACAAAATATGGAAATTTCGGTAAATATTAGTAAATGGTAAAATACAAAGACGTCCAACATATGTAAAAATATATATATAGACTGACATATATATGTATATATATATATATATATATATATATATATATATATATATATATATATATATATATATATATATATATATATATATATATATATATATATATATATATATATATATATATATATATATATATATATATATATATATATATATATATATATATATATATATATATATATATATATATATATATATATATATATATATATATATATATATATATATATATATATATATATATATATATATATATATATATATATATATATATATATATATATATATATATATATATATATATATATATATATATATATATATATATATATATATATATATATATATATATATATATATATATATATATATATATATATATATATATATATATATATATATATATATATATATATATATATATATATATATATATATATATATATATATATATATATATATATATATATATATATATATATATATATATATATATATATATATATATATATATATATATATATATATATATATATATATATATATATATATATATATATATATATATATATATATATATATATATATATATATATATATATATATATATATATATGTATATATATATATATATATATATATATATATATATATATATATATATATATATATATATATATATATATATATATATATATAAATATATATATGTATATATATATATATATATATATATATATATATATATATATATATATATGTATATATATTATATATATATATATATATATATATATATTTATATATTATATATATATATATATAGATATATATATATATATATATATATATATATATATATATATATATATATATATATATATATACAGACAGACCGACAGACAGACCGACAGACAGACAGACCGACAGACAGATAGACCGACAGACAGACAGACCGATAGACAGACCAACAGGCAGACAGACAGACCGATAGACAGACAGACCGACAGACAGACAGACCAACAGGCAGACATACCGACATACAGACAGACCGACAGACAGACTGACAGACAGACCGACAGACAGTCAGACAGACCGACAGACAGACAGACTGATAGACCGACAGACTGATAGACCGACAGACAGACAGACAGACAGACCGTCAGACAGACTGACATACACACAGACCGACAGACAGACCGACAGACCGACAAAGAGACAAACCTACAAACAGACAGACAGACAGATAGATGTGAGTAATGAAATAACAAACAAACGGCGGGAAAACCTACGCCTAATTGATTAGAAAATGTAGAGCGCCAACAAATTTAGAAGTCTTGCCCGCGAAGAGCAGAAGAGTACTCTGCATGCAAATAGTCTAGTCACGTCAAGCAAGCGGGCTGTAGGCAGCGCAGGGCTAGGTAGGCATGTTCGTCAAGTGTCACTTCATACAGCCTAGAGAAGGGAAAAAAATGGACTAGCGAAGATTACCCATTACTTTGTTGGAAAACTACATTGCTTGGAAAAAAGGGGTGATTAGGGTTTGAAATGGTACGACTTTTTCTTCATATTGAGATAGTTAAGCTTAGCTCAAGTGAAGCTTATCAGGCAAAATCGTTTGTTGCGGCATAGGCCTAGGCCTACACCAGTTCCGCAAAGAATACCGCCCTACATGTAGCTCCATCATCCATGCCTCAGGTGTTCTTAGCGCGCGTTATCGCAACCACTGTATTACATATATATAACAAGGTACAGTAGGTCACCTCCTACAGCGACTTTCGATCCCTTATTTTGACCACTCGCGAATCTTAATTAGGCCTAACCTACATTTTTTTTTACTCAAATCACATTTGCTGGAAACTCCCTTCTTCGAGCCACTGTAGGCTAGACCCTGTTTGTTTGTTTTCTCCGATGAGATTTAGCCTAGGCAAAGTTACAAAGGTTAAATTTTCTACCCCATTACATTCATGACAGTGTAAATGCCTGACAATTTGCTGCGAACCAAAGAAATATTGCGATGACGCGCTGAAGTACTGCTTCTCCATTACGTCATTGCAACATTTGTTTGGTTTGCAGCAAATTGTCGGGCATTTAGGCCTAGGTCTACACTGTCATGACTAGTATAATGGGGTAGAAAATTCATCGTTTGTACATCGCATGGTAGGTGCCCACACCCCCCTCCCCCTTCCCCCCAGGCCTAGTTTTTAATGAAATGTTACAGACCAGACTGCAGGGTCTACAGTTTTCAAATGAAATGCATGGCTGCATGGACAGGTGTTCCTCCTAGTGTAATGGCAACATAATATTTGGCCTAGCCTACATATATATATAACAAGGTAGGTCACCTCCTTCCGCAACTTTCAACCGGTATATAAAAATTCCTTATTTTGACTCGCGAATCTTAATTACATTATTTTACTCAACTTACATTTGATAGTTAGCCTATTCTCTTTGTTTATAGGCTAAGCCACAGTATTTTTTTTCTTTTTCGATGAGATGTAGGCCTACAAACGATCAATTTGTGGGGACTGACCTTATAGTCCACCGGTTTGAATAATGTGGTGTGGCCCTGAAAGCTGCTGTCACCCTGGAGGGGGAGGGGGAATCCTGTAGATGAAAACAAGAGACCCTATGAATATACAGAAGTGTGACAAAGTGAAATCTCTAGAGTGTGCATGCTGGCGTAAGTCTCACATGTGTGTTAGGCTGTACTATGACTACTGCCCAATGTAACACTGATCCAATGACATCTGGTATTACGAAATGATAATGTAGTGCCAAATACATACAAGGGGGTGGGGGGGGCATGTTGGTACACCTACAGTGTAAGTTACCGGTGAAGCGAGATGTCGCAGGAAAACTAGTAGGATATGCCAGCACTAGGGGTAGGTTAATAGAATATACCAACATGACCACAGCAACAATCCAAGTAAGTTAGGAACATTCCAAGTAAGTTAGGAATGTGTTGCTGGTTGGTCGAATGGCAGAATAAGTAAATGAGCAGACATAACTACCAGGGGGGCATGTTGGTATACCAAAGCTACGTGAAGTAACCTAGTTGGAAATGCCTGCACTAGGGGTAGCTGGTTGCTAGGATATACCAACATGACCACAGCAACAATCCAAGTGAGTTAGGGACATTCCAAGTGAGTTGGGAATGTGCTGTTTCTGTTTGGTTGATTGACCGAATAAGTAAATAAACAAAGGTGGGAAGGAGGTTCCCATTTGAAAGCTGAGGGTGGACTGGGGCAGGAAGTGCTCTTTTGAAAGTTTTAAGAAAATATTATAAGTCATTCTTGGAAGTTTGAAAACGAATAGAAATACACATATTGTAGTACTTAGAAGATGTAACATACATTTAGTATTCATTTCTAAGAATTAAAAAATGATATTTTAAATGATATAGCGGGAAGGAAATGGCCTCCAATAATTTTCAAAAGTAATCCTAGGCCTTTTACTTTCCCAATAGGAAATTGCCAACATTGGTCAAAGGAACCAAAATGGTAAAAAGTTGGGTTTGTTCCGCTTCAGGGACCCGGTGGGCCGCCCACCGGGACCATGCTGCATATATTTTAGAGTTGGCACACTTGTCGCAGATTGATTAATCCTTACTCTACCAGCACTTTTTTTAAATGCGCCTGGGAGGCGGAGTCAAAAAACGGGGCACCTAAAATGGCGATAATATTGCCGCCTGGTAGAGTAAGGGTTAATAATGCAACGACATAACGTAATGTACACTGTTTGTTTAGTACACTGCAGTGGGACCAATGATCATTAGGGTGAGAGCAGTGTGTTAGCTTTGTACGATAAAAAAACGGGGGTGACCGAAATAAGTTTCATTGAGAATTTTTTTTTTTGTGACGGGTTGCCAAATTGCAAAATAATGGACTGACTTGCGCAGAACATAATTTGTGCAGGCCCAGGTCTGCAGCGATAGTGCAAGTGGGGAATCCCAATTTCTTTCAATGTATATGGATTACTGGTTTTTCCTTGCGTGATAGGAAATTCAGAATTGTTGAGTATGAGTGAGATACGTGCAAGATGGGATTTTCAACGGTTTGTTCTTTTTAACTTTATATGTGAACCCAATTATTTGAAATATGATTTCCCACCACATGGTCTTAATCAAATTGACCGCGTCACTCGTATAACATCTATAATTGGCCGGAAGAGGCTAGAATTACCCATTGACCCACACATTATATTTTATACAAAACAGCTAATAACTTTTTTGGAAGCATATTTTTTTGGTTCAAACATCCCCATGAATTCATTTTTCTCCCTACTGCCTTTAAGTTTGTTCGGAAAATATATTTTCCAGCACGTGGTATGGTTAAATTACCCCCTCCTTCCTCCCCACGCCATTTGCCAAAGACATAACAATTTGTGCTACATATTGATAATCTTCAAAATAATATTTTGTCGATAAAAATTGAATAATTCTCGATAAAATTGAAAAAATTATGATCAAAGTACACCCGTCATATGCAGGGATTCCATATTTGGTCATAACTTTTTTTCTTTCTTTTTTTTTGGTCTGGGTAAACTGTGCAATTTTACTTATGTAGTTAACAAAGTTGATTTATTTTGTAACTAAGGCCTTTGGCCCATGTAAAACATATAACAAAGAAATAACAAAGAATGTACAATTTTGATAGCAATGCATTGTAATGAGATAGGAATAAAACACAAAAATTGAATAATAATGAACATAATATACTTAATTAAACAAGCATAACATTTGTTCAATAAAATTTGAAGAATGTAAAAAAGATTATTTCGAGAATCCTTAGATAGTAGGTTATGAAATTTTAAGATGTTTGGGTTACTTGTGTAGTAACTTGGTATGTATGGGCAAATTAACAAAAAGTGGTATTTAACAACAATTGTATGTACCTTTTTAGAGTAATCAATGTCTGCAAACCTGCCAAAATATTTTCTACATTGTTGTCCGATGTCTATACATGTCAATATAAAATACCTGGCAGACCCCTAGCTTGATTTAAAAAGGGGCAGGGTGCTAGAATTGTTAAAAGGCACATTAATGCGTGTGCGAAGCGCTGCGCCTTTTTTGGTGTGAGATCTAAGGCCCCCCTTAAAGCTTAAGCCCTCGGTGAGAAGCTCTGGGGTTTTAGCTATAATCATACCTCAAAATAAAACTATTCTGACTGATAAGAAGCATTCATGAGCCAAACAGGACAATTGCCTACTAAGCCGTCATGCTGTCTTGTTTTGGATCCATGTAAAGTATTTCATTTATGAGTTTAATTAAGATTATTAAGTTTTTGAAGAATTGTTTTTAGTTGAATTTTTTTTTTGTACATACTTTTCTGATGAGGGGTAGGGCAGACCAAAAGAGGCAGGGATGGGTGATGCTGGCCGCCACTCTGAAACAGAAAAGGTAGGGAACTGTCTGGGATATTGAACTCCAAAAGCTACAATTACCATAAGAGCCATTGGGTAGGCAGTGTATGTGGCTTCTCTTTCATAGATCACAGTTTTTACATACATAGCAAATCTTCAAACTTTGATTAGCCATAACTCAGAAGTACAGTGTTTTTGTTGTTGTTTTTTTTGTAATTTAAAGACTATTCTGTTCAGAATCAAAAGCTCTTTTTGGTTAATATACTTTATAATCTTTATCTCGCCATATACCTTGCAGCTAACATGTTGGCGGTTGTACACTACTACAGCCTGTGGAGAAAACTTATCATGTGATGTACACTGGTGTAGCCAGAATTTTTCTTGGGGGTGGGGGAAAACTATGAGCAGCGAGAGGAATTTTTGATGGGGGTAACCGAAAGTATATTTCCATAAGGCGACATTTCTTTGTGCGTAGTGCATAGCCCCACATGGTGAGGTCCAGGAGCCCACCTAATGGCCCCTGGTGGAGTCTATGGGCGAAGCCCCAGGTGGGGGTCCGGTCGAAGCCCCCGGAAGCTCTGAGAAATTACACATTTTAGAGATATGAAATGCATTAAAATTGAAGCCAAATCGCATGGTGTGTTTTCAAGAGGCGAAGTTCCAGAAAGCTACGAGACATGAAGAGAATTAGGCACTGGCGTAAGGATTTGTATTCATTTTTTTTTTTTTGTGGGGGGGGGGGGGGAGGGGTAACTGTCTGTGTGATATGTGTCACACAGTCTGAAGATGTGCATTATATATAGAGTTTGTAAAAGCTTTTGGGTTTTATATGCTGAATTGCTCGTTGAAAACCTGTAGTAGAATCACCAGGCAGGCATAGCGACGTTATGGGTAATGTGTCTTGTAATTTCAATTTTTTTTGTGTGGGATTGGGGCGGCCATGACCCCCCCCCCCCTCCCTCCCCCTCCCTTTCCCCGTCTCTGGCTACGCCAATGGATGTACATGTATTATTTTACAGCAGAAAGTGCAGATAGATATTTACTCGTTTTTTAAATATTTTTTTTATTGCAGGCTAGTAGGAAGCAGCAACTCAAGACTGAGATGACTTGGGATTTTGATGACGAGGAAACGAGAGATATGTATGCAGACCTGGGAGTTAAGGAGTTGGAGACAGAGGGACATGAACCATGGAGAACTAGTAAAAGACAAAAGGTAAACTGCTTGTCCAAAGAAATTCATGTGTAAACTATTTTAATACATGGTCTCGTTTCAATCTTAAAGCAAAAGTGTCGTCCCATAAATATGTTCAGAAGTGAACGCCGCCGTGCTGGGAACGTCACTTCCTGTTTTTAACTTTCTCTATTCTCACCCGTACATCTGTGTTGAGAGCAACGTGACTTCTATTCTGTTCTCTCCAACTTTTCAATCCGATCTGCATCTGCTTTCGTGAGATCATTCTTTTGTTTTTCTTCCCTCCCGTTCTGACCAGACTTTCGTGCCTTATCGTTACCTGTACAGCGGTTCTCCCATAGTAGTTCCGCGATTTTTTTTTCTACTTGCCTTGGGTCTTTCGACCCTTGGTTTTTTTTTTCATCAGGCTTCTGCCTTGACCTTGACCCTCCCTCCCCTCCCCGTGACCCACCTGCTACCTCCATTGACCAGTCTTCAGCCCCAGTCCCCAAAATTCTAATAATACACGCCACCAATAAACCAGAAAGTTTTTAAAGAATTTTCCCTTTCTCGTTCACAAAGCGCTTCAAGGCCTTGTCGGTACCCTCCCCAAGGTCTCTCCCTTCAGTTTTGGCGATCTCCTGGTGCATTGCATCAGGGACACTCAAGCCACCACCTTCCTCACCACCAAAACCCTAGCCAAATACCGGTATTGACGTTACAGTCACCCCCACCGCTCCCTAAACTCTAGCAAAGGTAAAGGTGTGGTCAGAACTAGAGACCTTGCCTACCTGACCGATGAAGACCTCGTAGAGGAACTTGCTAATCAACATGTTACTGAAATCCATCGTCTCATCCTGAAAAGAGATGGTGCTGAAACACCTACCAATACAATCTTCCTGACTTTTTCCACACCCAACTCTCCCCTCCCACATCACTGCTGGTTACCTGAGAATCCCAGTTACCCCCCTTATATTCCTAACCCCCTCCGTTGTCATAAGTGCCAGAGGTATGGCCATGGTAAAAAAAACTGCCACAGCCAAGCGCGCTGTGGCAGCTGTTTAGCCCCGGACCATGACAGCGCCTTCTGCACCAACTCCCCACTCTGCACCAATTGCGACGGTACTCATCCAGCTAATCATCCCTCCTTCTCAAAAGACTGCCCCACCTGGCTTCAGGAAAAGCAGATAACCGAACTATAAAAACCCTTAATCCCAACATCACTCCTCCAATACCAATACAGCCCCCTAACACAACTAAAACTGACTCATATACCCAAACCAACCTCACCTGGCTCTTCTCACCCAGTCCTAAGCCCATCAAAATTGCCAACACCCATAAGCCAAACCACCTCCACCACCACCACTTCTCTCCCCAACCTTCTTTCCTTCTCTAAAACTCCCGCCGTACCCTACCCCAACATCTTTAATGCCATCAAGCATCAAACTCAAGCCAACCTGGCTAACAATCATCAAAACAACAAACCAAGAAACAACCAATCAACAAACAGCCCACCATCCAACCCACACATATGACACGGAAGAGAATATGGATTGTTCGATTACCAAACATACTTCTCGTCCAACTTTTAAAAGTAACCGCTCCCAAACAAACAGGGACAAATCCAAAGAAAAAATAAGCCAACTCAGACCCAACAGATCTTTCTCCAGATAACCCCTTGCCTCCTTATGGCATGCAAAATAAACGATTACAATAACATTCACAACATTATACAATGGAACATCAGGAGCCTTAAGGCCAATTCTGAAGAAATTGACCTACTGGCCATCACCTTTAACCCAGTCGTTTTCTGTTTACAAGAATCCTTTTTAAAAACCACTGACCATTATTCTCTGAACAACTTCGCTTGCTATCACCAACATCAAGTGGACGCCGACAGGGCCTGTGGGGGCGTCTCCTTTTTTGTTAGACACGGTATCCCACACATCCCTGTTCATGTAAACACTGACCTTCAGGCTATCTTCCACAAAACCTTTGTCTATCTCCCACAAAACCTTCACTCTTTGCAATATTTATCTCCCCCAATGCCAACGTTCAGCCAACCAGCCTTAACAACCTCATCTCTCAGCTCCCCTCCCCCTTTATCCTTCTTGGTGACTTCAATGCCCACAACCCCCTGTGGGGCTCCAATACCACCACCCCAGAGGCAAGCTCATTGAAAACACTCTTCGACAGCACAGCCTCTCCTTGCTGAACACTAACTCCCCGACCTACCTTCACCCTGCCACAGGTTCCCTCACCTGTTTTGACCTGTCTAACTCCCCGATCTACCTTTACCCTGCCACAGGCTCCCTCACCTGTATTGACCTGTCTATCTGTTCCCCCAACCTCCTTGATTTTAGCTAAAAAGTCACTGCTGATCTCTGTGGTAGTGACCATTACCCTCTTCTTATACACTCCAACCTTCAAACCCCCACTGACCACATCCCCAATGGGAAGCTAGAGAAGGCTGACTGGCCCGTTTTCGAAACCCTCTGTGACTTGCACCTCTCCCCCCCCATCTCCTTGAAGGTGAGGATCCCATGTCAAGCTTCAGTAACATCCTTATCAACATCGCCACCTGCTCTATTTCCAAAACCTCCCAATCCCCTAACCAACCCATCCCTCGATACATGGCTCTCTGATGACTGCAAAACCGCCATCAAGAACGAGAAAAGGGCCCACAGGAACATCAAAACTAACCCGACCACCAACAATCTCAACCTCTTTCGCATCAGCCGTGCGAAGGCCAGGCGCACTATCAAGGACAGAAAAACCAACACTTGGAACTACTTCATCTCTTCTCACACCACCGACACCCCCACTAAGAAGATTTGGAGAATGGTTAACATGTTTCACGGCAGGGTGGGCAAGTCTCCCATCTCCCATCTCTCCTGGAATGGTAACCTTATCACCGCGAAAAAGGACATCGTTAACCACCTCGCCGCCTCTTTTAGCAACATCTCATCCTTGGCCAACTACCCCAATGCTTTCAAAACCAAAAAAGCTTGTGATGAAGCTCAGAGTATCACCTTTCCCTCTGACAACTCTGAGAGCTACAACACCCCTCTCACCCTTTCTGAATTAAACCAAGCCATCCACAATGCTGGCTGCACCTCCAAGGGCCCAGATAACATTCCCCACCAGTTCCTGAAACACCTCTCCAACAAGGCCACCACTACCCTACTCACCATCCTCAACCACATTTGGTCCTCACACTCTTTTTCCCCTATCTGGAGGACAGCTATTGTCACCCCCGTCTCTAAACCGGGGAAGGACAGTACCGACCCCTCCAGCTATCGCCCCATCGCCCTCACCTGCTGTCTCTGTAAAATTATGGAAAGGATTATTAACCAGAGATTAAACTGGTTCCTTGAGACCAACAGAATCCTCTCCCCTCACCAAAGCGGCTTCCGAAAACATTGCAATACCCTAGATCAGTTAATTACGCTCGACACCGCTATCCGGGAATCCTTTGCAAAAAAGAAACACCTCATCGCATCATTTTCGACCTGGAGAAAGCTTTCGACACTACTTGGAAATACGGCAGTCCGCAACTTTACACCATCGGCCTCAAGAGGCCACCTCCCCATCTTTATTCAAAACTTTCTCTTATCTAGGCAGTTCCAAGTTCGTATTGGCCACACCCTTTCCAACTCCTACCCCCAAAAAGAGGGCGTCCCTCAGGGCAGCATCCTCTCCCCCACCCTCTTAAACCTGAGCATCAACGACATCGCAGACAACCTTGGCCCCAACATCAAATGTGCCCTCTACGTGAATGACTTCACCATCTTCTACTCCTCCCCTAGCTTTCCTCTTGTCAAAAATAGGCTCCAACTCAGCCTCAACTGGCTGCAAGACTGGTGCAACAATTACGGTTTTAAATTCTCCAAAGACAAGACAGTCTGCATGCACGTCTGTCATTTCAACAACCTCCATCCTTCCCCGAACCTTGTGCTCAATGGCAATCGCATCCCTAAAGTTGAACACACTAAATTCCTGGGTTTAACTCTAGACCCCAAGCTCTCCTACAAGCAGCACTTCACCAACCTGAAACAGAAATGCAACAGCTCCCTCAACATTCTCCGCTTCCTCTCCAACACCACTTAGGGTGCAAACCGCCGTGCTCTCCTAAAAATCTTCAGGCTCACCATTCGTGCCAAGCTTGACTACGGCAATATTGTCTACTGTGTCGCTCACAACTCTTACCTCAACCACATCAACACCATCCAAAATAAAGCCCTCAGGCTTTGTCTGCATGCCAACAGGACCTCCCCAATCACCAGCCTTCATGTTGAGATAACGAACCCCCCTTTCTGCTAAGGTGTAGAAAGCTTAGCCTTTCCTATGCTTTTAGAGTCCTCACCAACACCCAGAACCCTGTTTACAACCTCATTAGGTACCCTAATTTCTCCACCCTCTTTGATAGGACTAAAACCCAATCCCCTCCCTTTAGCTTGCACGTCAAATCAGACCTCCTCCATTTCGACATCAACCCCACCACTCTTGGCACCTTTTCCTGGCCCACTTTTCCTCCTTGGGCCACCCCCCCTCCCTTTTGTCCACCTGGGCTTCTCCACTCATCACAAAACTCAAACCCACCCTAACCTCTTCATCAATCTCCACAACCAAATCAAAGACCAACTCTCAAACTACACCTCCATCTATACTGATGGCTGGAAGGAAGGCGACCAGACAGCTTCATCCAAGACATCACCCTCAGTAGCAGGCTTCTCGACTACTCGTCTATCTTTTCAGCCAAGGCAATGGCCATCCTCTTCGCCCTCAACTTTATTGAGTACTCTTTGCTCAGCCACTTTGCCATCTTCTCTGACTCCAAGGCGGTTCTTACTTCTTTATTCAATCTTAAATAGGATAACTCCACATCCCATTTCCTCCTCCGGAAACTCCTTTTGCCCACCCTCTGCAGGAAAAGTATTATTTTCTTCTGGATACCCAGCCATGTTGGCATCCCTGGCAATGACAGGGCTGATGCAGCCGCTAAGCTTGCCTTCAACCTCCCCCCTACCCCATTTCCCAAAACCCTTTCTGACATCAAACCGCTTATCGCTTCTCTTGTTCGTGATTGCTGGCAAACCCCATGGGACTCCAAAATTGATCACAAACTCCACGTCATCCAGCCCACCATACCGATCAAACCCACCATCAACAACCTCTTGTGTCGACAACGTTCATATCACCCGTCTTAAAATAGGTCACATCCACCTCACTCCCACCTCCGTATTGGCTTCCCCCAACCCCTCTGCAACAATTGCCATTGCACAGTCACAGTCCATCACGTTCTCCTTGCTTGCCCCCTGTACACCTTCCCAGAGCTTCCCTCGCTCCAACCAACTGAATTGCCGAGCTCTTCCAGAAAAACCCTCTGGATAAAATTATCTCCTTCCTTCATCATTATTCCCTCTACAACCATATTTAGTCCTCCTCTTCCACTCCTCCTCTCTCTACTTCCTAATTTTTTTTTCACCCATGCACCTCTCCTCTCGATCCCAGCTTCCTGACTTTTAGTTCTTGTATTTTTCTCAATCTCCCCCTGTTTTCTTTCCTTCCTACCTTTAGAATGATCTAACCTCTCAGGCACAATTTGACCCTTGTTGTTGTTGTGCTGTTAAGCCCTCATCAAACAAACAATTCTCTATTGATCGCGATGAATCTGCGATGTTATCGATTACACATCCGCCGGACCGTACATATTGGGCCTACAGTATTTTTGATAATATCACAGATTTCTTGCAATCAATAAGGGAAATTGAAAATTGGAAGTTACGTTACCAGCGCGGCGGCGTTTACTTCTGAATTTATTTATGGGACGATACCTTTCCTTTAATGATGTTCAATGTAATGTTATTCGTAAGTACTGTATGTATAGTACTGTATGTATAGTACTGTATGTATAGTACTGTATGTATAGTACTGTATGTATAGTGCTGTATGTATAGTGCTGTATGTATAGTACTGTATGTATAGTACTCTATGTATAGTACTGTATGTATAGTACTGTATGTATAGTACTGTATGTATAGTACTGTATGTATAGTACTGTATGTATAGTACTGTATTATGCTGAACAAAAAAGGCATTTGTGGCCAATTTTCACTAGGCTTGACAGTGCGCCATAATTAGCAATTAGGCTATAATATTCCATGTGAGATATAGCATCTTACTCTGCCTTGATATCCAGAATGGGCTATAATATCCCATTTAAGATATAGTATTTTATTCTGCATTGATATCCAGAATGGGCTATAATATCCCATTTGAGATATAGCATCTCACCCTGCATTGATATCTAGAATGGGCTATAATATCTCATTTGAGATATAGCATTTTACTCTGCATTGATATCTAGAATGGGCTATAATATCCCATTGGTGATATAAATTGTATGCCCATTGGAATATCAACCTCAACCTTAATATTTCATTACTTAGAAAATAAATTATTCAAATACATTTGCATACAAAGTAGGGGAATTTCTGCCACAAGTTGGGAATATTCATTTCACCAGAGATTAGCAATATCCATCAAAGCATAGCAAAACTGATGAAAGCAAGTGTAAGGTCTGGAATTGAAAATGTGAATATTGATAGTTTTAAAGTTTCTGTAAAACTGATTTAATGATTAAAAATTGACAATTATTAAACACCCTCTTGCACTTTTGACTCTGACTGTCATGGTGCTATTAAACATCAATAAACCAAACCAAAAAATTGAGTTTTATTATTTGTGCATAAATTATGAAAAGAGAAAGCAAAACTTGAAGCCTTAATGGAATGATGACAGTTTTTATATCATGCTTGAGATATTATATCCCAATTGAGATATTTCAAATGATAACCTGTTTGGTACATATCCAGCACTGATTGATAACATGAAGCATTTTAAGCTTCTTAGTATCATTGAGGCATATTTACGCATTGAGTGTATTCAAATGGTAATGATGTCATTGCAAACTTGTTAGAATTAGCAAAAAGTCTATAGTAAGACACACTTTATGTAACAGTAGCAATACAGTTTTGGGACTGACATAGAGCATCCATTTTGGGTGGCTAGTCACGTGATGACCACTTGACTACTCGTCATCACTCACGGAAGAAACAGTATGTACGTTGCCAATGGCAATATGCCTAGCTCACAATATCAGTTTTATTGATGATGTTGTAGAAACATTAACAAAAACAAATTTCAAGATTTTGTCCAGTTAATCAGCGCAGTGTAAATATTTGTAACGTACAGATTACTGATTACTGTACAGATTACTGATGTTGTTGCAGTGCTTACACCAAGGTTCAAAATTATTATTATTATTATTTCTATTTTGGAGGGGGGGAATTTCCCCCTTGTGTAAATTGGGGATGGGATTTCAATAAAAGATATATTTCTTTTATGAAAAATTGGAAAAAAAGCCCAAATTTGGCTGAAAAAGTGCCAAAATGGCATGTTTCGGCCATTTTGTTTCTGTGGGAATTCCCCCTCCATTTAATTTTTTTAGCAGAAATTTGATCAAATGTGCAGGAAATCTCAGTCCTGCACCTTGATGTGAACAGTGTGTTGTTGACACCAAACGTTCAAGAAAAGGCATTTTCAATGGTCCCAAAAAGTAAAATATTTTCTCCACCCCTGCATTATGCTTGCAACCAAAGTTGTAAAATGAGTCAAAAAATTAGTACTCAGATTAAAATATTTGGAAAACAAAACCATGGACCACCCTGGCTGCACCACCTGGCAGTGGTCAAAAAATCTGCATAAGCCCACTAGCCCTGGATTTGCAGAAAGGCTAGAACAATTTCAATAAACTAGTGTTCCATTGGGCAATGGCTAGTCCAAAACGCAGACAGTTCTGTCAGTATACAGTATCAGAGAGGGAAAGAAAGCAGTATGAGCGTGGGGCAAGCTCAGTGGGGCAAGGAGGCACCTTTGGCTATCGTGATACTGATCTTGTCAAACCATTCTCCAAAACATTCAAAGAATAATCATCAAGAGACTATTATGTCAACAAAACCTCATTAAGAATTTTTGGCCCTTAGACCCCTCCAACCCGACACCCCCGATTTTCTCAAAATCAGGGGTAATCCACACCATTCAACCCGAGAGACTCTTCACAATTCATTGTAATGTATACCTTCTTAACTGACACGATCTTCATAGTTTATTCACAGTTCACTTGTTAGCAACCAGCTATTGTTACACTGTACACAATAGGTCATTCATCTTGGGCTCAAGACACATAACTGCTGTTCAGTGATGCAAATCAGATTAGTCCTTGGCGGAGCCTAAATAAAAATATACATTATTTGCTTGGGAGAACTTTGTGCAAAACGCATGAATGATTGATGGACCATTCCTCGTAAGGATGGTTATTTCATCATGTGTATTCAGAGTCTGAAACCAGTCTGGCACATTTGACTATCACTATGCCATTAAACCTAACAAACCTGAAAGCAACTCAGTTTTTCATATTGTCATTGCAACATAGTGATGCTGATACGTAATTGAAGCTTGTCAAGGGCATATGGTCATATTATGTATTATATTTAAGACGTTTAAACGAATGTGAAAACGACCATTTAAATACTCAGACCATTAAACAAAAACACAACCCTTATCATATTTCATTGATGTTCATATTTCTTATAGACTGTGACTGATGACGAACAGAAGACACCAGAGGATCAACAGTGTTCGCCACCACAAACAGCCACCAGACTGACACCACCAGTCTGCACCTCACAATCACAAGCAGCCGCCAGACTGACGCCACCAGTCTGCACCTGTAGACCTCCAACAAATCTAGCTAAGAAGGAAGGAAAAGGTGATTCAACCATGGGGTTTAACTCTTCTTGATAATTATTCACAAGTGTTGATATTTGAATGCAGTTTAATCATGCCCCCATAACTGTTCACATTAAGGTGCAGGATTCCCGCACTTATTATCATATGCCCGCTCAAAAATAAAAAGATAAATTAAATTGTCTGAAAAATGGCATTTTCAGCCAAATGTTTTTTTTTTTTTTGGTGGTAGTTTTGGCCTTTTTGGGGTATTTTTGGCCTTTTGGGGGTATTTTTGGCCTTTTTGGATTTTTTAGGGTATTTTTGGCCTTTTTGGGGTATTTTTGGCCTTTGGTATTTGAAAAAAGAAAGAAACATCCACCCCCCCCCCCTCTTCTTTTTTTTTTTTTTTCCCCTCAAAAATTATACAAGCGACAAAAATCCATCCAAAATTTGAACCTTGGTGTGAACACTACCCCATAGTTGTTAAGGGATTATATGGATCCATTCTTCTGTGTGTTCAACCAATGAATTATTAGGTCCTGAAATTCCATATTGGACATAGTTCTCACTTATCTCCGAGTCGGAATTAATTATAAAATTTACTTCTAGTTATACCTTACCTTCCATGCTATAAATATACAATCTGGTTACATGACCTGATTCTAACACACTTCTAACCGACCTTAAAAACGTAGTTACCAGCCCAATCCTGACCTCCATATTACCTCTACTAACCCGCACTTCTTTTCAGCGCATTATTTTCACAACATCGCTGGAACTGGTCAAATTTTCTTTTATGAATTTAAGCCTTTTCTAACAATTTTCTCCTTTGCAGCTTCTACCAGACAGGTTTTTATGCTGCTCTATCTTGTTCGGTTCGCCTTTTCAAGTCTTCTGTAGTAAGACGTGGTAGCCATGGGTCCGGGATTTCTTTGGTCCGACTCACAGGACTTATCCCTGTAGCCTACACTTAACATAGAGTGTTTTTGTTTCCATCCGTACAAAGCGGGTGACTAGTTCGGGAAAGTCCCACTCTCGCAGCGGGTGTTTTTAGGCTCTAGAGCACCAAGTGTGCCTGTCTAGTGGACCTCTTGCCCCTAGGTTTAAGTATTTTTCACCCTCGGCCCCGCCCTTCCATAAGGAGAGCTTAGCGTTATACTATGCATTGTATTAACATGTTAGGATATCTTCAGTACAGGTTTTCGTATGCATTAGGCCAATTTATTCAATCAATGTTGGCACATGCGTATTGGGCCGACGTCACCACAGGGTGTTCGAGGAGTCGGCTTCTTACAGCTCCAAGGAGCTACAGTTGTTACAAGAGAGCCTATATCGTTACCAGTACATATCGTGTATTCGTTTTTCTCGCTTATAATTTAGATACAGTTTTTAATTTTCAAACTTGAATTTTGGGGCGTTGGAGAGGCCTTGAGAGGGTCTCTCTGATGTCCTCTTTACAGGAGATCTAATCTTTTCTTTTTATCTCCACAGACACCAAGTTACTCAGTGGTTCGTGTTTTCCACACTACCCCTACGCTATTAAAGGATTAGTTCAGTGGTCAAGCATGTTTATCTTATATGAAAGAGGACTTCAAAAGAAACAAAATGGTGAAGAAAGCATTCTTAAATCTTATTCCGTTAAGGAGATGTTTAAGTTTAAAGTTTGGTATCATTTGTGTAGAAACGACTTAAATCAGACTAGTTGTGATGTCAGCCTCAGATTCATAAAAGTCTGTATGTATTCTATCATATTTTGTCCTGTGATTTTGTGGCTTAAAAACCATGGGATATGTCAGGAAAGTAGTAAAAAAAAAAGTAAAAAAAAAAAATGGTATTTATAATATACCACCTGAAGAAAGTTTGAGGGAAAATAATTAAAATAGTGAAAATATTAAATAAACTTTCTTTTAAAATACATATAGATTTTGAGGAATCTGAGGCTGTAAAGTCACAACTAGTCTGATTTTAGTCGTTTCTACAGAAATGATACCAAACTTTAAACCTGAATATCTCCTTTAATGGAATAAGATTTTTGAATGCTTTCGTCACCATTTTGTTTCTTTTGAAGTCTTCTTTCATATAAGATGGACTTTCTTGACCACTAAATTAATCCTTTAAAGTATTTACGTTCAGTGCATATTTCCGGGTATAAAAAAAAATTCAGATACAAATTTTTCTAATAAATTTTTTGGATGTACTAAATTGCTGTGGCTTGCCTCTCTATGTTTGACAAAGGGTCGTAGGTACATCCCCCGCAGAGGCTTCTTGGTGTAAGTGTATATGTATGCATTCATATATATATATTTTTACTTTTCAGATAAACGCCAAGAGGCGACATAAATCAATTAGTCTCAGAGTTTCTACTTACGCGAGGGCCACCTTCTCGATAAATTACTGAGTCATGGAGTCCTGTATTTGTAGTTTACTTTGTTAACTTTTCCTGATTAACACCCTGGATGCCTCTTGACTCGGTAGATTACTGAGTCAGGAGGGCCACGGTGAACAGGTCCGTACGGCTCCATAGTTTTGTAATGGGATAACGTATACTGTACGATTAACCCGGAAATACACCAACTAGCTAAGAAGCTACGTGGTCAGGTGACAAGTGACTATCTCCGCAAGAAGTATAGCACCACGAGAGCTATTTTCTTCCTGGTCCAGTAGCCATTAGCTACACAGTTCCACGGCCATGTGAACGGCATTAATAAGATTATCTGCGTTGAACGTTACAGTTCCGCAATTATTTTCACCAATATCATAGACACGGAGGACAGGTCCCTGAGTGTCGGTGCGTTACGCACCCAAGATGTCCCGCGATGCATAGCATGTAAAGGCTTCTTTAAATTACACTCCTGTGACATCCATCTCACGTGTTACGCGTGTAGATTATGCTGCAAGTCCAAGCCATGTACTATATGCAGCGACTGGGATCAAGCGGCGTGGTTGGAGCACAGACTCCACCGTGACCGGCACTTTAAAAAAGCGACCGAGAGAGTGGAGAAACGACGGTCAGATAGGCCATGTTTGTCTCCCCCCCCCCCTCCCCGCTGCCACCGCCACCCAAACTTAATTCGCAGCCCTCTCCTGCCAGGGAGGCGGGGCCGCCTCCCACTCTCAGCAAGGCACCCCACGACGGCCCCCGCAGCTGAGTAGGTGTACGCTAACAAGGACCCCAGTGGTGCCAAATGCTGTGGCGGAGCCCAATCCTCCCGTCCCCCCGGTGAGGTCTCCTGAATGAGGCAGACACCGGAGGAGAGACAGGGAACGGGATAGTGCATACTACAAGGGGGAGGGGGGGGGGGACAGTCGACGTC
Source organism: Chiridota heheva (assembly GCA_020152595.1). Classification (NCBI taxonomy): domain Eukaryota; kingdom Metazoa; phylum Echinodermata; class Holothuroidea; order Apodida; family Chiridotidae; genus Chiridota; species Chiridota heheva. The sequence goes on from JAIGNY010003782.1 coordinate 746,863, forward strand.
ACCAGTCTCCTCTTTTCCTTCTTCATCCTCCCCTGAAGCCAGGCGGAAGCGAAGGAAGCAACACGGAAACCCCCTTGAGAATCCCACCGTCCATGACACACTTAAGAAAACACTTGAGACTTTGGTGTCCCAGGCGCTGGAGCGAAAGCTACCACCTCCTGCACCTCGCCCTCCGGCAGCTGTCGCTGCCGCAGCATGGCATCCCCCCGACCCTAAGGTCTCGGAGGAGGATGCCCTTGACATCTATCCCTTGCGAGAGGAAGTCTATTTTTTGGACGACATGGACCCTCCAGTGGAGACTCTGGACACGCCTACAGCACGGGACCACCCCACAGAATGGGGGATTCCTCCCGCCGCCCCGGTTCAAGCCTTCCCCAGTGCCGCATTAACGATGCGGACCGCACTAGATAAGACCCCCGTATCCTACCGGATACCGGACAAGGTCCTCTTCCCGCCACCCCCCCCCCCCTAGTGGACCCCCTTTTACAAGGGAAGTGGGTTGTCCAGCTTATTGACTTCCCAGAACGGGAAATCAAGCTGGATATTGCAGAAGCACCCCTCATAGAGGCTGGCCCACCGTCTTAGCTTAGACTGCTCAGACAATTTCCCATTGATGCCTCCCTTGTGACCAGGTTTGGCATTGGGCCACGACCCCGGACAGGGACTGGACAGCCTACAACAAAGAAGTTGACAAGGCCACGCGTGTCCAACCAGCCGCCTATCAGGCACTCATAAACACCCCCTTGATCCCGGAAAGAGTGTGGTAACTCCTCCGTCAGCTGATGAGCGGCACCGCAGCGGTGGCCAGGGCTAAGAAATTTCTTAACCCTGCGGTCCAGCAGAGGGAAGATTCCCTAACAGCTGTTGACCGGGTCGTACGGCGGGGTTTTAAATACCAAGCCCTTGCTGTATGGGTGACAGAGGGCTTTGACTTGGTTGTGCATAGGCATCTACCAGCCGACGTCTTTACAAAGACCGCGCCTTTGTTAATTGGACTCTCGGATTAATTCGACTCGACAGTCGACCAACTTGCTCAAGCCTCCGCAATGGTAGTCCGGGAGAGGCGCAAGAATGTTTTCCCTCTCCTTGGACTCTCTGACGCCACTCAGACAGACCTTCGGCACTTACCAACAGAAGGCCCAGACCTATTTGCAGGTCACTTCCAAGATGTTTTGTTGCGCCAAGCTGGCCGCTAGGACGATATTCGGAAGATTCAGAAGCTGTTAGTGAAGACGAAGTCTTTTTCTTCTCTTCCCGCACGTTGCCGCCCTTCGGCCCCGTATGGGGCCCGGGTGCGTCTAACCAGCGACGGGTCCATCGTTGCCGTAACAGGACCCCATACAGCTCCTTACTCTCGCCACTTCGTGGACCGGCAGAGTGAACGTTGCAGAGACTGGTCAATGCTCCTTCCCCTCTGCATGCAGAGCGGGTACCTCCTCCTCCCGAGGGAAGGGCAAGGGACAGTGTTTTTGACGTTGACAGGTCTTCCAGTTGGGGGTCGTTTTGGGAAATTTTCAGAGGCTTGGGAGAGAGTCTTAACAGACAAATGGGTGCTACTAACCATTCGGCAGGGTTACCGTCTAGAGTTCACGACTCCCCGCCCCACCCGCACGCCTCGTCTGAGCAACCATGCAGAGTTGCTGAGGACAGAATCAGGAAGCTGCTGGCGAAGAGAGCCATCACCCCCATTTTGAATTCTCCCAGGAACGTCGTAATGTCCGCGTTTTTCCTGGCCACCAAGAAGGGGAACAAGTGGCGCCCGTTAATCAATCTGAGACCATTCAACAGTTTCATTTGTCCGTTGAAGTTCAAGATGGAGACTCTTCACTCCATCCTCCCTGAGTTGACAAGTTTTTTTTTCTTCCTATGAATCCCCGATTTTCCCGCAGTTATAACCGCCGGAACTGTAGATTTCTTTTCAGGTCTGGGATCACAATCCCCCATAACCTTGCTCAGTGATTGTATCAGCTCTCTGATTTCTTACGCAACTGCGAGGATCACTTATTGTTAAAAAAAATATTTAAAAAAACCTGAAGGAACATCTGTTTAAAACCTGTTTTGAACATTAATTTTTCATTTTGAATTAAACTGTATTTATCTTATTTTTGACATTGTAGTTTGCTTTGTGTTTTCCTTTGTTAAGCGCCCTGATCAATTTGTCTCATTTTTCACTATATAAGTTTGTATTATTATAATTATTATTATTGTTGTTGTCGTCGTCGTTGTTGGTGTTGTTGTTGTTATCATTATTATTATTATTATTATTGTAGAAAAATTTGAGCTGCCTCCTCTATCCATATATGACAGATTTTACCTACCTCAAAAAGTCCTCATAATTTTGAAGCAACCATGACTACTGTATAACCCACTAAATACAGTAAGCTAATTTCAAAATTGTTCCTAAAGTTTAAATCTCTTTTTGATCGGAAATGAAATGGCAAACATGTAGTTGTACATACACCTTTAAATCTGTGCGACAATTCTTTGAACAAGTTTTGGATTCTGAACCTTCTCTCTAAAAAGCATCTACTTTTATGAACCTTTGCAAACAAACCAACCAACAATATTATCCCCTCCCTAACAAAGTTGGTGAAGGGGGGAATAGATCTTTACCGTTCATCCGTCCGTTTGTGTGTCCGTCCACATCTATTGTCCGTTCTGCCTCATTCATTGTTCAGCTACTAGGGAACAAAAGATTGCGGCCCTAGGAAAGGAATTCCAACTTTATTTTATGATAATAAATTTATATAAAGGGTAACAAATGCATTCCAGACTTGAATAGCAGCAATTAAAATATTTGCTCTGGGATGAAAAAATTGAATAAAAGATCTGTGAACTGAATGGAATTTATAATGAAGGGTCTTGCGAATGAATAGCAAACAAACAATAAGTCTTTGCTTGAATAAAGGGACACATAATGACCTTATGATAATCTGCAAATTAATCTGTACTGAATTTTGAAAGTTGAATAATAGAACTGATGACTGAATGGAATTTATAATGTAGTGTCTTGCGAATGAATAGCAAAAAAACAATGTCTTCGCTTGAATAGAGTGGACACATAATAGACTAATGATGATGTGCAAATTAATCTGTACTGACAAATAATCTGTACTAAATTTTGATTCTGATTCGGTAGAAAGAGCAGCTCTATCTGGTTTATAAGGGGGAAAAAATTGAGCATGTTTCTATTGGAAGTGTGAGATTTAAGTTAAAGCTGGGGGGGGTGGGGATGGAGAGAGTGAAGGTTGGAATGATGAGTTGGTCAAGAGTATATTTGGTAGATAAATGGATGGCAAAAGGTGGGTTGGGGTAATGGGTAGTAGGTGAATGGATGGTAGTAGGTGAATGGATGATGGTAGGTGAATGGGGGATGGTAGGTGAATAGGGAGGGAATGGTACGGTGATGGGCCAGGTTGGAGAATAGAGGATGGCAGGTTAATGGAGGATTATAGATGGACGGGGGATGGAAGGTGAAGGGGGGTAAAAGTGAGGGAATGGGAGTGAGAAGAAAGAATGTTGAGTGGACGATGGTAGAATGATTGGTAGATGTAGGAATTAAGATGAAGGTATGATGGCATAAGGGATGGGATGGCATGGGGGACATGGTGGGATGAAATTTGGGACAGGGTGGCATGGCATGTGGGACAGGGTGGCATGTGGGACAGGGTACCATGGAATATGGGACAGGATGTCATGACATATAGGACAGGGTGGAATGCATGTTGGAATAGCCTGTAGGATAGGGTGGATGGCACTTGGTACATGGAAGGATGTCATTTGGGATAGGGAGGGATGTCATGTTGGACGGTAGCATGGTATATGGGACAGGGTGGCATGGTATATGGGACAGGGTGGCATGGGACAGGGTGGCATGGTATATGGGACAGGGTGGCATGGTATGTGGGACAGGGTGGCATGGTATATGGGACAGGGTGGCATGGTATATGGGACAGGGTGGCATGGTATATGGGACAGGGTGGCGTGGTATATGGGACAGGGTGGCGTGGTATATGGGACAGGGTGGCATGGTGGTATATGGGACAGGGTGGCATGGTGGTTTATGGGACAGGGTGGCATGATGGTATATGGGACAGGGTGGCATGGTGGTATATGGGACAGGGTGGCATGGTAGTATATGGGACAGGGTGGCATGGTAGTATATGGGACAGGGTGGCATGGTGGTATATGGGACAGGGTGGCATGGTGGTATATGGGACAGAGTGGCAAGGCATATGGTAGAATGTCATCTTTATTGCAGGTGTGATGGCATACGGGTCATGTTGTAGAATGGTATTTGGATTTCATGTGTAATTCCTATAGGGAGGGAGATAGCATGGTATGATATGTGAAACAAGAGGGTGGGATGGCAGGTGTGGCAGAGGCTAGAAAAGCATGTTATTAGCGGCGAGGGGATGCGTATTGTTTGTGATATCTGGTTATTATAAGCTCTTTTCTGCGCTTTGATACATCACAGGATATATCACATAAAATATCAAAAGGGTGTAAACTTGAAAGCTTAAAATGCCTTTTTTTCTTCATTATATAAATGCTTGTATTTATTTTTTAATGCAACACAAAAATGTGTTCACGTGGATGCCCAAAGACCTTCCAATAAATATATTAATATTTTCATTTTGTCAATCCAGCAAGTCACTCAAAATTTTCAGTCGTTTATGAAGTAAGTCCTTTTGAATGATACCTCTTTCTGTACTTTCAGACCATTTTGCCTCCCTGTCGGATGAGATCATAATCTGCATATTAAGATGGTTGCCGATGTACCACTTAGCTCGGTCGGCGCAAGTCTGCAAGAGGTGGAAAAGATTATGGTAGGTGTTTCATCCGTCTCTTTTCTTTAATATTTATCTACCTTTTATCTCCACATGCGGTTAATAATTGTTTTTCTGATTATAACATATTGCTGAGGCGGAGTGTTTTTTTGCGTATTTACTGCATGGGGCAAAGAACTTTGACCCGAGTGGAATGACCCCACTTTAGGAGGGTCATTCGCGAGTGCAAAGTCCTTGCACCATGCATTAAATAAGCATATACACACAATACCAAAACATGAATCTTTTGTAAAATTTCCGTGTTAGATTGTGTAAAATGCATTGACAAACAATAAAGAAGAATACAAAATGAGAAAAGTTTACATACATTTTTTCGTTTTAAAAAAATTTTTTTTACCTGTTGTAAAAATGAACTAAGCCAATTACCGAAGACCGTGCATTACACAGATTTAATGCACGGGTCATGACAATGCAAATACTCCATAGAAATTTTATTATCGGGAAAATCATGTTGGGGTGTCCGGAGTTGGAATTAATTATAGATACAATTTTCCACGGTTCTGAATAAAGGTGTCAAAAATCTTCCCAGGAAAAATTGCGGCAAATAATGTTAATGTAGTGAATACATCTGTTCCCAATTTAATGTACTTTTCATCCCACAATTACAGGGGGGACATTTTTAGCTTATATTTACTACATATACTGTTGTTTACTCAAGAAATCTAATCTTTTATATTTATTTATATTTTTTTAATGATTTTTTTTTTCTTCTACCCACGAACTCCCAATTTTCCAGCGGTTATAACAACTGGAACTGTAGATTTTTTCCAGCTCCGGGGGGTATCACTGTTTATCCCAATTGATTGTTTGAACCACGTATTCATAAGTTAGAATATTATTTATTAATGGAAAGTGCATGAACAAATAATTCTCAGCATTATCTGCTAATTGTTTAGTCTGTTATTGACACTTGTTCATAAATCTTTCTACCCAGAAAGTTTAACCAAATTTGCCAGTTCTTTGGCACAATTTTCCGTCACATTTGGTCATGAATTTTCAGCTTAGATAAGACGTTATGGAGAAGGCCCTTGGATATGAGTGGGAAGCATTTTGTACCAGGTTCTCTAGGCATGGTGTTATCACAAGGCAATTTTTTTTTCAGTTTATCACAATTTTCAGTCATATTTGGTCATGAATTTTCAATAATATTGGGTCACAACTTTCAGTCATATTTGGTCAGAAGTTTTCAGTTATATTTGGTCATAAATTTTCAATAATATTGGGTCACAACTTTTCAATCATATTTGGTCAGAAGTTTTCACTTATATTTTGGTAGTGAATTTTCAGTCAAATTTGGTCAACAATTTTCAATCAAATTTGGTCATGAATTTTTAGCCATATTTGGACATAAATTTTCAATCAAAATTTGGTCATAAATTTTCTGCCATATTTGGTCATGAATTTTCAGTCATATTTGGTCATGAATTTTCAGCCATATTTGCTCATGAATTTTCAACTAAATTTGGTCAAAAAATTTCGATCAAATTTGGTTGTAAATTTTTAGCCATATTTAACATAAGTTTTCAATCAAAATTTGGCCATAAATTTTCAGTCATATTTGGTCATGAGTTTTCAGTCATATTTGGTCATAAAGTTTTATTCATTTTTGGTCATGAACTTTCAGCTTAGATAATACGTTATGGAGGAGACCATTGGATATGAGTGGGAAGCATTTTGTACCAGGTTCCCTAGGCATGGTGTTATCACGGGGAACAACAGCAGCTAAGCTTGCCACAACTAACATCCAGGGACCTGTTTTTATACAGTAAGTAATTTCAGTGCTAACGCTTAAAGTTATACAGACAAGTACAAGTCAATTGCTGACTTCTTCCAGAAAAATCCTCCGGATAAAATTACCTCCTTTCTTTATCATGCTTCCCTCTACAACCATATTTAGTCCTCTTCCACCCCCTCTCTCTACTTTGTTTTTGTTTCACCCATGCACCTCCCTCGATCACAGCTTTCTGACTTTTTGTTCTTGAATTTCTCTCATTATTCCCCTGTTTCTTTTCTTTCCTACCTCTAGAATGATCTGACCTCTCAGGCACAATTTGACCTTTGTTGTCATGGTGCCGTTAAGCTCTCATCAAACAAACAAACGGACAAGTAGAGATTTCATATTCACCAGCAAGAACTTTCAATTCTGAACAGTATAGTCTTTGAATTATGTCAAAAGTGACTGCAGTTTCCGAGTTTTGAAATGTAAAAGTTGAATGTAAAAGTTGAATGTAAAAGTTGAATGTAAAAGTTGAATGTAAAAGTTGAATGTAAAAGTTAAATGTAAAAGTTGAATGTAAAAGTTGAATGTAAAAGTTAAATGTAAAAGTTGAATGTAAAAGTTGAATGTAAAAGTTAAATGTAAAAGTTGAATGTAAAAGTTGAATGTAAAAGTTGTGATGTATGAAAGATAGGACAGCTCAAAATCTTGAATCTAATTCTTTACATTTCTTCCCTTAATTCCAGCCACTGAAAATCACATTGAGGCATTTGAGACTTCAGCTGTTTAGCTGATTTCAGCAATTTTCCAAGCTAATTTCACCTATTTTCTGCATAATTGACAATACTTAGCTATTTTGATGAGAAAATTGATCAATTTCAGCATGTGAGACTTCAGCTATTTAGCTGAATTCAGCTATTTTCCAAGCTAATTTCACCTATTTTCTGCATAATTGACAATACTAATTGAAAAAATTGATCAATTTCAGCTACTTTTATAAATCACCACTCACATGTCTGAACATTGATTGGGGGAGGGGTTGATGAATATTCAAAACCTGTTTGCCATATTCATCCTCTCCCATTCAAATAATGGTGATGAAGGATTGAAAAACAATAATTTAACATAAGTAAATTCATTGGTTTTTCCCGTGTCGATGTCACAAAATTTCAGTAAAATATGCATAATTTATTAAAATACGGCCTTAAATTCTAAATATTGTAAATTGATGAAGTTTTAACTGATTTTAATGAAATGTTTCATTGCTTATGTTCGTCAATGTATTATCAATTTTATCGTAAAGCGCTTGGATCCACAGGAGAGGCGCTATATAAATAACTTCAATAATAATAATAATAATATTATCTACAGTCTTGCAAAAAAATTGCTGCGACATCTGCTTCCATCTTCAGCATTGGAAAATGACTTTCAAAAAATTCTTTAAAGGATTAGTTCAGGGGTCCAGCAAGTTAATCTTATACAAAAGAAGACTTCGAAAGAAACAAATTGGTGAAGAGAGCATTCAAAAATCTTATTTCGTTAAGGAGATATTAAAGGATTAGTTTAGGGGTCAAGCCAGTTAATCTTATATGAAAGAGGACTTCGAAAGAAACATTGGTGAAGAGAGCATTCAAAAATCTTATTCCATAAAGGAGATATTAAAGGATTAGTTTAGGGGTCAAGCAAGTTAATCTTATACGAAAGAAGACTTCGAAAGAAACAAATTGGTAAAGAGAGCTTTCAAAAATCTTATTTCGTTAAGGAGATATTAAAGGATTAGTTTAGGGGTCAAGCCAGTTAATCTTATACGAAAGAGGACTTCGAAAGAAACATTGGTGAAGAGAGCATTTAAAAATCTTATTTTATAAAGGAAATATTAAAGGATTAGTTCAGGGGTCAAGCAAGTTAATCTTATACGAAAGAAGACTTCAAAAGAAACAAATTGGTGAAGAGAGCATTCAAAAATTTATTCCGTTGAGGAGATATTTAAGTTCAAAACAAAATATGTTGAGTAAAGAGTACCAAAACTTTTGTCAAAGATTTTAAATTCAGCATCAACAAATATAATAATTTTGTACCTCAAGGCTATTTCTGTTTTATATATATGTTTAAAAGCAGACACGAAGCCTGACATAATTCTTATTTCATATGATAGAATTAACAATAAGTTTTCTTCTGACTAATTTTCATACCTCCCGAAGCAATTTAACACATTGTTTGTAATTATGAAAAACTTTATTTCTATTACTATGAGAGCCATAATTGTTATTTTAAGACATGCAAAAATGTTTTCATCAACCCAGTAATGTTGGAATGTAATATATTTCTTTATAATCTAATATGAAAAAATGTTTTCCTATTGTAAGAGTTAAGGACATTTTTTGTGTACACATAGAATTTTCACAACATGCTCTTAAAACTTTGTGTCACATCATTTTGTAATAAAAACTTCCAACAAAATTGATAAAGAAATAAAAATAGATTAAAATCTGTATGCCCCTGTTGGGAAAATAGTGTCACTTATGCACAAGATTTCAATACAGAATTGAACAAAATGGCAGCTTTCATGTGTGCGACTTCAAACATGAATAACTTGAGATAGGAATAAGATTTAACTTGCTGTTTTTGGTTGTTGGTTTATAGTTTGACCCTCTATCATATGAGATAGGGATTGTGTCAGACTTTATGTCTCCTTTAATACTTCATGCAATCAAAATGTTTTCACCTTCGTATTTTCCAGAACCGCACCCTCATCAACATCTTGTCCTCTTGCCCTTCAATACCTGGACTTGTCAATGTCCACCATCAAACCAGAAAGTATCTCCGAGATCCTTCAGAGGTGCTCGAACCTGCAAAAGCTGAACCTTGAAAGCTGTCCAGTCAACGATGATGTCCTCACATGTGTTACCAAGCAGAGAGATCTGCAGGTCCTGAATCTGAGCACCTGCACTGGCGTGCAAGGCGACCAGTTGGTGTGTCTGGTTAAGACGTGTCAAAGGTCAGTGGTAGAATTGTGTTCAGTCATTACTGTCATACGTCAAACATTATTATGAAAGATGAACTCGCAAATCTTGTCCTGATATTGAATTAAAAGTTTACACAAATTTGTCTAGAGAATATGCAAAGCCGAGAGTGATAATTTTTAAGTGATTATCACATTTGTCTTGCGATTGCCTCAACTTATGCTTAATAATTGGAAGATAATGTTGTATTAACCATAAAAATAGCACAAACTATTCATCAAAATAGCACAAACAATTCACCAAAATAGCACAAACAATTCACCAAAATAGCACAAACAATTCATCAAAATAGCACAAACAATTCATCAAAATAGCAAAAACAATTCACCAAAATAGCAAAAACAATTCACCAAAATAGCACAAACAATTCATCAAAATAGCACAAACAATTCACCAAAATAGCACAAACAATTCACCAAAATAGCAAAAACAATTCATCAAAATAGCAAACAATTCATCAAAATAGCAAAAACAATTTATCAAAACAGCTTTTTGAAGTTTAAGACCTTATTATAATTTGTTTTGCGAATTTTACTGAAATTCTGTGACATTAACAAAGAGAAAACCTACCAGTTTCTTTCTGGTACTGTAACTTATTGTTTTTCAATCTGTCACCAACTTTATGTGAATGGGAGCAGTTGAGTATTCTCGTGGTCGAAGTCGGCATAACTGTGTACGAGCTCAGTACAGTTTTGCTAAGTAGGAGGGGAAAATTTATCGTTACAGTCAATAGGATTTTTTTTTATGAATACTTTGTGTTGCCTCAGGCAGTCAGCGAAAATTAATGGTACTCATATATGTCACAAACTATTATCTAATACACATCATAATTGAAGAATCAATTCTGTCCAGTATTTGTTGCATAATGACAAAAAATATGTTTTTCTCCCATTGACTGCAATGATAACTGACTGTTTGTTTTCCCCTTTAACTGAAGTTTGAGATCGTTAAAAAAGGATTGTTAAGTCGCCGTGCACCACAACATTCCTGGATGTCCGACCTGGAGAATGTTCGAGAGGGATTGAATCTTCATTATACTACTCTCTTAAACAAAAATTGAACCGGAGAAAATAGTCCAAAGATTTTCAATGACTGAAATTTAAAGAATTACATTATTGACTTTACAATCTTTTCTCTTTCGATGTGATCAGTCAAAAATTGTTGTGTGGGAGCTTATTAGAGCAGGGGTACTTAAAGGAATATTCCCATGTTTTTAAAGGAATATTCTCATGTTTTTAAAGGAATATTCTTGTTTTTAAAGGAATATTTCCATGTTTTTAAAGGAATATTCCCAAGTTTTCAAAGGAATATTCTCATGTTTTTAAAGGAATATTCCCATGTTTTTGAAGGAATATTTCCATCTTTTTAAAGGAATATTCCCATGTTTTTAAAGGAATATTCCCATGTTTTTAAAGGAATATTCCCATGTTTAAAAAGGAATATTCCCATGTTTTTTGTTAAAATGTTATTCCTACCAGGAGATATTCAAATTTTAAGGCTCACAAAAATGCCAATAAGCGAATAGGAAAAGGCTCACTCAGTATGACATCACAGCAACACATTCTCCCACAAAGTTGATGTATTTCATTAAAATCTATCATTCTTTTTTATTTTTAAAACATGCTAGAAAAATAGATTGATGAAAGTTAGATATTTATATTTAATATTGCCAAATATACTCTACTTCAATAACTTTGGGAAAATGTTTCTAATCATACAGAAACAACCAATTAACATTCAAAGAAATACATAAACATTTGCAATGGACTTGCCTCTATGACATCATCAAACATAAATTCATCATACTGTACAAAAACTTTAAAATGCCATTAGGAAATCTTTAAAAATCCATATCTCACGAATGGAATATGATATCAACCTGATTTTTGTTACCAAATTTGCTCTAAAAGTATCCTCTTTCAAATATTTTTTTTTTACAATAAAAAAAATGGGAATATTCCTTTAATAGATTGAATGCGGTAGTGCTATTCCTTTCCTAACTTCCACTCACTGATTGGTGGTCTGGTAAATGTTCACAAATCTTTCCTCAGAATTGTATGCCACTTGTAAGAATTATGAGACAAATACAAAAACATAGGATTTAGAAAAGAACATTCCAAGGTCCCCCTGTAAAACATTACAAAATTTGCATAACAATACACAAATCGATGCCCGAGATATCCAAATGCTGTAAAGTGGTCAATTTTTTACCAATTTTTGATGACATTTTGTGCTACTTTCATGGTCTTTAGTAGATTTTAAAGCTGCTGTTGACTGTACATTTTCATATACCTTCAACATTGACCTTTGACCTTCACTACAGACTGCAGTCATTGAATGTGGCCTGGATTAACATTCCAGAACAATTTGTGCCAAGTTTTTTGAGAGCGTTGCCGCCCACCCTGCAGGAACTGAACCTAAGTGGATGCAGACGGAGCCTGAATGATGCAGGTAGGTCATTGTTATTACTTTTATTTCGTCTCCATTTTTACCTTAAGGTTTATCGCAGCATATGGTATATACGACGATAAGGTATTGTATTCTCTTTTGTGTGTGTGGGTGGGTAGGTGTAGGTGGGTGGGTGGGTGGGTGTGTGGGTGAGTGGGTGGGTAAGTGTACACAGTTTTGTGTCATGTTTACAGAGAAAACTGTACAAGCTATTAAGTTGAAACTTGGTGGGATGGTGCTTGGTGATGGAAGCTTGTGTCCAGCACAAGGTGGGTCATATGCCTTAAAGGTCTGAGGTCAAATAATCGATTAAAAATGGAAAATTTTGTGTCGCTCTTCCTGGGAAAACCACAAGTCATATTAGGTTGGTACTTGGTGTGTTGGTGGAAGGTGATACGGGGTAGCATCCCGTACAAAATAAGACATGCCACTTAAAGGTCAAAGGTCAAATAATTGATTAAAAATGAAAAATTTTGGTTTGTCGCATGTCATGGGATTATCGTAAGGGCAAATGAAAGACAATGTAAAGTTGTGTCTCACGAAAAGTGTGATATGTCGCTCAGAGGTCAAATAATAATGGTAAATTTTGTGTTGCATTTTATTGGACAAACATAATTGCTATTATATTGATCTTTGGTGGGTTGGTGGAGGTTACTTGGTGAGTTGGTTGGGGGTCATGCACGGCGATGTCCAACACATACTGGGGTATGTCACTTGAAGGTCAAAGGTCAGAGGTCAAATAATTAATTAATCATAGTAAATTTTGTGTTGCGCTTCCAGGGAAACCCACATGTTATATTGGGTTGGTACTTGGTGAGTTGGTGTAAGGCGCCATAGGGTAGTGTGCTGCATAAAATGGGACATATGTCACTCAACGGTCATATAATTGATTTTAAAATGGCAAATTTTGGTTGATCGCATGTTAGGGAAAGACCATCAGTGTAATTAGGTTGCTATTTGGTGAGTTCATGAAGGTTGATGTAAAATTGTGTCTCACAAAAGATATGTTATGTCACTTAAAAGATGATTTTCAAATTATATGCGTCAGAGACGACAAGGTCAGCAACTCCGTGGATTGCCATCTTGTTGTTTTGTGGGTTTCTAAAAAGTGTTTTTTTCTTTTCATATCAGTTGTTTTTTCATCCAATGCGACAAGAGCTTCCAAGTCTATCTTTTCCTTTGGGTATAAGACGTTTTGTAAATCATAAGGGACTGAATCTGAATAACAAAATCTTAAGGATTACTTAAATGTTCTGTCAGTTTGATCAATTATAACTCATAAGCTTTTTACAACAACAACAAAATGCAAAGACTGTTGTACAAAGAATTTAATCCTCTTCTAAGATGCAAAGAAAGAAAATATATTTTCTGGGTGTTATTTGGTCCTTTAACAGGTGCAGGCTAAATTGCTTGAAATACAGGAAAACCATGAAAATAGTGAAAATTGTCATCAAAATCTTCTACAAATTGAGCATTTTTGCAGTTATTTGAATTAACATAATTAATATCAAAATTATTGTTTAACCCTTAAATGTCCAGGTGTTCAAAACGTGACTGCAATTTTTTTGGAAATTGCTTTTTTAAATACAATTTTCACAACTTTCCTTTCGTTTTCTATCACTACAAGTTTGGTTTATATGAATGCTAATTGACTAAACTTTAAAAAAAAAAAAAATCAGAAAACATCCACATAAACATGCAAGTTTAAAGGTCGGAATTGCTTAATATTTTTAAGCTTGTATTATTTCTTGTGAATAATGAAAAAGGAGGATTTTGTAACATATTTAGATTGTTTGTCAAGTGTCCTTTCCATTGATAGTCTAATTTTTTTTCTTTCTCAAAGCAAAACATGCAAAAACAATGAAAATAAACAAAAAATAATCACCCTGTGTCACAAAAAACAAAGCCGTGTATCCGGTTCGGTTTGGAACATGGGTCCCCTCACGTAAAGTCCCGCATGCACACCACTACACCACGCTGCCTATGAGTAGATTGTGGGTTTGTTTTCAAACTTATATTTTGGTGTGGATAAAGAGGGGGTAGTTGCTCTTTGTGTTTTCGATTTAAAATTTTGGGAATTCTGATTCTAACCATATATTTTGTGTAGGGCAGTTGTATTGCGATCAGGATCTTGCGATATTTGTCAAATATTGGTCTGAAAGAGGCTAAAATTTATGAAATTTTGCCAGATAAGGATATTGATGATAGGGGCAGTCAAAATTCAACTGGAATAGGATGCATTTGACATGTTTCTCACAGATTTTCAGGGAAAAGCAAGTTCTGAAAGTATGGCAAGTAAGTTTTTGAGGGGGAAAAAAATGAAATTTGAATTTTTTTGTATTCTTAACTCATTTTCAAGCGAGTTTTCTCAAAACTTCTCAACATAACCCTCATCGAAAATAGTTAATTTATTAAAAGTAATATTCGAGCTCTTTCAATTGATACCAGGATCACTGCTGTGGGCCTATTTGAGGAAGCAAATTATTTTGTTGAAAAGTGCATGTCCAAACGGTCTTAAGGATTTAAGGGTCAAACAACCTGCACCTCAACCCGAACCTCGTGCTCAATGGCAATCGCATCCCTAAAGTTGAACACACTAAGTTCCTGGGTTTAACTCTAGATCCCAAGCTCTCCTACAAGCAACACATCACCAACCTAAAACAGAAATGCAACAGCTCCCTCAACATTCTTTACCTCCTCTCCAACACCACTTGGGGTGCGAACTACCATGCTCTCCTCAAAATCTTCAGGCTCACCATTCGTGTCAAGCTTGACTACGGAAATATTGTCTACTGTGTCGCTCACAACTCATACCTCAACCACATCAAGACCATCCAAAATGAAGCCCTCGGGCTTTGTCTGGGTGCCTACAGGACCTCCATCACCAGCCTTCATGTTGAAGTCAATGAACCTCCCTTTCTGCTAAGATGTAGGAAGCTTAGCCTCTCTTATGCTTTTAGAGTCCTCACCAACACCCAAAACCCTGTTTTTAATCTCATTAGGTACCCCAATTTCTCCACTCTCTTTAATAGGACTAAAACTCTATCCCCTCCCTTTAGCTTACGCATTAAGTCAGACCTCCATCTCGACATCAAGCACGCCACTCTTGGCACTTTCTCCTGGCCCACTTTTCCTCCTTGGGCCACCCCTCCACCCTCCTTTCTATCTATCTGGGCCTCTCTACTCATCACAAAACCCAAACCCACCCTAACCTCTTCATCAATCTCCACAACCAAATCAATGACCAACTCTCAAACTACACCTCTATCAATACTGATGGCTCAAGGAAAGTGACAAGACAGCTGCTGCTGCCATCATCCAAAACATCACCCTCAGTAGCAGGCTTCCCGACTACTCGTCCATCTTTTCAGCCGAGGCCAAGGCCATCCTCCTCTCCTTCAACTTTATTGAGTACTCTCTGCTCAGCAACTTTGCCATCTTCTCAGATTCCAAGGCTGTCCTTACTTCTTTACTCAATCTTAAATGGGATAACTTCACATCCCACCTCCTCCTCCGGAAACTCCTTTTTCCCACGCTCTGCAGGAAAAGTATTCTTTTTTTCTGGATACCCAGCCATGTTGGCATCCCTGGCAATGACAGGGCTGATGCAGCCGCTAAGCTTACCCTCAACCTCCTCCCTACCCCATTTCCCAAAACCCTTTCTGACATTAATCCGCTTATCGTTCCCCTTGTTCGTGACCTCTGGCAAACCTCATGGGACTCCGAAATTGATCACAAACTCCACGTCATCTAGCCTACTATTCCGATCAAACCCACTATCAACAACCTCTTCGTGTCAACAACGTTCATATTACCTGTCTTAGAATAGGTCACACCCACCTCACTCACTCCCACCTCCTTATTGACTCCCCCCAATCCCTCTGCAACAATTGCCATTGCACCCTCACAGTCCATCATGTTCTCTTTGCTTGCCCCCTGTACTACCTTCCCAGAACTTCCCTCACTCCCCACAACTCAAATTGCCAAGTTCTTCCAGAAAAACTCTCCGGATGAAATTATCTCCTTTATTATGCTTTCCCCTACAAGTATATTTAATCCTCCTCTCCCACCCACTCTCTCTACTTTTTTTTTTCTTCACTCATGCACCTCCTCTCTCGATCCCAGCTTTCTGACTTTAAATTCTTATATTTCTCTCATTCTCCCCTTGTTTTCTTTCCTTCCTACCTCTAGAATAATCAAACCTCTCAGGCACAATTTGACCTCGTTGTTGTGGTGCCGTTAAGCCCTCAAACAAATAAACAAACAAATATCCAAATTAATTTCAGTGTGATAATTCATAACAGCTCTTATCGATACCAAAACAAAGAGAATTGTAATGGTATTGCATGATGGATGGAAAGGGTGCCAAGTTAGACAATAGGAAAGGAAAAGAGCAGTTTACTTTGTTATCTTCCGAATTGATTTTTCGTTTTTAAAGTTTGAACATTTGTTTACAAAAAAATGACGCAACCAGTAATTTTGAAGAATGGTTGTAAATCCTATCCAGTGGAGAAAAAAACAATACCACCCCCTTCTCTAGGGAAAGAAGAAGAAAACAAAAAGCCCTGATTGATTTGATGTCTTTCTTTGCTGCAGACGTTTATGAGCTGATGATTTCTTGTCCGCATCTCAAGGTGCTCGACCTGAGTGATGCGTCTGATCTCACAGATGACATTTTCTTCACGTTGAGCGAATACTGCATCGAGCATCTGGCCTTGAGTCGCTGTTTTAGTTTGTCAAGAGGCACGAGATTGTAAGTATCTACAGCTTATCTATGAAATTGTATGGACTCTTGTTTTAAATGCACTTGTTGGGGTGTCTCTTGTTTTTCAAAAAAATAAGGGATGATTTTTACTTTGTATACTAAGAAGGGATATGAAGAGGTCAAACAATGGTGGTATTCAAACAATGGTGGTGTTCAAACAATGTTGGTGTTTAAACAATGGTGGTGTTCAAACATGGTGGTGTTCAAACAATGGTGGTGTTCAAACAATGGTGGTGTTCAAACAATGGTGGTGTTCAAACAATGGTGTTTAAACAATGGTGGTGTTTAAACAATGGTGGTGTTCAAACAATGGTGGTGTTCAAACAATGGTGGTGTTTAAACATGATGGTGTTCAAACGATGGTGGTGTTCAAACGATGGTGGTGTTCAAACGATGGTGGTGTTCAAACGATGGTGGTGTTTAAACAATGGTGGTGTTCAAACACGGTGGTGTTCAAACAATGGTGGTGTTCAAACATGGTGGTGTTCAAACAATGTTTGTGTTCAAACAATGGTGGTGTTCAAACATGGTGGTGTTCAATTAATGTTGGTGTTCAAACAATGGTGGTGCTCAAACATGGTGGTCTCCAAACATGGTGGTGTTCAAACATGGTGGTGTTCAAACAATGGTGGTGTTCAAACAATGGTGGTGTTCAAACAATGGTGGTGTTCAAACAATGGTGGTGTTCAAACAATGTTGGTGTTCAAACAATGGTGGTGTTCAACCATGGTGGTGTTCAAACAATGGTGGTGTTCAACCAATAGTGGTGTTCAACCATGGAGTGGACAAATGAGACATCAACAGATCAACAGGATTTATCACCATATCACAATATCTATGTTATGATTATTGATTTGGAAATGTGCTTGGGTTTTCAGCAACAGATCTCATTTATCCCATAACACCTACGAGCTAAGGAAAAAAAGCATACAAGAATCAGATATGCCGCAAATATTCAGTTAGAATCTTATTCATCTGAAATGTTTCTGAAATTCTGTTTCACAAATTTTTGCTTTAATATGTAGTGCTGTCACGACATGGCACTATTATCGTGGAGATAATTATCGCGATATATTGGTATGTCGCGATACTTTTCAAGAAAAGTGACTCACGACACATTGTTAAACGTTACTTTTATGATGAACGTATAGAATAAATGATTTGCAGCTCTAGCACTGTAGCAGACTTTAATTTGATGATTGCGTGACTATTACGTTCATCATGTATCACGCACTTGTTTGGTGAATCATCAAAGTGAGAGCCTGAGACGCATGTTCTGGGCCATTTTTTCTTTTTTTTGCCAATTTACATCTGAGCATGCCAGTGTGGGATGACAGGGCACGATTTTTAATTACATGTAGTTTTTTTTGTTTCACGATATTTTTGCACGTTTTTAATGGCCTAAACTTGACTTCTAGATTTAATACCGTAATGTTAGAATTGTAACATATGAAGTAGCCTAGCCTAGTTGTGCAAATTTTTTTTAGTTAAGCATTAGTTTAAGGTCGCGATATGTCGCGAGAAGCATATTTCATGTCATGGGGAAAAGTGATATCGCGATACATGTCATGACAGCACTATTAATATGTAGTTTACATGTGAAAATGGTATATCATGATATGCTGGTCAAGGCATTTTTGATATCATAGAAAAAACAATATCAATGGTAATCGATATATATTGTCATAGCCCAATCTTTCACCATAAAGAGATCCCTCATTCACAATTGCATATTCTATTTTCTAATTACAACATACCAGAATAATCAATGGGTGGTTCAAAAAATGTCTGAACTTCAATTTTTTTTATGTCGTGTCCCTCAGTACTAGTATTGCTGAGCACATGCTGAAAATTCACCATCTTTGGTACGCTAACTTGCAAATTTGAGAATAATTACAATCGTTCGTAAATCAAACTAATGATTTTGATATATTTTAAAAAATGTGAAAATTAATACTGCGTGATTACTTTTCAAAGTAGGAATTGGGTGGAAGCAAAAATGTTAAAAATATCCAAAAAATCCATTCAAAGTCCAATTTACAATATTTGTTAGGCACTACCATTAAAGAAAGAGTTAAACAAAATGTGTCGGAATGAAGATTATTACCAGTGAGCCAAATCCAATTGTAGATACTGCTCAAATGTGTTATATTTTGCATTGTACAAGAACTGCGAACATCCTGGACTGACATACTTGAATGTGTCAAAACATTACATTCTTTGTGAATGCATAGACCAGAACAGAACTCTAAAAGAACTGAAGGCCCGTAGGCAGGAATTTGAAAGGGGGGTTCGTTTTCGTATAAAAGGGCAAACAAATCTTGAAACTCTAGGTGCTTAATATTTTTTCAGATTTCAAAAGGACACTTTTTTAACAAAAGTGAGTTCAGGAATTTGAAAGATTTAAATTTCATTTTTTGTATAAAAGGGCAACGAACCTTGAAACTCCGGGTGCGTATGATATCTTTATATTTTAAAAGGGCACTTTCTCAACAAAAAGGGTATCGTTCCTTGGACGATTCCCCCCCTCCCTCCTTCCTCCAGCTACAAGCCTGCTTATTATTAGAGCTTCTTAAGTCTATGGCCACAGTCGACCTTTTTTAAGGGGCTATGCTTGTTGGACCTGGAAGTTTAGAATTGCTTGCTACTACTCTCAAATACTGCCCCGACACAAATGCATTTGCTCAAAGTTTTGCTGTTAGGAGTCATATACATACAGTGTTCAACATCGCTCAAAAGCTAAATAAAACAATCATATCTCACCCCTACCTACACCTTTCACTTTGTTCTACATTTATTACACCAATTGTTGAATTCCTTTTACATTTCATTAAAGGCGTATGTACATATAGCAAATACTGCATTGGAAGAAAAAGTTCATCAAAATCAGTTAAAAATTTACCATATGAACAGCATTTTGAATTTTTAAGGCATGATTATAGTGAATTATGCAAATATTTATTTAAATTTGTGTGTCAGAAGGACAAAACTGATGAATTTCTTTATGCTAACATATTGTTTTTCAATACTTCTGCAACGTTATTTGAATATCACCAAGAGGTTTAAATCTCCTTCATAATTAAATCACATGAAGCCTCAATGGCTTATAAAGCCGGTGTTTATACCCGGTTTCCATGGTGTTAAGCAGATAAGTGTACTTGACTCCCCTGGATGGGATGCCAGTCCATCGCAGGTTAACTCAGCCAAAACTGACAAAGCTAAGTGAACTGGAGTAAGTGGGATAAAGTGTCTTGCTCAAGGACACAGCACAGCGCCCTGGTTGAGATTCGATCTCAGTACCTTTATGAGTACGAGACCCGATGCCCTTAACCACTGGGCTACTGCACTCACCATCATACCCTCAATCAATATTTAGCAGGAGGAAACAGTGCTGATTTCAGTAATTGAAGTGTGGTATAGAAATTAAAGGATAAAAATGAAAGATGTTGCGATCAGCTTCATACATCACAAGCTTTGCATGCATTAAAAATTCTTCCCAGTTTTGATTTACTAGATAACTTGGAAACTAGGTGTTTTCTTTGTGATTTAAAGACTACTCTGGTCAGAATCTCTTTCTCCTGAATATGCATTCTCTACCTGTCCATACATCTTTAACATCTCTAGCATACATTGCTGTACTTTTCATTCCTTTGCATTTTCATCAAAGGTTGACAATTTGAAAAAAGTTATTTTGTTTATTTTCAGGGTTTCAATGTTGAAACACCTCCCATCTCTCAGAGCTCTTGATTTGTTCGGTATCGTAGATGAAAACGTCGTCAGAAAGATGCGTCAGGGCTATCCAAATGTAAAGATCAACAGTCATCTTTTCACGTCTATTGCAAGATCAACGATTTCCTGGAAGAAAAGGAACTACATTTGGGACATTGAGTGCCTGGAATGAGATGAAAGTAGCATTGGGGGACAGGGGAGCGGGGTGAGATGAAAGTTGAAAGTATTATTGGGGACAGGGGAGCGGGGTGAGATGAAAGTTGAAAGTATTATTGGGGACAGGGGAGCGGGGTGAGATGAAAGTTGAAAGTATTATTGGGGACAGGGGAGCGGGGTGAGATGAAAGTTGAAAGTATTATTGGGGACAGGGGAGTGGGGCGTATGGAATGAGATGAATGTAACATTGGGGACAGGGGAGCGGGGTATGAAATGAGATGAAAGTAACATTGGGGACAGGGAGCGGGGTATGGAATGAGATGAAAGTAACATTCGGGGACAGGAGAGCGGGGGTATGAAATGAGAGGAAAGTAACATTGGGGGACAGGGAAGCGGGGGTATGGAATATATATAATATCTTGAAATAAGAGTGATGAATAGCAAGATAGACAATTTAATCTACTGTATACCATAAACATCTAGGAAGATACCTGGTTATACACATCTATAAGCAAAAGTAAATGGCAGCTACATACCTGTCAGATAGAAGAAAAGAAAATCCACTTGGCTAATACACTGCTGACTGTATTTCTTCAATCAGGTGCGCCAGCAGGCTCCTTGGCTGACTGAGCTACCAAGCGGACCATTCCATTTTGCAAGGGGTTTAAAAAAAATTATACCCCCAATTTATTTTAGACCCATCACAAATTTTGGTATCACAATAATTTGTTGGTTACAGAAGTTTTGTATCACAATTGGAATTTTTTTTTTCTTCAAGAAATAGCAAGTTGGTAGCCTTCAAAGTTTCTTAGATTTACTCAAAACTTGCTTGTTTGTATTGCAATAGGGTTGCAATCACAGAAACATGTTGTTGAAAAGTGGCAACGATAATCGAAATAAATCGATTAAAACGTGTTCATCAATCAATTAACCAAAATCATTCCAAACACTGTATAACGGCAGCTTATCATACCTTAAAAGGTCTGTAGTGCGTGTTGGTGTGACGTTAGGCCTGTCTACACACAACGTTCACTTAAGCCTCGGGTACTAGTAGTCTAAAAACTACATTTCAAAATCACTTGATATTTTCCTGATCCAGGAATCTCATCAGTGTAGAACACTAGAAAATACATGTAGACGATAAATTTAACATGTAAATTGTAAGTGAACTTTACATGCATGATTATTGCAAACATCTTATTGTTCACTTATGATGGCTCTCCAACTTCTGACAAGTTTCATTTCATTTCATTTATTTGTTTCTCCACAACATTCAAAACAAACAATAATAATAATAATGATAATAATGATAATAATGATAATAATAATAATACTAATAATACTAATACTAATCATAATATAAATAATAATAATAACAATAATAATTATAATAATACTAATACTAATAATAATAATAACAATAATGACGACGACGATATACTGTACATATAACAAAAAAACAGAAAGTTGTGAAAGGAAGTGCCCTAAAAAACCAGCATGGCTTAACAAGTTGAAACAAACAATAATCAACACATATTACGCACATGGTTTTGTCTACTATATGCCATGCCATCATGCGAATGTTGAAATGAATTTGCATGTCTTTCCAGTTTCACATTTTTATGAATGAAATTTGCTAGTGCAGAGCGTGAAAGGTATCGGTCAGTCACGTGATCTTGTTTTTCTGGAAAGTGTCAGTGATGTTTTGCATATGCTTTCAGTGTGTGGTATTTAGCTTTATGATACTGCGGTACGGTACGGCAGACTTACGGTGATAAGCGCGTGTGAGTATTATATTGAACTTTTCACACCTCGTGCCATGCAATTTATTTTGACCCTGATGTTCTGTCCCTTTCTTTGAATCGTACATAGAATTCAAAAGATTTGTTTTTAATTATGGATGCAGTATTTTAGCTTGAAACTCCTTTTGTCTACATTGGTTGACACAAATTTTGTATTTGCCTATTTTAGGCCTATATCGTATGTACTGCTATGAGTTTTTTCATTATCATTATTGCGATAAAGAAACGTATCGATGTATTTGTTTTTATCATTTATCGCACAACACTAATATCATAATATTTTTACTAGTAGAAATTCAATTTTGTATTGTAAAGTGTTTAGATTCAGAAATATGCATGGTTTTACTCATATGCTTGTAGCCAATAAACGTGAGTTTGGCACAATATGTTTCGGTTTAAGAAACTGGAAGTGGTTGTATTGTATAGGCTTTGAAGTTTGTATTAAAAAAATATTTGATGATATACTCGTGCAAGAAATTAGTCAGGTTTTAGTATCTTTTAGATTAGGGTTGACTTTTGAATTGAGCTCATATAATCAGAAAGAAAGATAATGAACATCAGTATCAGTTCAATAATTAAGTGTGTGTGACATGTTATCTCATGCCCTGACTAACATCATTGTTCACTGTAATACCACTGATGGTTTGCAACTGTTGTGACATATATATTCCATTAGCCCCATGGTCCCTTCTGGAGCCAGTGGCGTATCATGGTGCCCTGCAGGGAGGGCAAAGAGAAGGAAATTTCCCGAAAATGAAAGAACATGACAGAGGGTGGGATGGCATGTGGGACAGATGGCATGTGGGATAAAGGGTGGGATGGCATGGGCAACAGAGGGTGGGATGGCATGTGGGACAGATGGCATGTGGGATAAAGGGTGGGATGGCATGGGCAACAGAGGGTGGGATGGCATGTGGGACAGATGGCATGTGGGATAAAGGGTGGGATGGCATGGGCAACAGAGGGTGGGATGGCATGTGGGATAAAGGGTGGGATGGCATCGGCAACAGAGGGTGGGAAGGCATGTGGGACAGATGGCATGTGGGATAAAGGGTGGGATGGCATGTGGGATAAAGGGTGGGATGGCATGGGCAACAGAGGGTAGAAGGTGTGTTATCAGTGGTGAGGGGATTAATGACATTTGCGAAGGCTACTTATAATATATGACAGCTGATTGTCAAAGCCAATGTAACTCGAACAGTAGGAATAGTAAATATATATCCGAAATTATAATTGTTACAGAAAATTTAAATTTGACAATCTTAGGAAAAACTAAGGATATTGAGATTCGTTTTTGTTGGTGTATGGGTTTTTCAATGCCTTTTTTTTCTGGAGGTTCTGCGCCACCCATTTTGTAAATATAAGTTTTAATTGCTATTGAAATCGAAAAATACCTATTTAATAGCATTTGGAATCCTAAGGATGAAAATTTACAAGAGCCACAGCCAAAGTTTAGCTCTCAAAGTAGTGGGTATGGGTACGCATTATTGTACAGAAAGTAAGTTTGGAAATAGCAAATTGTAAAACTATTATAATCAAGACAGATGGGTGTTTTAATAGATTGGAGATATGGCTCCTCCATGTGTTTGATATTCTATGTGAATGTAAAGTAGTTTGAATAAAGCTAAATGTTTGGTATTATACAGTCAGCAGTTTCTTCTTCAAAATTTATACTTGAAAACTTGAATGAAAAACAATCAATACTGGCCGTTTATAGTGACAACCACTCATTTTAAACAGCTTGATTTAGTCTTAAAGAGTGAGGCTTGTCTAACTCCGTATATCATTGGTCTCTGTAAAATTGGGGGATGCAGAGCTTTTACGTTACTTAAGGTTCTGGAACGCACAAGATCTCTGTGTTGTGTGTGTGAGATTCAATCGTAGTGCATAACGATCTACAGGAAACTTTTTTTTTGTTTTTAACATTTGTTGGAAAGTGAAAGTGAAAGATTGGTAAGATAATACTACAATAGCAGGCACCAGATGAAAAATATAATAAGTGACGAAATAAAAAGCAAAATTCAAGAAAAATTGGTTCAGGCGGAGTTTTAACCTACAACTGTTGATTGGAAAAAATCTGAAATCCATCGCCTTAACCGACTGGTCTGTATCAAGCGTTACTCATGCTTGGGGTATCATTTAATATAGTGTTAACAGTGTTAACATTTTTGTACTCGGGAGAAGGGGGAAGAAAG
This sequence comes from Chiridota heheva, assembly GCA_020152595.1. NCBI lineage: Eukaryota > Metazoa > Echinodermata > Holothuroidea > Apodida > Chiridotidae > Chiridota > Chiridota heheva. The sequence goes on from JAIGNY010003782.1 coordinate 771,548, forward strand.
CAAAGGAGGAAAGACATCTCATGTTGATATAATGATCCATTTTGAAGTTCATATTTTAGGTTAATAGACATGTAGCAATTTATATACTGGTTTACAGAATTCATATCCAGGCAATTCGGTGTTTTGAAATTTCAAAATAGCACTCAGTTTTTAAGCTGATCAATGTAGGGACAGGGCAGACAGCTTAAAATCTTTATGTAAGTCTTTAAATTCTATTTTCTTTAAAGTCTATTCCTGCTAGAATATGATTGGGGGTAAAGACTTAAAAAAACCTTTTTATTCAACATCTGTTGCTACTTGAGAACGTATTTGAGAGGAATTTAGCCAGTGTTATTATCTGGAAAAAAAAGGTAGTATGTGATTTCTCATATCTTCAAACCGTAACATTAAAGTGAGCTCGGTGAGAAATCGGTGGAAGTAGGTTGCTCAGTTGGTACAGTGCATGACTGAGATGCTGTAGGTACCGGGTTCAGGCCTCTGTCAGGTCTAACCCTGTTTGTCCACAGCTATGCCTGGAGTCTCCAGAATATTCAAACACATTTTTCTTGCACATAATGGTATTGATAATGTCGGACATGAATGTTCAAATTAAACAATTATTTCAATAATTAATACTCCAGTAATTTTTCAACAATACAAGTATCAAACATTAGACCAATGATTTTTTTTAATTCTTGCGGCTTAGCAGGTAGCACAGCCTCACTTTCATATTGAAAGTTACTTGAAACAAGCTTTTTTTTTACTAGATTTTAAAGGATACAAAGTCTGGTACAATCCCTATTTCATGTGGTAGAGGATAAAAATCTAAACCAACTACCAAAAACAGCAAGTCAAAATCTTATTCCCGTCCTAAGTTATTCATGTTTGAAGTCGACACATGGAGACTGCCATTTTGTTCAATTCTGTATTGAAATCTTATGCATGATGACACTATTTCCCCAACAGGGACAACAAATATAATGTATTTCTTTATAAATTGTATGAAAGTCTTTATTCCAAATTGGTGTGACACAAAGTTTTAACAGCATGTTTTGATATTTTCATGTGTACACAAAATTGTACAAAAGGAAAACAATTTTTCATAGGCTAGAAAACTTGAGGTAGATTAAAAGAAATACAAAGCATTTCAACATTCTCCTGTTGGGTTAATGACATCATTTTCTGCATGCTCTAAAATCAAAGTGGCGGCTCCCATACTAGTAGCATTAAAGTTTTTATTAATTACAACAATTGTGTTAGATTGCTTGGGGAGGTATGAAACCTGGTCAGAAGATTTGTTATTTTTAATTCTATCATAGCAATAAGGACTATGTTAGACGTAATGTCACCTTTTAAGTTTATCATAGAATACTTTGTTGCATTTGAAAGTTTGGTTGTGTTCTAAAGTTGTTTCAACTAACATTGAATGTTTATTTTAATATCAACTTTTATCATTGGACAGTAGCTATTTAATCGTTTTATTCAATTTCATCAAGTTCTTTTATCATGCTTACGATGACTTGATTTGAACTTTTTTCTTTCTTTGTTGAGTCAAACGTAATCATTCATTTCGTACTTTAAATATGCATATAATTTTTAATGTCTCTTTTAAAAGCATTCGTAAATTTGGATTGTAAATAAATGTACAGAATGAATCTTTTATTCATCAGAAATTTTAAAAGGTGCTGTTATGTTGGCAAAGCATTTTCAAATAATACAAATGTGAAATTTGAACTGTTTGTCCTTATGATATTGTCAAGTCATTTTGAGTTTTCCTGTCCAAACGTCTTTAACATCTGTGGCATCCAGAGAGCCTGTGTTTCTCAGTAGAACATGACATATTGAAGATTTTGAACCATGCAGTTTTGATTTAATTATAAGTAATGGGTAAACAAAAGTTTCAAGAATTTTTAAAATATGTGATACTGAAGAAAGTGGAAGAAGGTTGCAAGTGCACTGAAGAATCTTTCAAGTTTGATCAACTTGAAAACTGACTATGTACATTTAATTTGTTTTTGTGCAATGTGATTGGACGAGAGGGGACACACCCTAATTTGTATTTACATTATTCTACTCTTTTTTTTATATGGGGGGTTACTTTCCTAACTTAATTTCGGTATTTAATTCTGTTAACAAGTACAAGTTATAAGTACTTGGTTACACACTAACATCAGATAGTCGGTGCATTAACGTAGTTAAAAAACGCATTGCAATTGCCAAAGACATGTTTACAAAAATGAATCCAATTCTGAAGAATGGAAATATTGGAATAGACACGAAAGTCCGTGTCTTGAAGGCATACTCTTCTCTATGGCTGTGAATGCTGGACAATTACCAGTGACATCAAGAAAAGATTGGAAGCTATGGAAATGTGGCTCACTGAGGATAATGTTAAAAATATCTTAGACAGAAAGGAAAACAAATGATGTCCTGATAGCTTCAGGCATGGACAGGTCCCTACTCAATGCCATCACAAGGAGACAGATGGAATTTTTTCAGGCATGTTTATCGGGAAGGTGGGTTGGAACTGCTTACAGTATGTGGGAAAATTAAGGGCAAAAGAAGCAGAGGAAGGCAGCGAGTTAAATAGGTCAAAAGCTTAAACTGGGCAACCAACAACAGCCTAAGTAACAATAAGTTGATGCATTTAGCTCTAAACAGAAGTGACTGGAGGGCCATGATTGGCAATGTCTGTTTCCAGACTCGGCACATAAAGAGAGAGAATTGTTTTAAAATTTTAAAAGAAAATATTACATATTGTTTGTTTCCTTTCCTCCTGAATTTCAAATATGAAATATGTGCATGAACAGGGTTCATGGATTTCAAAATCATTGGGAATGTTTGGTGTAAATTTACCTCGCTAAGCGTAGCGGGATATTTACGAGTTATATTTACCTTCCATGCTATAAATATGCAATCTGATCACATGACCTGATTCTAATGCACTTCTAACCGACCTTAAAAACGTAGTTACCAGCCCAGCCCTGACCTCCATCTTATCTCGACCAGAGAACGTGACATCATTCGCCTTATACTACAAATCGTGATGCATTTATGAATGTCAATTCAAGGCTGCCACTATATTTATAGCATGGTAGGTAAGGTATAAGTAAAAGTAAATTTGGTTATATTTCCTGAGAATGAAAGAAATTTCATGAAAATTCCACCCGAATTGAAGAAAACTTCCCAAAAAAGAAGGAAATTTTCTGAAATTGAAGATTTCCAAACCATTGAAGGAAACTTCCCGATTGGTAGCAATGTCTGATTGAAAATTAATTTACCAGTGCAAGTGCATTATTTCTGCTTATAACCGGAAAATTTTGTTTGCCCAAGGTGACCATTTCTATGCCCCTGGTCCCTAAACGAGTTTCACCTTTTATATCCCCCAATTGTCCCTTTTAATATCATTCATACATAATGCAATATCGCGAAGTAATAAACAGAAAGATTTTCACTTGTTTACCAAACATTAGGAAATTTCGAAAAAAATGAATCAAAATACTTTTTTGGTTTGGTATGTTGATGTTTAACGGCACCACAAGAGTCAAATGTGCCAAGAGGGTGTTAATAAATTATGGTGTAAGAGTAAGGATAGTGAAGAGATGGAAGGTTTGTAAGGGGGTACAAAGGGGAAAAGCTGAATGTGGGAGAAAAATTTAAGTGAAAAGAAAGGGGTGTGTAAGGTAAGGTGTAGAAAGGGAGGAGGGGAGGAGATATGTGGTGGAAGAGGTTGTTGCGGAGGAAGTTGATAATGTTTGAGGAAGAATTGTTTTCGAATAGGTCGAGATTGAGGAGGGAGGAGATCTAAAGTTCTAGTATAGGGGACAGATTAAGGAAATATGCTTGATGGAAAGATCGATGTTGCAAGTGGGGTAGGGGAGCCGGATAAGAGATGGGAGTGAGTAGATTGGAGGTGAGTAGATTAGTGAGTGATTGGAGGGCCGGATGCATCTGAGGTCAGAGATAACTCCCCCTCTTTTGCCTCCATTATTATCCACTACTGCATATTTGTTGCTCTTTTTTTTTGTAATGACCAATTGACCGTCTTTTCTGTGAAATGTATTATGAATGCGTATTAAAAGCTATATTGAAAAATTCACATGGGTCCTGTCAAGTTTTCAATTTCAAAATTAAAAATGCCTTTAACAACTAACTTTGGATGTGACTAGTAGCATTTAATTAAGAAATTCAATATGATAATAAAAGAATTTGTACACAACGAAAAAGAACATTGCACACAATAAGAAACGTTTCGTTCATAATACTTTATTCCAAATTATTCTCCTTCCAGAGCTTTTCACTCAGAGAAATTGTACTGATAGACATATTTTAAATAACTGAAAAGTACTTTTACAACTTATTTCTGTAAGCAATGGTAGCTATGATGAAAGATAGATAAAGAGTACGAAAATGAAGATATTAAATTTTGTTCTGTTGACATGGGTTGGTTTTCTGACATTTTCACCAAAAAAATGCTCAAAAAATTAAAAAAATATCTAAAAGGCTAAAAATTTAAATATAAAAACTTTATATTTCTCTCCTGATGCAATTAAGTTTCTTCTCAATAAAACAATCAAGTATTATTTACCACCTTCATCTGTAAAATTATTTTAGTCACATATAAATTGTTTCTTTTCATTACCATAAATCCTCTAAACATTACCAAAAATATTTCTGCTCTTTTCACTGTCGATCTTCCACTTTAAGGCACCTAAAAGATTTTAAACTACGATATATTACAAGGTTGTGTTCCCATTAAATTTGCCACGATTTCACAGAGTTACTCCCACCATCTCTAATTTGAATACAAATCACACACACTCACATGATTAGTTGTAAAATTTTGTGGCAATGCGATTCAAGGGGTGGGATCGCAGAATTAATTAGGCATAATATATTTATATTATAATAACAAACTGCAGACCCGTATTAGTAAAAGATGGGTTCTATTCAAGTTATTCATCATATAGACTGGTGCACCCTCCAACATCTACTACCACATAAGCATTCCACTCATTAGCGGAATGAAAATCAAGAGATTATTACTGAATCAAACTACAAGTTTCAAACTAGCACTTTAAAATGATTCTGCTTCCATTTTTCAATAAGATTATTTTGAGGTTAAGCATGTATTCGTGAATATTACATTTTCATTAAAAACAGCCCCTTTATAGATATATAAATAGTTAGCAACAGACAAAACAATTCACCTTGATCAGACCTACATGCGCAACAGACAACAATTCACCTTGATCAGACCTACATGCGCAACAGACAACAATTCACCTTGATCACAGACCTAAATGCGGACACAACAATTCACCTTGATCAGACCCACATGCGCAACAGACAAAACAATTCACCTTTATCAGACCCACATGCGCAACAGACAACAATTCACCTTGATCAGACCTATATGCGCAACAGATAAAACAATTCACCTTGATCAGACCTACATGTGCAACAGACAACAATTCACCTTGATCAGACCTACATGCGCAACAGACAAAACAATTCACCTTGATCAGACCTACATGCACAACAGACAAAACAATTCACCTTGATCAGACCTACATGCGCAACAGAACAATTCACCTTGATCAGACCTACATGCGCAACAGACAACAATTCACCTTGATCAGACCTACATGCGGGACACAACAATTCACCTTGATCAGACCCACATGCGCAACAGACAACAATTCACCTTGATCAGACCTACATGCGCAACAGACAAAACAATTCACCTTGATCAGACCTACATGCGCAACAGACAAAACAATTCACCTTGATCAGACCTACATGCACAACAGACAAAACAATTCACCTTGATCAGACCTACATGCACAACAGACAAAACAATTCACCTTGATCAGACCTACATGCACAACTGACAAAACAATTCACCTTGATCAGACCTACATGCGGGACACAACAATTCACCTTGATCAGACCCACGTGCGCAACAGACAAAACAATTTACCTTGATCAAGACCTACATGCGCAACAGACAACAATTCACCGTGATCAGATCTACATGCGCAACAGACAACAATTCACCTTGATCAGACCTACATGCGCAACAGACAACAATTCACCTTGATTAGACCCACATGCGCAACAGACAACAATTTACCTTGATCAGACCCACATGAGCAACAGACAACAATTCACCTTAATCAGACCCACATGCGCAACAGACAACAATTTACCTTGATCAGACCTACATGCGCAACCAGTGAGGTTCTTATAGTAAATTGTATTTCAGTGGAATACTCAAAGAGGGTTCTAGTCTTACAAACCTTATTACTGTCTGCATATATTTTGAATATGTCTATTTTGCTTAAAGCACTTTTATTTGAGCACTAGCAAAAGACGACAGTAATACATGGAAAGAGAAAGCAGGGGAAAAGGGCTTTAGTATGTAATCAGGATTAACTATTAAGGATTTACAAACTGCATTTCAGTTGCCCCAAACTCAACAGCATTTACGCTGTGCATTTGGGATCGGGGCAGCCTCATTGCCCCAACCTCAACCGTAATTACACACTGTATGGAATGAGGGCAGCCTTGTTGCTCCAACCGCAACAGTATTTACACACTGCATATAAAATAGTTGCCATAAACTCAACACACTGCATTCAGAATGGGGGGCAGCCTACCTGCCTCAAAAATCTTTTGAATTTACCCTAATCATTAATTACTTAGAATCTTACATATAATCATAATGTTATCTATCAACTATTGCATTTGGGATTGGGGCAGCCTCATTGCCCCAACCATTTACCACACTGCGTATGGGATGTGGGCAGCCTTGCTGATCCAATATCAACAATTTACACAAAGCATTCGGAATTGGGGTAGCCTCGATGCTCCGACCTCAACAGCATTTACACACTGCATTCAGGATGGAAAGGGAGGGGGGAGGGGGCAGCCTACTCGCCAAAACAAATCTTTTTGAATTTACCCTGATCATTATTCACTTAGAATCTCACATCATCATAATGTTATCTATTAACTTTTATTGAATGACAGCCTTATAACTGTTTCTTGCTTAAACCTCCCCTTTCATTTCAGGATATCTCAGAACTTGCTTTCATAGCATTTATTCAAACTCTTACTTTTGCACATGAATACACAGATTCAGCTTTGCATACCTCACAAAATACAAGCTTCAATACTTAAAATTAAGGAGCCATTGCTTAGTACCAATTAAAGTACTAAATGATTCTGTAATATTACATAATTCGTTCTGTAAAATAAATATTTATATATGAGCACTAAACTTTTAACACAAAATACCTCTTCTTGTATTCCAAAAGAAAAACGATGAAAGACCAAGTCTGTATGCATGAAACCTAGTGCATACATTAGTATAATACTATCCCATCTGGTAACTGCAAAATTACTTGCAGATTCACTCTTAAAAGTAGGACCCTGCTATTCAAATTATTTTCTTAATTGGGATACAACTGATATCTCAATTAAGATATGAATATCTCAGTTGGGATATGAATATCTCTGCTGAATAAGAAGTTTTCATTGAAAACGAAGACTTTATAAGGGCATAGCATCCTTACATTAAACTATCCTCTTCAGAAAATAATTATTCCTCTAAACTTGGCACCAAAAATCTAAGTACATACACAAAAAGTGACACATGATTAAAACTCTCCATGAAAAATATATATATACAAATAAAAAAGAGTTCTGTTTTTAGTATTTACAGTACTAGTTTTGCTTATAAAATAGTAAAAGTACCAATGGAATATTAGGACTAATAAATAAATAATTGTAAAAGAAGAATCAGTTTGGAATTAGTATGAAGATAAGTTAGTTTTACAAATTAAGCTTTTAGAAGTTAAAAAGAGATGTTTAATCTGCATAGATATAAAAATTCAATCAGTTTAAAGACAAGACTTGTTGTGTCCAATGCATCAAATGGCTGAATTGCTTTTACAAGCAGGGACACTAAAATTGAATATACCAACAAATTATGCTGCAAAATGAGTACCGCTACATAAGAACTCAGCACATGATGAATTTAATTTAAAGGTCCATTCAGAATTAACCTATCTGACTTAGTTCATGGCCAGTTTTTTCAACCAATCACCACACGAATTTGCCTAGCAACAAAATCTGCGTAACTAAGTGGGGCAAAACTCCTACATGGTACTGGTACAGTACAGCTAGCTAGCGGCGCGCGCTCATGCAGTCAATACAATATACTGCACAAAACAAATTTATGCATACACAGACTGACTGACAGACAAGATGGTGAACAAAATGTGCGCCTACAGGCCTATTACAGGCTTTTTTAATCTGATTCCTGTTACCCAGAACAGAACGGTTAGCAAATGAAATTTTGTTTATTCCTTTTGCTAAAAATCTAAAGATTCGGAGAAGTGCCATAAATGGATCAAAGCTTGCGGCAGACCTCGTGAACATCTAAATGCCAATGCATTAGTCATACATGATTGTGGATTTAAGGTTTGTTTGCCCCACCTAGTTACCACATTGCTATGGTGGGTGTGGCTTATTTTCTTACTCAGAGACGTCAATTGTCCTGCCAGCCATTATACACTTGCAAAATAGCATTGTACATAAAACAGTATATTAATCTTAACTAAATTGATATTTATCAATTGCTTCACAAGTACACACAAGCTGGACAGAAAAAGGTGAATACACAAAACAAAATTAATGCACCTGACATAGCATTTCATCATGGTTCAAGAATGCACTATTTGCATCACATACCTGAAATTAAATATTCTGGTTTGAGCTTATGTGATGTAATTTACAAACTCCATGAATAGATTACACAGATGAAGAAGGTGATTTCAAATTCTCTGCCTAGAAAATTCTCAATGCAATATATTGCCATTGCCTGCACTAAAGTAAAAATAAAATTATTCAGAGAGCAAGTCCTCCCAAAAATTGTCAGTTCTCTATAAAACTTACAAATCTTTTGACCAATATTAGGTCCACAACTTAGCAGACTAAAAACCTCTTCCCATTTGCAGGTGCTCTAGTGCAAATATTCCCCAAACATACCCCAATTTGCACCAATCTGAGTACAATTTTGGATTAAACAAACACTTGAACTATGACCTTTGGAATCTTTCCGACCTTATTCTTACTACTTCACGTCCCGTCTCTCAGTCTCAGAGATGCATTAAAGCACAAGGGTCCAAGCTCGCTGGGTTCGACCTCTCTTAAAGAAACAGAAATACCTCCATATCAATTTTTTTTTTTTAAATGGCACACTTTCATCCCCTAAACTTCAGCCACTTCCAAAAGCCACCAACAACATCAGCCTGCAAACACACATGTAAAGAACATTTCACGAAACCCGACATGGATCTCATTGCAGCAGGGGGAGAACCATCCCTGTCTCTCTGCGTCTCTCACATCTCAGCTGCCTCATCCTATTGTCTTCTTGATTATAACATCTTATACCCCATTATACACTCTTTTAAAAAAAAAAAATGCTTTCCTCAACAACCAAATATATAAAGGTGCCTTTCATCTTCTTTAGGCCAGCCCCATTAAGCCTCGCTAAAGTCACCAAAAGTCTGGAGCATTTCAAGATCGCTCTGCACTGACTTTTGGTCATCCTGTAGATGTAGCGAACCACCACCCGGTGCATTGTACATTGGATTTCTTTGGCCTGGGTATAGATGGTCCTCTGGGCTACTTGATGGGAATGCATAGTTCGGTAAACTGTGGACTGTACCAAAGTTTGGTATATGTACAATGGCTGGATTGTTACCAGGGTCTACATCAAAAGAAAAATATAAAATACTTAGGTTTATTTTTCTGGAAAGTTTTTAACTTCATACACAGCTTTGAAGATGCCTCACAATTCTGTTACAACAAGGAATTATGTCATAGAACAAAATATGAATAATATGACATAGAATACAACATGATGATTTAAATCCCCTCACCACTGATAAAATTCCACACATTTAGTCACTGACTATTACCACCAAAGATCCCACTCACTTTTCAAATTTTGCTCTAAAGCATCAACCTTCTACTGGCTCTTTCATCTAACACCAATTCTTCCCACCCATAATGTCACCTTCTACCCAATATTCTTCCCTCCAAGTTACCCAACTCATTCACCCTAACCACCCCAACTACCCTCCCTATCTTACACAATCTACATATCATTCGCCATCAACCTACCATATTATCACCTACCATTCTCCTATCACCCCCACACATCCACCAAGATCCGAAATACACAAGACATCATTGATAGACCAACTATCATTCACCCCTAACTGCACATCTATGACTCTTCATCCCCCTACCCTTCTCACTCTTAGTAGTTGTCTGCATTCACCTAGCATCAGTGGCAGTGCTGTGGGTGGAGGGGGAGGGGGTTAAATCGCTTTTCCCCCTTACTTGTTCCCTAAACTTTTTGTAAGCATATTTTATTTGATTTATAGGCCTCCCCCCCCATGAGATAAAAGTGCCCCTCTCTTCCCCCTCCCCTTTCTCCCACAATCACAATCCTGTGCCGCCACTACCTACCTTGTCTGCCTACCTGCACTTTCCATCCCCTAACTTTTCATTCATTCACTTTCACTAATTTTCTTCCCAGCTATCCACCCTCTAAGTCATACAATACAAAAATAAAACAAATTTGAGACACATTGGAAACTAAATAAAACCTCACCACCACTTAATGAGCTGCTAAAGTGAACGTTTGGTTCTAAAACTGAGCCAGAGTCTGATTCGTCCTCGTCTCCTGTTCTTTGCTTCTTAGCAAAGTTGATAAATACCTGAAAAAGGGGTGGAAAAGTACAACAAGTTATCTAATATGAACAAAATGAGATGCCCGAGCAGATTGGTAACCAGACAAAATTTAATCTTGTAAAAATGATGTTTGTTTGCATTGATCCTGCCATGAGTAGGAACTCTGCAACAAATCTCACATTGGGTCAGAAATGCCAAGCTGGCAATGCCAGTTTTTAATTTGGATCAGAAATGTGGATGAACACCCTACACTAACTTATTTGAGAAGTGATTTGAGAGCTAGGTAGGGGTTGAGGAACCCTACCATATGGGGGGTGAGGAACTCTACTATCTAGGTGATGAGGAACCCTACCATCTGGGGGGTGAGGGACCCTACCACCTGGGGGTGAGGAACCCTACCATCTGGGAGGGTGAGGAACTCTACTATCTAGGTAATGAGGAAGTCTACCATTTGCAGGGTGAGGAAGTCTACTATCTGGGGTGAGGAACCCGGCCATCTGGGAGTGAGGAGCTCTACTGTCTGGGGGTGAGGAACCCGGCCATCTGGGAGTGAGGAACTCTACTATCTGAGGGTGAGGAACCCAACCATCTGGGGTGAGGAACTCTACTATCTAGGTAATGAGGAAGTCTACCATTTGCAGGGTGAGGAAGTCTACTATCTGGGGGTGAGGAACTCTACCATCTGGGAGTGAGGAGCTCTACTGTCTGGGGGTGAGGAACCCGGCCATCTGGGAGTGAGGAACTCTACTATCTGAGGGTGAGGAACCCAACCATCTGGGGTGAGGAACTTTACTATCTAGGTGATGAGGAAGCCTACCATCTGCGGGGTGAGGAACCCTACCATCTGGGGGGTGAGGAACCCTACCATCTTCGGGTGAGGAACTCTACCATCTGGGGGTGAGGAACCCTACCATCTGGGGGGTGAGGAAGCCTACCATCTGGGGGGTGAGGAACCCTACCATCTGGGGGTGAGGTACCTACCATCTGGGGGTGAGGAACCCTACCACCTGGGAGTAAGGAACTCTACCATCTGGGGGTGAGGAACTCTACCATCTGGGGGTGAGGAACCCGACCATCTGGGGGTGAGGAACCCGACCATCTGGGGGGTGAGGAACCCTACCATCTGGGGGTGAGGAACCCGACCATCTGGGGGTGAGGAGCCCGACCATCTGGGGGGTGAGGAACCCTACTATCTAGGTGATGAGGAAGCCTACCATCTGGGAGTGAGGAACCCTACCATCTGGGGGGTGAGGAACCCTAACATCTGGGGGTAAGGAACCTACCATCTGGGAGTGAGAAACCCTACCATCTGGGAGTGAGGAACCCTACCATCTGGGGGTGAGGAACCCTACCATCTGGGGGTGAGGAAGCCTACCATCTGGGGGGTGAGGAACTCTACTATCTAGGTGATGAGGAAGTCTACCATTTGCAGGGTAAGGAACCTGACCATCTGGGAATGAGGAACCCGACCATCTGTTAGTGAGGAACTCTACTATCTGGGGGTGAGGAACCCTACCATCTAGGGGTGAGGAAGCCTACCATCTGGGGGGTGAGGAACTCTACTATCTGGGGGTGAGGAACTCTACCATCTAGGGGTGAGGAACCCGACCATCTGGGAGTGAGGAAGTCTACTATCTGGGGGTGAGGAACCCTACCATCTGGGGGGTGAGGAAGCCTACCATCTACGGGGTGAGGAAGCCTGCCATCTGGGAATGAGGAACCTACCATCTGGACCCCATTTTACAATCTACTCAGATGGACAATGAGCATCAATAAACCATTGGCTTTATGGGATAAGATATGATGTAGAGACCAACCTCTGCACTTGATGTCAGCTATCATTCTGCATATCTGCAGGGAAATTGATGGGGTAAAATCATTGAATCAGTTGTTGGATTAATAATTCTATTTTTTTGACATGTTGAACCCAATTGACAAGGTCTAATTCAATATTCCAACTGACCATGTCAAATTCCATGCCACCAACTAACCAATACACTAGTTTGGGGAGTGGAGGAGGAGCTGGGATGGGGAGGGGCTGGTGGAGGGGAGGGAAGGGGTGGAGGGGGAGGGAAGAAGTGGAGGGGGAGGAGGTGGGAAAAAAACAAAAAGTACCAAAAAAAGGCCAAAAATACCCAAATTGGCTAAAAAAGGCCAAATTTGGAACAAAAAATTAAATTTGCAGGATTTTCCCCCCTTTCTATTATTTTTTAAGGGGCAATTTGATAATATGTGTGGGAATCCCGCACCTTAATGTGAACACAGCCAATGCAACTAACTCACCTGATCGAGGGTAGTTTGGCAGATAGAATAATCCTCTATGGATAACTCGTGCCTATGAGCCTCCATGATACCAAATAATCTTGACAGAGCTGTTCCTGTGGATGGGAGCTGGAACTCTAGCATATTGAGGTGCTGCTCCCTCAGCGATGAACCCTCAAAGTTGGTTGCGATGAAATCAAAGATAAGATCCAGGGAGTAGAGGGAGGAGGATGCACGTAGGGTTAAAACGTATCCATCCCCAAACCTGTAAGAACAATCACAGATGCAGAGTTGGAATTAATCATCAAATTTCCAGCGGTTCTGAATAAAGGTGTCAAATATCTTCCCACAAAAAGTCGTGACAGAAATAATATTAATGTAGAAAATACATTAAGTTTAAACCTCGCAATACATTTTGTGTTTTATGTCCCAACAAAATCTCAAATCTGCCAGGGTCGATATTGCTCACAACAGCAGCCACGATCCAGCACAAGCAATTACACCATGGATTTCTTATTTCTACAATCCACACACTTCACCTCACTTTCCATGGTCATAATCTGACATTGATAGTAAACAAATTTCACTACAGCTGCACTGACTTTCACACTCAACACAAGGACAAAAGTATTCCCCCTGTGGTCAATGTGTCTGGCTTGAAGTAATAATGTACAAATAGGATTGTATTTAACAGTGCAGGTTTTGTTTATTTATTGATGAGTGATTTCAGTGATGTTTTTGTTTGTTTGTTTGATGAGGGCTTAACAGCACCACGACATCGAGGGTCAAATTGTGCCTGAGAGGTTAAATCATTACAGAGCTTTTTGTTCAACCTTTTAGGCTTTGAGAATTTTGGACTGAAAAGCTATTGTAACAGATATTCATCATAACATCTTTATATGCTCACACTTAACCACACATGTTCCCTCTTTGGCAATTTAATGTATACTATTCATCCCACAATTACATCAAATACAGTTTCCCAGCACATGACGGTACTAATGACCTTTGATGTGAATGTTCAAGCCCACTGTTATAACTTATACAGGAATACTTTTCAACGACACAAGTATCAAAAATGGCAACTCTGTTATTTCAAAATTCCCTTGAATTAGCACCAATAAAAAACGCCCTCACTTTTTGACCAAGAGTTCTTTTACAACACCAACATCCATCTTGCACCACTGAAGACAAATAAGACATTGGAAGAGACTACTTGGATATCTCGTTGTATTCAAGAGATATTCAGTTTCAACATTTTCACATTTGTGTAAAAATACTGGGTAAAGTCAATGTGACATCACAAATATAAACATTACACCCTTACTTCTGAAATTATCAGGATTTGAAGATGACTGTTTCGGCAGAATGTTGATATGCGTATTTAATGCACGGGAATTTGACCCGACTAGAATGACCTGATTTTAGGAGGGTCATTCGCGAGTGCAAAGTCGTTTGAACTGTGCATTAAATATGCATATAAACACTCTGCCAAAACAATAAACTTAAAAAAAAAAATTGTGTTAGATTGTTTCAAATGCATCAAAACAACTAAAAAGAATGAAAAGTTTACATATATTTTATCGCTTTATTAAAAAAATTACCTGTTTTGAAAATGGAATAAACCAAATAATAATTGTCGTGTATTAATAGGATATAATGCATGGGTCATAACAATGCAAATACTTCATCTAATATTATTGTTATTAATTAAAAATATTCCAAAATATTCTTTCTGGTCAGAAATCTCAATTACTTCACTAGAGTATGTTCTAGTACTCTCCTGACATACCCAATAAAATCTCATAACTTTTTTCTCAGAACTTTTTTCTCCTAAAACATTTGCCGAAATGCAAGGCTGTGATGTTATTACTTTAGTCTTATTTACAAGTTTATATATCTTCAGAAACAACAAGATTTTTTTTCTTTAATACTTTCTTCACTATTTCTCTCTTTACTGCCTTTTTTCATTAAAAAAAAAAAATGCATGGTCACTAAAAGCATCCCTCAAACCTCAATTAACTGTTTTATTTTTGACCAAATGATTTTTTTTTTCTTTCTGTTTCGCAAATATGATCTAAATATCTGAAGACTAAATAAAGGACTTACTTGGTCTTTAGATGTTGCGTACTTCCAAGGCATTTGAATGTGCCATTCACCATGATTGCTAGCCTTGTACACAGAGCTTCACACTCCTCCATACTGTATTGAAAACAAAAGCAAATGTAAATAAATGTTTGAGTACACACCTATTCATTTCTTTGTTTGTTTTGCACATTTAGGCATATGCCAGGAAAACTAGGGAAGTCACAATGACTTCCAGTGTGTATCCGATGCATTTGCCAAGATGGAAAGTGGATGAACACCCTGCTCTTTTCAAGAAGTGTTCAGAGAACCAGGCAGGGGGAGAAACCCCTACCATCGGGACCGACGGCTTTACGGAAGGACGGTGAGCGCCACCCAACCATTGGCCACTTTTCACAAAGGTCGGGTGGGGGAGAAAGTGTGATGCAGACGATAAACCTCTGCACTCGATGTCATCGTAAATCATTCTGCATATTTGTGGAAAAATGGCTGGTTAAATCGACGTTGGACTCGAACCTGGGACCTCCAGCATATCAGTCGTACGCTCAACCGACTGAGCTACCTGCCTCCCTCGTACACTCAACCGACTGAGCTACCTGCCTCCCTCGTACACTCAACCGACTGAGCTACCTGCCTCCCTCGTACACTCAACCGACTGAGCTACCTGCCTCCCTCGTACACTCAACCGACTGAGCTACCTGCCTCCTCGTACACTCAACCGACTGAGCTACCTGCCTCCCTCGTACACTCAACCGACTGAGCTACCTGCCTCCCTCGTACACTCAACCGACTGAGCTACCTGCCTCCCTCGTACACTCAACCGACTGAGCTACCTGCCTCCCTCGTACACTCAACCGACTGAGCTACCTGCCTCCCTCGTACACTCAACCGACTGAGCTACCTGCCTCCCTCGTACACTCAACCGACTGAGCTACCTGCCTCCCTCGTACACTCAACCGACTGAGCTACCTGCCTCCCTCGTACACTCAACCGACTGAGCTACCTGCCTCCCTCGTACACTCAACCGACTGAGCTACCTGCCTCCCTCGTACACTCAACCGACTGAGCTACCTGCCTCCCTCGTACACTCAACCGACTGAGCTACCTGCCTCCCTCGTACACTCAACCGACTGAGCTACCTGCCTCCCTCGTACACTCAACCGACTGAGCTACCTGCCTCCCTCGTACACTCAACCGACTGAGCTACCTGCCTCCCTCGTACACTCAACCGACTGAGCTACCTGCCTCCCTCGTACACACTCAACCGACTGAGCTACCTGCCTCCCTCGTACACTCAACCGACTGAGCTACCTGCCTCCCTCGTACACTCAACCGACTGAGCTACCTGCCTCCCTCGTACACTCAACCGACTGAGCTACCTGCCTCCCTCGTACACTCAACCGACTGAGCTACCTGCCTCCCTCGTACACTCAACCGACTGAGCTACCTGCCTCCCTCGTACACTCAACCGACTGAGCTACCTGCCTCCCTCGTACACTCAACCGACTGAGCTACCTGCCTCCCTCGTACACTCAACCGACTGAGCTACCTGCCTCCCTCGTACACTCAACCGACTGAGCTACCTGCCTCCCTCGTACACTCAACCGACTGAGCTACCTGCCTCCCTCGTACACTCAACCGACTGAGCTACCTGCCTCCCTCGTACACTCAACCGACTGAGCTACCTGCCTCCCTCGTACACTCAACCGACTGAGCTACCTGCCTCCCTCGTACACTCAACCGACTGAGCTACCTGCCTCCCTCGTACACTCAACCGACTGAGCTACCTGCCTCCCTCGTACACTCAACCGACTGAGCTACCTGCCTCCCTCGTACACTCAACCGACTGAGCTACCTGCCTCCCTCGTACACTCAACCGACTGAGCTACCTGCCTCCCTCGTACACTCAACCGACTGAGCTACCTGCCTCCTCGTACACTCAACCGACTGAGCTACCTGCCTCCTCGTACACTCAACCGACTGAGCTACCTGCCTCCCTCGTACACTCAACCGACTGAGCTACCTGCCTCCCTCGTACACTCAACCGACTGAGCTACCTGCCTCCCTCGTACACTCAACCGACTGAGCTACCTGCCTCCCTCGTACACTCAACCGACTGAGCTACCTGCCTCCCTCGTACACTCAACCGACTGAGCTACCTGCCTCCCTCGTACACTCAACCGACTGAGCTACCTGCCTCCCTCGTACACTCAACCGACTGAGCTACCTGCCTCCCTCGTACACTCAACCGACTGAGCTACCTGCCTCCCTCGTACACTCAACCGACTGAGCTACCTGCCTCCCTCGTACACTCAACCGACTGAGCTACCTGCCTCCCTCGTACACTCAACCGACTGAGCTACCTGCCTCCCTCGTACACTCAACCGACTGAGCTACCTGCCTCCCTCGTACACTCAACCGACTGAGCTACCTGCCTCCCTCGTGACACTCAACCGACTGAGCTACCTGCCTCCCTCGTACACTCAACCGACTGAGCTACCTGCCTCCCTCGTACACTCAACCGACTGAGCTACCTGCCTCCCTCGTACACTCAACCGACTGAGCTACCTGCCTCCCTCGTACACTCAACCGACTGAGCTACCTGCCTCCCTCGTACACTCAACCGACTGAGCTACCTGCCTCCCTCGTACACTCAACCGACTGAGCTACCTGCCTCCCTCGTACACTCAACCGACTGAGCTACCTGCCTCCCTCGTACACTCAACCGACTGAGCTACCTGCCTCCCTCGTACACTCAACCGACTGAGCTACCTGCCTCCCTCGTACACTCAACCGACTGAGCTACCTGCCTCCCTCGTACACTCAACCGACTGAGCTACCTGCCTCCCTCGTACACTCAACCGACTGAGCTACCTGCCTCCCTCGTACACTCAACCGACTGAGCTACCTGCCTCCCTCGTACACTCAACCGACTGAGCTACCTGCCTCCCTCGTACACTCAACCGACTGAGCTACCTGCCTCCCTCGTACACTCAACCGACTGAGCTACCTGCCTCCCTCGTACACTCAACCGACTGAGCTACCTGCCTCCCTCGCACACTCAACCGACTGAGCTACCTGCCTCCCTCGTACACTCAACCGACTGAGCTACCTGCCTCCCTCCTCGACACTCAACCGACTGAGCTACCTGCCTCCCTCTACACTCAACCGACTGAGCTACCTGCCTCCCTCGTACACTCAACCGACTGAGCTACCTGCCTCCCTCGTACACTCAACGGACTGAGCTACCTGCCTCCCTCGTACACTCAACCGACTGAGCTACCTGCCTCCCTCGACTGACACTCAACCGACTGAGCTACCTGCCTCCCTCGTACACTCAACCGACTGAGCTACCTGCCTCCCTCGTACACTCAACCGACTGAGCTACCTGCCTCCCTCGTACACTCAACCGACTGAGCTACCTGCCTCCCTTAATTTGTGGATCTACGTCTGTACTCCTTCACCAATTGAAAACAATTGGAATACATTATAGACAAGGCATCACAAGATGGAGGCACCATGGGTGGCTGATGTTCAACACAGTGCTGTCTATAACCATCACCAAAAACAGTTGTGACAAATCCCTTCTCCCCGCCACCAATGTTGCAAGTCGCAATTTCCCAACTTTCTTGCAAAGCGCACAATAATGTTAAAGGGGACAAATTGTAGCTGATATAAATTTAGTGAGTTTGTCCCCCCACTTTTGGCCATCATTGTAGTATAAGTGCAACTCACACAGACTGAACTTCCAACTCACTGTAGGATGTTAAACAGGAAATTTCCTTAATTTTTGGCAAATTGTCTTCAATTGTCAGGAAATTTTACTAACATTTTCTTCAAATTTACTCAAATTTCTTACTTAACCAAAATGTTTGTTAATTTGATCAAATTTTCCTTCAATTTCATTGTAATAATTTCTCACTTTCACCTTCCACTCAGGAAGGAAAGCATACAACCAAGACGGTGACATCCTCTCAGGGAAAAGGGGGCAATTTGTCCCCCATACTCCCACCTTTGTCCTAAAGTAAAACAAACCATATTCGGTCCCATACCTGTGGGTTGTAAGTACTACTGATCTTCCTTCTTTTACAATCTTTGTGATGCAGTTCCATAGAAAACGTCTTGATTTAGGATCCATGCCAGTTGTGGGCTCATCCTACGGTAAAGCAAAATGCGCATTAAAAATAGTTTGACTCAAGAGCAGAAGTGGGTATGAGGGAGCTGGGTATGAGGGGTGGGGTAATTAAATCAGTAATAGTAATGTTTATAATCTTTAACAAATTACATCTCTAGTATTCCGACATTAACGTTATTATATCATTCCTAATAAAGAAACAAGTTGCATATTCCCATATTATGGAAACAAATTGCATATTCCCCATTACATAAAAGCAAATTGCATATTTCCTATAATATGGAAATGAATTGCATACTCCCCATAAAACAAATCGCATATTCCCATAATATGGAAATAAATTGCATTTTCCCAATAATATGGAAATGAATTGCATTTTCCCTATAATATGGAAACAATTTGCATGTTCACCATAATTTGAAAATAAATTGCAAATACCCCATAATATGGAAATAAATTGCATATTCCCCATAATATGGAAACAAATTACATGTTCACCATCATATGGAAACAAATTGCATATTTACCATAATATAGAAATAAATTGCATACTCCCGATAATGTGGAAATAAATTGCATGTTCACCATAATATGGAAACAAATCGCATATTCCCCCATAATATGGAAACAAATTGCATATTCCCCATATTATGGAAACAAATTGCATACTTCCCATAATATGGAAACAAATTGCATACTTCCTATAATATGGAAACAAATTGCATACTCCTCATAATATGGAAACAAATTGCATATTCCCAATAATATGGAAACAAATTGCATATTCCCCATAATATAGAAATCAATTGCATGGAAACATAATATGGCATCTTCCCATAATAAAAAAATTGCATTTTCCCCATAATATGGAAACACAATGCATGGAAACAAATTGCATGTTCACCATAATATGGAAACAAATTACATATTTCCCATAATATGGAAACAAATGACATATTTCCCATAATATGGAAACAAATTGCATATTTCCCATAATATTAAAACAAATTGCATATTCCCCATAATATGGAATCAAATTGCATATTCCCCATAATATGGAAATCAATTGCATATTCCCATAATATGGAAACAAATTGCATGTTCACTATTATATAGAAACAATTTGCATGTTCTCCATAATATGGAAACAAATTGCATATTCCCCATGATATGGAAACAAATTGCATATTCCCCATAATATGGAAATCAATTGCATATTCCCATAATATGAAAACAAATTGCATTTTCACCATAATATGGAAACAAATTGCATATTCCCCATAATATGGAAACAAATTGCATATTCCCCATAATATGGAAATCAATTGCATGTTCCCCATGATATGGAAACAAATTGCATATTCCCCATAATATGGAAATCAATTGCATATTCCCCATAATATGAAAACAAATTGCATGTCCACCATAATATGGAAACAAATTGCATATTCCCCATAATTTGGAAACAAATTGCATATTCCCCATAATATGGAAATTTATTGCACATTCCCCATAATATGAAAATCAATTGCATTTTCCCCATAATATGGAAACAAATTGCATATTCCATATAATATAGACACAAATTGCATGTTCACCATAATATGGAAACAAATTACATACTTCCCATAATATGGAAACAAATTGCACATTTCCCATAATATGGAAACAAATTGCGTATTTCCCATAATATGGAAACAAATTGCATATTTCCCATAATATGGAAACAAATTGCATA
The DNA here is from genome assembly GCA_020152595.1 of Chiridota heheva. Classification (NCBI taxonomy): domain Eukaryota; kingdom Metazoa; phylum Echinodermata; class Holothuroidea; order Apodida; family Chiridotidae; genus Chiridota; species Chiridota heheva. The sequence goes on from JAIGNY010003782.1 coordinate 792,520, forward strand.
CTTCCCATAATATGGAAACAAATTGCATATTCCCCATAATATGGAAACAAATTGCATATTTCCCCATAATATGGAAACAAATTGCATATTTCCCATAATATGGAAACAAATTGCATATTTCCCATAATATGGAAACAAATTGCATATTTTCCATAATATAGAAACAAATTGCATATTTCCCATAATATGGAAATAAATTGCATATTTCCCATAATATGGAAATAAATTGCATATTTCCCATAATATGGAAACAAATTGCATATTTCCCATAATATGGAAATAAATTGCATATTCCCCATGATATGGAAACACGATGCATGGAAACAAATTGCATATACCCCATAAAGTAGAAACAAATTTGATATTCTACTATATGTCAACTAATGGGACATGACACACAGAATGGAACTGTTTCTTATATTCTCCACAAAATTTACCAACTGTCGGAAATAAATCGTACACCTTGCTCTGCACAAACAGAAAACAAATTGTTTTGTTGACTTCAGCTTACCAAAAATATAACGGGAGGGTTACCAACTAATGCGATGGCTGTGGAAAGCTTGCGTTTGTTGCCACCGCTGTAAGTACCCGCTGGTTTAAAAGCATAGTTGGTGAGACCAAGCTTCTGGATTCCCCACTCTGCAACCTGTCAGGAGTAAGTGTATGGAGGTCATAAAAAACAATCAAACAAATGTTTATCTTGAATTACAGTAAACATGACGGTATCATGCAGAGAGTAGAGTAAACCTTCAAACACTTAAAATTCATTGCAGATTTATCTGGAGACTTATTGTTTATAATTCTATTCATCCCCAAGACACTTCATTATAAATTCTTTTAAGGCATCTCAGCATCTATTGTTGGGATTTCCTTTCATGCTAGAATAATTTTGTTAAGTGCTACTCATGTCAGGAATACATTTGTTGTAAGTTCTTTGAAGGCAAGATTCTCCTTAATATAAAACAAATAGTTATCATTATCATTTAAGGCATCTCAGTGTCTATTGTTGGGAATTTCTTTCATGCGAGAACAAATTTTTAAATTGCTATTCATGTCATGTTGTAAGTTTTTGAAAACAAGATTCTCCTTCATATAAAACAAATAGTTGGAATTTCATTCCAAAGGCAAAAATATTTTGTTCTCCAGTAGCTGACAATGCATGTGGCTGGACAGACAACTGATGTGGATGAATGGATGGACGGACGAATGGGATGGACGGATGAATGGATGGACGGACAAATGGTAAAGATGCTATATCCCCTCTTCACCAAGTTCGTTGGCGAGGGGATAAAAAGCAGAGTTCTCAAGGGCATAGGTATAAAAACCACCAAAGGAACATGACTCCCCAACATTTTATTCACTAAAAGTTTGTACCAATGGTGCTCTGCAACCAATTCATTGGAGATGTATTTCCCAATGCTGCATCAGAACGATCCTATATGGTCCTTTAAGATATAACCGTAATAGAGATCTCTTATGAATTCAATATTTGTGGGGTTTAAATATTTAAAACTTCCTCGCCCCACCAAACAAAAGGTCCCCTTCCTTCAATATAAGGTGGTCCTTATAAATATAAATATAATTTCATAAACTGTCACTACATGAAAGTATTGTCACTACATGAAGGTATTGTCACTACATGAAGTATTGTCACTACATGAGGGTATTGCCACTACATGAAGGTATTGCCACTACATGAAGGTATTATCACTACATGAAGGTATTGTCACTACATGAAAGTATTGTCACTACATGAAGGTATTGTCACTACATGAAGGTATTGTCACTACATGAAGGTATTGTCACTACATGAAGGTATTGTCACTACATGAAGGTATTGTCACTACATGAAGGTATTGTCACTACATGAAGGTATTGTCACTACATGAAGGTATTGTCACTACATGAAGGTATTGTCACTACATGAAGGTATTGTCACTACATGAAGGTATTGTCACTACATGAAGGTATTGTCACTACATGAAGGTATTGTTACTACATGAAGGTATTGTCACTACATGAAGGTATTGTCACTACATGAAGGTATTGTCACTACATGAGGTATTGTCACTACATGAAGGTATTGTCACTACATGAAGGTATTGTCACTACATGAAGGTATTGTCACTACATGAAGGTATTGTCACTACATGAAGGTATTGTCACTACATAAAGGTATTGTCACTAAAAGGTATTGTCACTAAAAGGTATTGTCACTAAATGAATTTATTGTCACTACATGAAGGTATTGTCACAACATGAAGGTATTGTCACTACATGAAGGTATTGTCACTACATGAAGGTATTGCCACTACATGAAGGTATTATCATTATATGAAGGTATTGTCACTACATGAAGGTATTGTCATTACCTTAGTTACATACTCCTCAGGGACACCCCTTAGACGAGCATAAAACTGCAAATGCTCCATCCCTGTCAGTAAATCATCCAGAGCGTCAAACTGAGGGCAGTACCCGATACTTTGATTAACTTTTCTCATCTGCGTTAGAATGCTGTAACTGTTGATCTTAGCTGAGCCGCTGCTGACGTGTGTATCACCGGTAAGCATCTTGAATGTGGTCGTCTTGCCAGCACCGTTAACACCAAGCAGGCCAAAACACTACAAAGATTTACAATAGCCAGATAGTGATACAAAAAGTTTCAAAGGATTATGTACACTGTAAGTCAGTATTTAACTTGCATCTCAACCACTTTTGTTATAAAACATATTGTACAAAATAAGTTTAGTTCAAAATCATTAATATCAGATTAGAATGACAGTTCATCAATAATGTATTATAGTAATAATTACAATACAATTTTGCAAAAAGCTTTATAGATTATGATAAGGATATGGCAAAGAATTGGGTGTGTAGCCAGCCTTTTGGATGGGGAAGGGGGATGGGGGTCACAGTATCAAACAAATTGCTCTATGGCATACTTTTTTCTCTCCAATTTGTGTCAAAATAGTTTTTTTCCAAATGTTTGGAGGCTAAAGTTTACTGAAAAGCATGAAAAGAGTTCATTGCCTCAAAATTAAAAATTGAAATTTTCTGAAAGATTTAGTTCAGAGGTCAAGCAAGTGCATCTTATATGACTGAGGAATTCAAAAATCTTATTCTGTTAAGGAGATATCTTATTTAAAAGTTTGGTATCATTTGTGTAGAAATGACTGAAGTAGTTGTGACATCACAGGCCTCCCAGTGACTCTTTTTTTAAATACAGGTTTTTTTAAAGGTTGGAAAAGTTGAAATAAAGGTTTTTAAAGGTTTTGGACTTAAATAAAAAGGTCTATAAAGGTTAACTCATGGAATAAATTTTCATACAATGAGCATATTCTGGGACAAAAGGCAGTTGGTGGCGCCAAAAGTCCATGACTTACGTGAAGTTGGAAATTTTATTTTGGTCCTGCTACTTTTTAAATGTGTGTTGAGAACAGATATGCTATTAAATGGATGTGTATGCTTACCAATGAAGCTAAAACCTTGGCACTCGAATCATTCACCTTACTTAACTTTGAAAATAAAAGTTTTTAAAGGTTTTAAAGGTTATTTTGAAAGAAATAAAGGTTCAATTTGTCAATTAAGGTTTTTAAAGGTTTTAAAGGTTTTTAAGGTTTAGGCAAGAGCCCTGACATCATGACCTCTGATTCCTCAAAGTCTTTATGTATTATATCATATTTTGTCGAGGTTTTGTGGCTTAAAGACCATTGAGTATATCAGGAAAATAGTAAAGCAGAATCAAGTAAGGGCAGTTATGATCTACAGCCTGAAGAAAATATGAGGAAAAATTATTCAAATAGTATCAGTCATTTACAGTTTCTTTAAAATACATTAACAATTGTTACGAAAGTGAGGATGAGGGCACCAACCTTCTATAGTAGACTTACTACACCAGTCATTTCTACACAGAAAAGACAACTTTATAATTGGATATCTCAATTACAGAATAAAAAATTGAAATAGTTTCACCACCATTTTGTTTCTTTTGGAGTCCTCTTGCATATAAGATAAACTTGTTTGACCACTGAATGAATCCTTTACATTGAGATATTTTAAAATCTAAGAACCATACCTCTCCTCTGGGCACACCCACACATAACTTATTCACTGCCTTCATTAGTCCCCTGCTTGTATTGTATACCTATAAGAATAAAACAAAAATAATTGCACTGTAAATAAGCAATAAATAATCAGTTTCAAACTCAATGCTACCCCTGCCCTTTGTGGTAATACACGATTATAGAGTACTAAGCAGATACTCTATAAGATGTGGCGTCTATGATGCTCAGGATCCACAGCCCCACAGACCTCAAATCTATTTTGCCCGCACCTTATGTCTGACAGTGTACCACAAGATGAAATATATCTGCATCTAATCATGATGATTTTTTTGAGTTTTCCTCATGATTTTGCTCCTTGATTGTTTTATTTCATATAACATGAGCATGCGTGACCACTGAACAATTAAGCTCTCTGGGTTTGATGATTGACAGCTTGTTTTAACTAATCACCGCACAAATTTGCCTAGCAACAAAATCTGCGTAACTAAGTGGGGCAAACATCCTATGCAATACTAGTACAGTACAGCTAGCTACCGGCGCACACTGACGTTGTCAATGATTTTACTGTACAAAACAAATTTCTGCACACACAGGCTGAGTGACGGCAAAATGGTGAACAAAAATTGCACTTACGGGCTCACTACAGGATTTGTTAATCCGATTCCCGTTACCCAGAACAGTTAGCAAACAAAATTTTGTTTATTCCTTTTGCTAAAAACTCAAGAGATCTGGAGAAGTGCCATATATGTAAATAGATCAAAACTTTTGGTAGGACCAAGAACATCTAAACGTCAATGCATTGGTCATGCATGATTGCGGGTTGGAGGGCTGTTTTCCCCACCTAGTTACCGCGTTGCTATGGTGGGCGTGGCCTAATTTGTAACTTGGAAAGGCTAATTAACCTTTTATACCTTCCTGTTTGTTTTGTTTGTTTGATGAGGGCTTAACGGCACCATGACAACAAGGGTCAAATTGTGCCTGAGAGGTGAGATCATTCTAAAGGTAGGAAGGAAAGAAAACAGGGGGAGTTTGAGAGAAACACGGGAACTAAAGTCAGAAAGCTAGGATCGAGTGAGAAGGTGCATGGGTGAAAAAACAAAGTAGAGAGAGGTGGGTGGGAGAGGAGGACTAAATATGGTTGTAGAGCGAAGCATGATGAAGGAAGGAGATAATTTCATCCCAAGGGTTTTTCTGGAAGAACTTGGCAATTGAGTTGTGGGGAGCTAGGAAAGCTCTGGTAAAGTTGCACAGGGGGAAAGCAAGGAGAACGTGATTGACTGTGAGGGTGCAATGGCAATTGTTTCAGAGGGGTTGGGGGAGCCAATAAGGAGGTGGGAGTAAGTGAGGTGGGTGTGACCTATTCTAAGACGGGTAATATGAATGCTGTCGACATGAGAGAGGTTGTGAATGGTGGGATTGATTGGAATGGTGGGATGGATGATGTGGAGTTTGTTATCAATTTGGGAGTCCCGTGAGTTTGCCAGCGATCAGGAACAAGAGAAGCAATAAGCAGTTTGATGTCAGAAAGGGTTGTGGGAAATGGGGTAGGAGGAGGTTGCGGGCAAACTTACTGGCTGCATCAGCCTTGTCATTGCCAGGGGTGCCAACATGGCTGGGTATCCAGAAGAAAAAAACACTTTTCCTGCAGAGGGTGGGCGAAAGGAGTTTCCGGAGGAGAAGGTGGGATGTGGAGTTATCCCATTTAAGATTGAGTAAAGAAGTAAGGACAGCCTTGGAGTTGGAGAAGATCTTGCTTATTTTACCCAAGCTAGATTTTTATTTTACTACACTTTCGTAGTTTTAGTTCTTGATCTTACTTGCTGGTTTATCCTACATTTAAACTGTATGCATTGTTACTTTTGCAATATTATATTAGTATAAAGGAACTCGGAAGAGCCAGTTATAATAGAGGGGGGAGTATCCCATTAGGGGAGTGTCCTATTGGGAGAGGGGGACGGCTTGATAAGATATAATGTTTGATGCACAACTAACCTTGGTGAGATTCTCAATCTTGATGATGTCCCTCTCTGCTCCTCCATTTGTGACCCTGTCCCTCTCCCTCCTCACGTCATCGTCCTCCTCTTCATATGAGCTGCTAGAGGGTGCTACTGTCCTAAAATTTCAACAGAAAATGCAAAATATTCAATTTGATTTCAATTGAGCTGGGCAACTGGCACAAAGGTATGTACAACATATATTGTGCAATGATTATATAAAACAAGACATATGCATCAATTATGAAAAGAAAGTATATAACTTAATTAAACTTGTGGTAATAGAACCCCTGCTATAATCCTTTATTGCATGAAAAGTAAATGATACTAGTTTGTTTGATGAGGGCTTAACGGCACCATGACAACAAGGGTCAAATTGTGTCTGAGAGATTAGATCATTCTAAAGGTAGGAAGGAAAGAAAACAGGGGGAGATTGAGAGAAATACAAGAACTAAAAATCAGAAAGCTGGGATCGAGAGATGAGTTGCATGGGTGAAGAAGAAAACAGGGGGAGATTGAGAGAAATACAAAAACTAAAAATCAGAAAGCTGGGATCGAGGGAGGAGTTGCATGGGTGAAGAAGAAAAAAGTAGAAAGAGGGGGGTGGGAGAGGAGGACTATATATGGTTGTAGAGGGAAGCATGATAAAGGAAGGAGATAATTTTATCCAGAGGGTTTTTCTGGAAGAAGTCGGCAATTGAGTTGTAGGGAGCTAGTAAAGCTCTGGGAAGGTTGTACAGGGGACAAGCAAGGAAAACGTGATGGATTGTGAGGGTGCAGTGGCAATTGTTACAGAGGGGTTGGGGGGAACGAATAAGGAGGTGGGAGTGAGTGAGGTGGGTGTGACCAATTCTAAGACGGGTAATATGAACGTTGTCGACACGAGAGAGGTTGTTGATGGTGGCTTTGATCGGAATTGTGGGCTGGATGACATGGAGCTTGTTATCAATTTGGGACTTCCATGAGGTTTGCCAGCGGTCATGAACAAGGGAAGCTATAAGCGGCGTCATGTCAGAAAGGGTTTTGGGAAATGGGGTGGGGGAGGTTGAGGGCAACTTAGTGGCTGCATCAGCCCTATCATTGCCAGGGATGATACAGAGTTAATAAGATTTGTATGATGACAGAAGTGATGTATAACGCTGGATATCAATGTATAGGAATGAGGTGTATAATTGATTTCTCTAAGTTAGTTGATTGACAGCTTTTTCAACCAATCACTGCACAAAATTTGCCTAGCAACAAAATCTGCAACTAAGTTAGGCAAAAATCCTATACTGGTACAGTACAGCTAGCTAGCAGTGCGCGCTCATGCAGTCAAGGCAATATAACAAACAAAACAAAATTTTTGCACACACAGACCAAGTGACGACAAGATGGTGAACAAAAATTGCACTTACAGGGGCCCGCTGCAGTCTTTGTAAATCCGATTCCCACTACCCAGAACAGTTAAGCAAACATAATTTTGTTTTTATCTTTTTGCTAAAAACTCCAAAGACCCGGACAAATACCAGGATCAAAGCTTGCGACAGGCCACAAGAACATCTAAATGTCAATGCATTAGTCATGCATGATGATTGCAAATTCCAGGTTTGTTTGCCCCACTTAGCTACTGCATTGCTATGGTGGGTGTGGCTTATTTCCATATTCGGAGAGGTAAATTGTATCTAATTTTGTAACCCATAATGAAAGAAAGTGAAAACCTCTTATAGATCACTATAATTTCACTATAATTTCAGAGCAGCATTAGTGTTGCTGATTTCACTATAATTTCAGGGCAGCATAAGTGTTGCTGATTTCGCTATAATTTTAGAGCAGCATTAGTGTTGCTGATTTCACAATATTTTCAGAGCAGCATTGGAATTTCAGAGCAGCATTACTGTTGCTGATTTCACTATAATTTCAGAGCAGCATTGGAATTTCAGAGCAGCATTACTATTGCTGATTTTACTATAATTTCAGGGCAGCATTAGTATTTCAGAGCAGCATTACTGTTGCTGATTTCACTATAATTTCAGAGCAGCATTACTGTTGCTGATTTCACTATAATTTCAGAGCAGCATTACTGTTGCTGATTTCACTATAATTTCAAAGCAGCAGTACTGTTGCTGATTTCATTATAATTTCAGAGCAGCATTAGTGTTGCTGATTTCACTATAATTTCAGAGCAGCATTACTATTGCTGATTTCACTATAATTTCAGAGCAGCATTACTGTTGCTGATTTCACTATAATTTCAAAGCAGCAGTACTGTTGCTGATTTCATTATAATTTCAAAGCAGCATTACTGTTGCAGATTTCATTATAATTTCAGAGCAGCATTAGTGTTGCTGATTTCACTATAATTTCAGAGCAGCATTACTGTTGCTGATTTCACTATAATTTCAGAGCAGCATTAGTGTTGCTGATTTCACTATAATTTCAGAGCAGCATTACTGCTGCTGATTTCACTATAATTTCAGAGCAGCATTACTGCTGCTGTTTACACACTTCATGAACTTCTGTTCTAAGGAATGCACACCAATGTTTAGCAAAACATTCCCTCATATAATCCTGCTTTGAACACCATGCTCCAAATTAAAAAGCTTATTAGAATGAAGACGACCCATTGTGTTCACTTTATGGTAAGCCCACAGGAACTTGAAAGAGTCAGTTAAAGAGGTTGTCCCATGGAGGGGGGAAAGGCAGGACTATTGAGGGGGGTGGTTCAAATGATGTTACCTTACCTTGGTTTGATGAAAAAGCGGTATTCGATCAAAAGTGTCAGAATCATAAAGAAGATACCCTCCATGCTCAGAGCAAACATGTTCCTGCCGAGCTGATCCCAGGCGAAAGGCAACGGTGCTTCATAATTAACTAAGAAATTGAAAGCAAATCACAAAAATGTTACCTTTTTTGTCAAATGATGAGCAATGTTAGTACAAGTAAAAGCCACAGGAAGTATAGAGCAAAAAATTCTTCCCATGGACACCTAAGATGAAAGCATCACATTTGCATCTTCTCCAAAAATCTAACTTTTTGGATGAAGGTAGTAATTTCATACAAAATTCATTCAAAGGGGAGGAGGGGTTGGGGGGGAGGTGGTTAAAGTCAATTAGAAGTAACTAGCCCCATCAGTAAACGAATAAAGATTAACATTTTTGAATCCAGTCAAACTTAACAAAATTAACATGGAATACAAGAAAGCAATCCACTGAGTTGCTGATCTCATCACCTTAAGCGTACAGTATAGTGGGGGAAACTGCTAATAGGGTCAATATAACTCTGTGACTTTTGATGGATTGCCCTGCCCATGCGAGCTCGAGTACAAGCAGATGTTGAGACAGGCTTGGCTATCTTTCTTTAGGCATGTTGATGGATTGTACTGCCCATTGGGAGTACAAACAGACCTTTGACCGCTTGACCACAGAGTCTACGGGACACAAATTCATGTACCAAGGTATCATTGTACAACATAGGGTTGGTATAGGTCTTGTACTTTTTTTAGTTTAAAATGCCGCAAAAATGTACAAATTAGTACATAATTACCCCCTAAAATCACATATTTGACCTCTGACCCTTAACCCTAATCGCTAAAATAACTTCTGAAATGTTTTCACATTTATCGTACCCTACTGTATGACACTATTCATGCTCATGTCACATGTACCATTCCACAACTATAGGGGGGAAAAGGTGAAAAAGGTCAATACCTCTGTGACCTTTGGACCCCAGAGTCTATACGGGACACAAATTCATGTACCAAGGTGTCATGGCACAGCATAGGGTTGGTATAAGTCTTGTGCTTTTTCAGTTAAGAATCTGCCAAATTTTGCATGAAAAGCACTTATTTGACCTTTGACCCATGACCTTTTGACCTCCAATTATTTTAAAGTTTTGTTAGAATGTTAAACCCTACCCACCTATGCAATTTGTAAAGTAATTCTTTCAAAAGATACAGCCATCACCAAAAACCTGTCCCATTTGACCTGTGATCTTTGTACCCCAATGCCTTAGAGACAAAAGTTCCCGGCCATGGGTACCCGTCTATCAATTTTGGTTTACGTGTGTATTACATTTATTGAGTCGTAAACGACACAAAATTAATTGTTGCATACGCACATATGCACACCCACACACGGACAGATGCAAGTATCACCAAATTTTGTCCCGTTCCAAAAAACTTATGACCCTTAACCCCTAATATGAGGTTATTATATGAGACCCCCTGGTGCGATAACCAGCCCCCTAAAATCAAGGGGGGTGGCCATGTAGTGTAGGAGGTACAGGCAGTTCTTTGCCTATACAGCAAAGTGACTACAAGCAAAAATCTCATCCCCAGATATATGTAATGTGGGTGATAAGATAGAGAAGTCTGAAACCTTCAATGGACAAAACTCAAATAATAAAAGAGATATTCCAAAATTCAAATAATGTCCCACCCAGGATTTTATGTTCACTTTAATGTGCTAAGCAGCTCTACACTTATATAGACCTTAAAGCTTATAATCACTATAACTACTGGACCAAATGATTTGAGATAGTGTGTTTGATGAGGGCTTAACGGCACCACGACAGCGAGGGTCACATTTTGCCTGAGAGGTTCAGATCATTTTAAACGTAGGAAGAAAAGAAAACAAAGGGAGACTGAGAGAAACCCGGGACTAAAAGCCAAATAGCTGGGATCGAGAGAGGAGGTGCATGGGTGAAAAGGAAGAGGAGGACAAAATATGGTTGATTTTAAATTAAAAGCATTGCTCAAAGACTAAATGAAAGATCTCTCATACCTCCATATTGAAGATATAGGGACTTTAATGAATGATTGCTGGCCAGGTCGACCAGTCCTCGTCCAAGGCAGTATGGAGGAAACAACAAGAACAGCCTTTTCAGCATTAGGCTGGTCGATACAAAGCTCTGAAAAAAAAAGCGAAATATATGTCTTAACAACGACAGATAATTAACAAAACCATTCTATAACAGGATTAGGTTAGCGGTTGGACAGGTCTATTTTGTCGAGCATGCTTGGAGAGCATCCTCCAGCAGACACCTGGATGACAAACAGGACCTTGAGAAGTGCCTCAATGGTACGTAGACTAGACTCCTAATGAGAGTGCAGATCATTAACCACTCCACAAAACAAACAAATCTATGTGAACAAAGAGAGCAAACTTTGCGGGCGCTGCAGCCATTGAATCAAATATATTTCTGATCTACCCACAACATGCAGAGGTAGACGACCTATGACTTTCCCTGATGCAATTGCTAGAGACACGGGACTCCACTAGTCCAAGAATTAGGCATACAGCTTATGTCAGACAGAAACCTGGTAGGATGTTGTCAAAGGCATTCCACCTCATTGCATTTTTTTCTTTTACAACTCTGTTTATTTCATGACATCTTTCATCATCATCCTTTGCTAACCGTCTTGTTTCCATTAAGTCCAGGATTTCTTGGGTCATCCACTTTTTGTGATCCTTCTTTGCCTGTTTTGGAATCTGTTCACTCATTGCTTCTGTAACTCAATCTTTCATTTTTTGCCACATTTCATCAGCCTCAGTGAGGCTTTCCAGAATTTGGAATTTGTTCTTCACTAAAACTAAGAATAGCTCTTTCATGTCTGGATCAGTTTTTAACAGGTTGGTTTGTAATTAAGGTTTTTCATGATAACATGAACAGTAAAACCAAACAAAGACCTTTCATGTAAATGAGGATGTGACATCGGGAGTATCTACTTCATTGCATAAGAATTTTGAAGACTTTCTTCATTCATTATTGTGATACATACAGGTTAAGTGCATTCAAGTGTATGTGACATCTAATGCACACACCCGATTGGTCAAAATTCAAATGTAACAGAACAAACAACACCAACATGGATGAATTGTGTGATATTCTGGCTAGAAAAGTCTTTAAATAGTTTTGGAAAAACGACAAAGAAACTCAAATCAAGCTTGACTCTCACCGGATCAGTTATGGCGATGTAATCAATGATGAAAGATGACATCACAGTGAACATACCAATCAGAATATTCAAGCAACCCACAGATAGATAGGCTGTGCTTGGTACGTTGAACAGATTGGATATGGGGTATGTCATGGGAGCACTGGCCCACCTGTCAAAACAAAAGAAATATAATGAAAATTTAATATATCATGTCACTAATAAATATCAACCTTAACGATGTCACAACAAATTTTAATTGAGATTTTAGGCAGATATATGCAGATTTGGCCATCCATACAAAACCTTGACTTGGGCACCCCATGGGAAGAGAAGAGACAGACCCCCAGCAACCTGGCACAGAACCATTGAGGGAGAAATAAAGGCTGCACAGAAGACAAAAGAAATATTTTGAGACCAATTTTGCATTGATCTAACAAATATATCAGCATTAGTAACTTACCCGTAGAGAAGCATCAACACAATCAGTGCCGGTAACACATCTGGGCTAATGAAGGCATCCATTTGGAATGCAAAGAAGATGAGCAGGGTCAGGATACACGGAACAAGATAATTGACCTGAAGAGAACCAAAGAGGAAGAACAAAATGAATGCTTACTCTACCACGCGGCGATATTATCGCCGTTTTCAAACCACCTTTTTCTAAAAATAAAATCAGGACTTTACCACAGTCCTATAGGAGTAATCTTGGTATCATATTAAAGTACTCAGACATTTCTTTCACTAAATGAAACTTTTTATAGGGGTCATATTACAGAATTTTGAGAAAAAGTCGACAATGATTTCATCTGCGGTTTTGAAATATCGATAACTTATCGAACAATATAGCCGATAAACTTGGTACAGAGACAGAATCAGCAAGACTGCCGAGCGTCCAGCCTTCGTTACACTAAAAGACCACAAAAAGAACTTCACTAACAACCCGACATGCAGATTAAAAACCCGAAATGGGCTGAGTAAACAAATTCTTGACCGAATAAACACTGACATCAAAACAAAAACAAATGTAAACCAGTGGAGAAATACCGCCTCTGTACTCAAATGGTTCAACGGCCTAAAAAATAAAGACAAACTCACATTCCTGCTATTCGACATAGTCAACTTTTACCCTTCCATCTCAGAGGAGCTGCTATCCAAATGTCTTACATGAGCCAAGCAATACAGCAGAATCCGCAATATTGAAAACGACACCCTAATACATTCAAGAAGATCTCTACTGTACGACAGTCAGGGCACCCCCTGGGTGAAAAGAGAGGCTAGGAAGGAGTTTGACGTTGCAATAGGGGCGTTTGACGGTGCAGAAGTATGTGATTTGGTAGGTCTCTTTAATCTAAACGAGCTGAATAGCAAACTTGAAGTAACCAGCGTTGGGTTATACAGGGATGACGGGCTCGCCGCCATGGAAAGCCATTCAGGAAGTAAAGCCGACCGAACCAGAAAGGAACTCATCAAAATATTCCATTCTTGCGGACTCAAAATAACGGTTGCATTAAACCTGAAATCGGCCAACTTCCTTGACATAAACCTAAACCTAGCCAATGGAAAGCACCAACCCTATAGAAAACCCAACGATGACCCTCCATACATAAATGTAAACTCGAACCACCCATCAATCGTAATCAATCACATCCCTTCCGCAATAGAAAAAAGGATATCTATGTTATCTTCAAACCAGGACGTGTTTAATGAGAAAGCACCAGCATACAACGCTGCATTAAAAAGTAGCGGTTACGAGGAAACCATCTCCTACGCCCAAAATCAGGAGGAAGAAGCGGAACTACCCAAGCGGAACAGAAGAAACCGCGGTAGGAAGACGACCTGGTTCATCCCACCCTACAGCGGAAATGTCAAAACCAATGTGGGGGCAAAATTATTCAAACTGGTAGATAAGCACTTCCCACCTGGAGCCAAGTTGCGGAAAATATTTAACAGAAAGCACATTAAAAGTAAGTTATAGCTGCATGAAGAACATAAATTCAATCGTTAAATCTCATAATGCCAAAATCATTAAAAAAACAACCCCACAACCCAGAAAAACCTGTAACTGCAGGGACAAAACTTCTTGCCCCCTACGCGGGAAATGCCTCATGAGCGCCGTTGTATACAAGGCCGCAGTCACTTCTAGGAGCGATAACAGTACCAGGTCATACATTGAACTCGCCGGCGGGGACTTTAAGTCTAGATATAACAACCACACTAAGTCATTCAGAAACAAGAAATATGAAAAGGAAACCAAACTGTCAAAATACATATGGGATTTGAAGAGACAAAATACACCATACTCAATTCGATGGGATATTCTTCAGCAATCTGACACACACCAGTGAGAGTCGGGGGCATGTAATCTGTGTATAGAAGAAAAGCTAGAGATGCTACACATGAAAGAAGATCGGATCAATAGAAGATCAGAACTAATTTCGCTGTGTTGCCATGGCAACTGCAAGCCAACGAACCGTACACGATTGAAGAAGAAATAGCTTTTTGTCTGTTTAGTACATTTTGATCATTCACTTGCCTGAAGATCGCTACACTGAGCGTGTGTGGCGTGAAACCCAGGGTAGCAAGCATGGCAGTATAGTATAACTTGTATTCAATGTGTTTTTTTTTTGCTCTACTTCAGTATCGAGCACTTTACTGCTGCAAGTGATTAACTATAATTGTAACTATATATATATATATATATATATATATATATATATATATATATATATATATATATATATATTATATATATATTCATATTTATATATCATATATATATATATATATATATTATATATATATATATATATATATATATATATATATATATATATATATATATATATATATATATATATATATATATATATATATATATACATATATACATACATACATACATGCATACATACATACATACATACATACATACATACATCACATACATACATACATACATACATACATACATACATACATACATACATACATACACATACATACATACATACATACATACATACATACATACATACATACATACATATATATATATATATATATATATATATATATATATATAAAACCTACCCTACCCTTGCCCCTAATGAAATAAGCTCTTAAATATAGCAAGATATTAAAATACTGGCATACTGGGCTCTATGGTAACAAACATAATTTTTGTTGTGGAAGGACCAAACACAGTATATTAAAATATATATGTATGTATGCTCTAAGAACAGCTACATCGTGGGGTGATTTTTATGATTTTTTGACATTGTGGAGTTATAGGTGCAGAATTAGAATATCCCCACAATGAATTGTATGACTGCATTGTGCATGTAATACATTGTGGAGTTGCCCACAATGTACATACACAAAACATACAGCAAAAACCCTACAATGTACATTGTGCTGGTGTGTATGTCTGTATATTCATATAGCACATTTTCCCAAAAGGTCACAAAGCATTCAGGGAAGTTGCAAATCAAGCAAACAAAGAGATAGGGAATAAAGAATAATGTCAAATTTAAGGAAACAATTAGGATTTTAACATTCTTTTAAATTGTCCAATAGTGTCAGCACATCCGAAGGAAAGGAATTCCACACTGTTGGAGCCACTGCAGAAAAGGCACAGGTGCCAGCTCTAGTGCAGGTGTACCGTTCAACTAAGAAGTTTTCTGAGTAGGAGCATAGAGTGCAAACAAGAACGTAATTTACAAGACTATTTAAAATATATGTGAAACATATAATCATCTTTTCAGTTTCAATACATACCATGTCCCAGGCGAAAGTCGACAGCCAATAGATGGAAGGGTTGACACCACTCACAAACTGCAGATGCTTGCCGCTGGAAACACGCTCAGTGATGACGTAAATCACAAACCCAGCAGGAATGAATGCAAAACCGAACATGACAAACTGGGCGATAAACTGGTCAACAACCGTCGTTTTCCTTCGGTGAAAAAGAGAATGAACGTCATTTCCTCAAAAGAAATCTACAAAGTAGATGATTAATATCAATAATTTTTTGAAGATTCTGGATGAAAATCCAGTAAAGAGGTGAACTTTTTTATGTGTGTGTGTTTGTCTTTCACTCTTTATTTTAACATTTCTACACAAATACAAAATTTAAATAATTATGTATTAACTTTCAGACACTATTGGACAATTTAAAAGAATGTTAAAATCCTAATTGTTTCCTTAAATTTGACATTATTCTTTATTCCCTATCTCTTTGTTTGCTTGATTTGCAACTTCCCTGAATGCTTTGTGACCTTTTGGGAAAATGTGCTATATGAATATACAGACATACACACCAGCACAATGTACATTGTAGGGTTTTTGCTGTATGTTTTGTGTATGTACATTGTGGGCAACTCCACAATGTATTACATGCACAATGCAGTCATACAATTCATTGTGGGGATATTTTAATTCTGCACCTATAACTCCACAATGTCAAAAAATCATAAAAATCACCCTACGATGTAGCTGTTCTTAGAGCATACATACATATATATTTTAATATACTGTGTTTGGTCCTTCCACAACAAAAATTATGTTTGTTACCATAGAGCCCAGTATGCCAGTATTTTAACTGGGACTCTTAAGAGTCCCAGGGAGTCCAAAACGTGACTGCAATTTTTTGGAAATCTTTTTTCAAAATTAATCATCACAACTTTCCTTTTGTTTTGTATCACTACAAAGTTTGGTTTATATGAATGCTTAGAAAATGAACTTTTCAATAAAAAGTCTAAATAAAGAAAATATTGACATAATTATGAAAAATTGCAAATTTTAAGCAAAATTAGGTCGAAATTGCTCAATTATTTGAGCTTGTATATTTTCTTGTGAATAATGAAAATTGATGATTTTTTCTACATATTTAGATTGTTTGTGAAATTTGCATTTCAATGATACCAGTCTAATTTTTTTTCTCAAAGCAAAACAATGAAAATAAACAATTTATAATCACCGCGAAATAAAAACAAAGCCGTGCATCCAGTTCGGTGTTCGAACCAGGGCCATGCATGTGAACACTAACTGCTGCACTAGACTAGGTATGTATTAGTGTGTGTATTTCTTTAGAGCTTTAATTTTGCTATGAAGAAAGAGGGGGTAGTTGCTTTTTGTGTTTTCAATTAAATATAGGTGAAATGGCTTTTCTAACAGTACATTTCGCATTGGGGAGTTATATCGCAATCAGAAACTATAACTTTTGCCAAATTTTGGTCTCGAAAAAGCTAAAAATAATGAAAAGATACTGATGATAGATAGAGGTAGTCAAAATTTGACGGGATTTCAGGCAAAAGCAAGGTCTGGAATTATGGCAAGTGAGTTTTTGAAGAAAGAAAAAAAACGTTTTTTTCTTAAATTTTTTGCATTTAAAAAAATTTCTTTCTAATTCAACCCATCTTTTTTTTTAAATCTTCAACATAACCCCCAACAAAAAGTTACATTTTCTGAAAGAACTATTTGAGCTCTTTTAAATGATACCAGAATCACTGCTGTAGGCATATTTGACGGAAGTAAAATAAATAATTCGTGAAAAGTGCATGTCCAATCGGTCCTGTCATGACCGCTTGGGAAACGAAGGGTAAAATAAAAGAATATTTTTGAACACATATTTTTACAAGTTTGTTCCATTAAAGTGTCCTCTTTACAGTTGTGAATCCTGAATCATGTCACAGGAGAATATATCAAACGTTTGGACCGAGTTCCGAACACAGACATTACCACCTTTCGTACACCGGGTCAGATCCCGCCCAACTAAGATTCCAAAAGAAGAGCCATTATGAAGATACACTCTTTTTAGTCCATCACATGGCAAATGGAAACCTGGTCATCAGCGGACATGACATCCAATACTCACTAAGGAGACCAGAATGATTTTCTCAAGCCAAACAACATTGCTGAGCTTGGTATTTGCAAGAAATATTTGCCCTGCAAGCAGCCGAATGATGATTAATGATTGTCCTCTTTCTTATAAAATGGACATGCTTGACCATCATATCATTAAAGAAACAAATTGGTGAAAAACCATGTTTATTAATATCTTATTTCGTTAAGTTCTTGCACTTCAAAGATTTCAGCAGTGTGTCAAAATTGACCTTGGTCTGTAAAGTTTGTTTGTTTGTTCGATGAGGACTTAACGGCACCACGACAAGGAGGGTCAAATTGTGCCTGAGAGGTTAGATCATTCTAAAGGTAGGCAGGAAAAAAAATAGGGGAAGAATGAGATAAATACAAGAACTAAAAGTCAGAAAGCTGGGATCGAGGAAGGAGGTGCATGGGTGAAAAACAAACAAAGTAGAGAGAGGGGGTGGGAGAGGACTAAATATGGTGAAAATTCATGGGAATGTTCCTCCGTGTTCTAAACAAAACGTATTGTGTTTCTTACTCTATTTCATCTAGAAAGTGAGACTTGGTGAAGTTGAGTGGATGGTTCCTTGCCGTAATGCCATACTTGTTGGCCATGTGGGGAGGTACGCTGGCTCTCAGAAGCTGATTGTTCATCATGTTGATGTATGTAGGCAGGGCATGATAGCCGTTGTTGTTGAACCATACCTGCACAAATGTCATAAAAAAATATATAAAAAAACAGGAAACGATCAATGGAACAATATATCCACTTACCGTACCTGATATATCTCATCATGACAAGGTATACACTGACAGGTAAAGATGTTATATTCACCAGAAAGAGTGTTAAATTCTGAACATTTAAATTATGTAAAAAAAAAAATATATAAAAAAGTGTAATGTTCGAGGTCTGGTTAATCAATTTTTGAAGAATTTTTTTAATGTATGCAAAAATTATCTCGTAAACTTCAGTCACTAAAAATCATCAGCTACACTTTGATTTGGAGTACACTAGAGAATCAAGACCTCGTGGCCCTATTCAGTTGCTCCCATTCAAATAAAATTGGTGATGGATTGAAAACAATAAGTTAAAAACTCTCGCTACCACTGTTCGTATCAAAATCTACGACATCTGGCTCCAAATCAGACTCATCGTCACTATCTAACGGCAGAGGATGGCCAACTAGTAATGCCATTTTGTGTGTAATTTGCATATATAAATCTCCGCTTCGCTTCGTTTACAAATTGTTGTCCTGTGTTTGACCCTTTTCTTACAAAAACAGAAAGTATGACCGACCTCTAAATTTGAAAACAGGTAAACAAAATGTTTATTTACATTAATTTTACAAAACAAAAAAAGGAAGTACCCCACCAATTTGAATAAATTCCATGTCATAAATGCTATGATATCCGTCGTGTATACGTGATGCTCGTACATGAAAGGAAAAAAATATGAACGTGTATACACGATGCTGGGACTCAATGTGTTAAACAATAACAACACTCATTGGTTTTCTCTTTGTAACATCAAAATATTTAAATCAAATGTAAACAATTGTTTTATTAATTGTTTTATTAATTCTTTTTATTTTAATCAGGTCGTAAAATCCACAAAGTGCAGCAAAATGGTCCATTTTTATTACATTTTAATTTCAAATTTGATATAATCATGGTTGATGACAAATTGTCTTGCAATTAACATCAAGTTAAAAAAATATAGCTTTTAAGTTTTGACAGAAAAGGGAGTAGAAAACATTTTTACAAAGAAAACACATACTTTTGCAAGAATACAAAGTTGATGTCACTTCCTGTTCTGGTATTTCTGCTAAATTAATTTGTTTTTAAAAATGTATTAAAGTTCCAAGGTCCCCCTCCCCTCCTTTTTAGAAAGCACATGATCCCCCTCTCCCCTCTTCTCCCCTTTAGAGAGCACACGATCCTGCTTCTTATCTTTTCTTGCCAAGCTTTGAAGGATTGAGTCACAATTAACCTCATTTATAATAGACTTAATTACCTTAACATTATCAAGTCTTGCCAAGGATACCAGGACCTCAAAGATTTCTTCAAAGAATTCTTCACTTGGTAGATAAATCTGAAGAAGAAAACACATTGAAAGGTTTAAAATAACATAAAGCAATTTATACATCTATATATCAACATGCTATTGAAATATGAATCACACAATGTATAAGATTAGTTCAGTGGTCAAGCAAGTTTATTCTATATGAAAGAGGACTTCTAAAGAAACAAATTGGTGAAGAAAGCATTCAAAAATCTTATTCCATTAAGAAGATATTTAGGTTTAAAGTTTGGTATCACGTGTGTAGAAATGACTTAAATCAGACTAGTTGTGATGTCATAGCCTCAGATTCCTCAAAGTCTTTATGTATTCTATCATATTTTGTCCTGCGATTTTGTGGCTTATAATCCATGGGATATGTCAAAAAAGTAGTAAAACTGAATCTAGGAAGGGTACTTACAATATTATACCATCTGAAGAAAGTTCGAGGAAAAATAATCTAAATAGTGAACAAAAATAATAAACTTTCTTTAAAATACATTAACAATTGTTAAGAATGCGAGGATAAAGATGCTAACTTTCCATAGTAGACTTACTACACCAGTCACTTTTACATAGATAAGTTTGTTTGTTTGATGAGGTCTTAACGGCACCACGACAACGAAGGTCAAATTGTGCCTGAGAGGTCAGATCATTTTAGAGGTAGGAAGGAAAGAAACCAGGGGAAGAATGAGAGAAATTCAAGAACAAAAGCCAGAAAGCTGTGATCGAGAGAGGAGGTGCATGGGTAAAACAAAAACAAAGTAGAGAGGGGGTGGAAGAGGAGAATTAAATATGGTTGTAGAGGGAAGCATGATGAAGAAAGGAGATCATTTTATCAGGAGGATTTTTCTGGGAGAACTCAGCAAATGAGTTGTGGGGAGCGAGGGAAGCTCTGGGAAGGTTGTACAAGGGGCAAGCAAGGAGAACGTGTTGAAGACAGAGCTATAAACTTGAACACCTCCATAACCTTTCTTGTATATCATATGCTTGTGACATTTTAAAAGTTTATCCCTATTATCATTTTTGGGTAGAACAGGAAAGGGTTAAGTGGCATTCCACTGTTACCAGCAGCAGCATGGTGAGGGTAGAATAAGTGGAGGTAAAAAAAGTGGGGATGGGGGATTAAGGGGGAAAATTTGACACACATGGCTGATGCATTTCATGAGAAGGTTTAACATTTCCATATACTGTTTACATGGCATAACTGAAGCAATAATATAGACTAAATCATAAAATAAGAATATGAAGGAGAATTTTTTAGAAAATTGGGGGCAGGGAGTAACAACTGCCTCATACCCCCTTCAAAAGGTTATCCTTATTATCATTTTTGGAAGGGGCAGGAAAGGGTTAAGTGGCATTCCACTGTTACCACCAACCAGCAGCATGGTTATGGTGAAATAAGTGGGGGTAAAAAATTGAGGGGGTAAATTTGACATTCACGGCAGATGCATTTAATGAGAAGGGTTAACTGTTTACATGGCATTAATTAAGAAAGATTTAATAATATAAACTAAATCCTAAATCCCCCCCTCCCTCCCTGTGGCCACGCTGCTGGTACTACTGATGGTTTAATGCTTACTGTACTGTATTTCAACAAAAAAAGGTTTAATCTTAAAAGTGTTCTACAACAATATCCACCTGTCCTGTATTCTTAACGCATTGGCGCTACCCGTTTTTTTCCCCCACATAACGGGTGCCATACAATTAACTTGCGTTTTCCTTACCAAAAAAAAAATTAAAAAAATTGACAGACAAAAATTTGGAGAGGATTTCTGTACGTATATTTGACAGACATCAATAACAGGTGTTTCGAAACCTTTACCTCTACAGAAAATGTCATTAAACCTAGAGTACTGCAAAACCTCAGATGCACAGAACACTTACATCTGTATCTTCATCCCCGCACCATTTAAGATCAGCCAGGGTGTCATTCAAGTCCTTCCACATGTCCACTAGGGCAGAGATATTTTCACCCTCAAGAGAGGCTAGGTCATTCTCAATCAGGAAGTTGAAGCCACCAAATCTGTTTAAAATGATAAAATATGATGAAGAAAATATTAATTTTGCAAAGCTAAGCTATATTTAACAAACTTAGACTTAATGACACCAAAACTGAATTTTTGATCATTTCATCAAAAAAACAAATGCATTCCATCAAGTCCATTGATTTGAGGATCGGTGGGTCTGTGATTGTTCCGTCATCATTCGTTAAAAATTTAGGTATCATGTTTGAACCTTGTATGAATATGAATTCCCAGATCTCTTCAATATGTCGTACTGTTAATTTTCATTTGCGTATTATTTCTAGAATCAGACGGTACATTGATCAAAATACTTGTGCTCATGCAGTGCGATCTCTCATCCTTTCTCGGCTGGATTATGGCAACTCCCTGCTTGGTGGCATATCACGTGAAAACCTTCAATGCTTGCAAAGACTTCAAAATCGTGCAGCGCGCATGATTTTTTGTGTTGATAGACGTACAAGTGCTTCCCCCCTCTTACGTGTTCTTCATTGGTTGCCCATCCAGCAGAGAGTCGATTTCAAGATCTTACTGCATGTGTACAACTGCATTAAAAAAAAATGCGCCTTCATACCGTCAAGATTTGCTGCATATATATGAGCCTGGACACGTTGGTCTTAGATCCGCCAACAAGGATGTCACTCGCCTTGTAGTGCCAAGAACTAACCGTGTTAGTGGGGACTGCGCCTTTTCTGTCCTGGGACCACGTTTGTGAAATAATCTACCTACTGCAATTCATCAGGCTCAAACTGTTTATACTTTTAAGAAGGCCCTTAAGACTCATCTTTTTCCTACTCATTAAATTTTATGCTGCCTATAATATTTAATTTCTTGTTTTATTTATCTAGTTTTTTATTTTATTTCTTACCAATTCTTTTATGCTTTTATATTGTCCTGCAAATGATTTTTTAAAATTTTGATATTGTGTATTAAAAGTTTGTCTATGTATTATCAATTTTATTGTAAAGCGCTTCGATCCACGGGAGAGGCGCTATATAAATAAGTTCAATAATAATAATATATTAGTTTCAGGGGATTAAAACTTTCAAGTAATACCATTTTGTATCAAGCAGCTTCACCTCCGTTTGAATAGCAGGGGTATTTATGAGAGTTATCTTTCTATGCTGTAAATCTGCAATCTGGTCCATTGGCCAAAACACAGCTCATACAGCCAAAACTAAAGAAGCAACCTTACATTTTACGTGCTACCTATACCTCCTGAATTCATCTTTTCTTTTTAGCGCACCGTTAAAAAAACTTGTTTAAACTGGTCTAATTTCCATCAAACCTATCTTTAGCTCTGAATCCTACAGGCTCACCAGAGGTCCCAGGGTGAACGTATTTCCATCAAACCTATCTGAAACCTACAGGCTCACCAAAGGTCCCAGGGTGAACGTATTTCCATCAAACCAATCTTTAGCTCTGAAACCTACAGGCTCACCACAGGTCCCAGGGTGAACGTATTTCCATCAAACCAATCTTTAGCTCTGAAACCTACAGGCTCACCACAGGTCCCAGGGTGAACGTATTTCCATCAAACCTATCTTTAGCTCTGAAACCTACAGGCTCACCAGAGGTCCCAGGGTGAACGTATTTCCATCAAACCCTTCTTTAGCTCTGAAACCTACAGGCTCACCAGAGGTCCCAGAATGAAGGTATTTCCATCAAACCTATCTTTAGCTCTGAAACCTACAGGCTCACCAAAGGTCCCAGGGTGAAAGTGTTTCCATCAAACCCATCTTTAGCTCTGAAACCTACAGGCTCACCAAAGGTCCCAGGGTGAAGGTGTTTCCATCAAACCCTTCTTTAGCTCTGAAACCTACAGGCTCACCAGAGGTCCCAGGGTGAACGTATTTCCATCAAACCAATCTTTAGCTCTGAAACCTACAGGCTCACCACAGGTCCCAGGGTGAAAGTATTTCCATCAAACCTATCTTTAGCTCTGAAACCTACAGGCTCACCAGAGGTCCCAGGGTGAACGTATTTCCATCAAACCCATCTTTAGCTCTGAAACCTACAGGCTCACCAGAGGTCCCAGGGTGAAAGTATTTCCATCAAACCCATCTTTAGCTCTGAAACCTACAGGCTCACCAGAGGTCCCAGGGTGAAAGTATTTCTATCAAACCTCTCTGAAACCTACAGGCTCACCAGAGGTCCCAGGGTGAAAGTATTTCCATCAAACCTCTCTGAAACCTACAGGCTCACCACAGGTCCCAGGGTGAAAGTATTTCCATCAAACCTATCTTTAGCTCTGAAACCTACAGGCTCACCACAGGTCCCAGAATGAAGGTATTTCCATCAAACCCTTCTTTAGCTCTGAAACCCACAGGCTCACCAGAGGTCCCAGGTGAAAGTATTTCCATCAAACCATCTTTAGCTCTGCTCACCAAAGGTCCCAGGGTGAAAGTGTTTCCATCAAACCTATCTTTAGCTCTGAAACCTACAGGCTCACCAAAGGTCCCAGGGTGAAAGTGTTTCCATCAAACCCATCTTTCAAAGCTCTCTGAAACCTACAGGCTCACCAGAGGTCCCAGGGTGAAAGTATTTCCATCAAACCTCTCTGAAACCTACAGGCTCACCAGAGGTCCCAGGGTGAAGGTCCCAGGGTGAAAGTATTTCCATCAAACCCTTCTTTAGCTCTGAAACCTACAGGCTCACCAGAGGTTCCAGAATGAAGGTATTTCCATCAAACCTATCTTTAGCTCTGAAACCTACAGGCTCACCAAAGGTCCCAGGGTGAAAGTGTTTCCATCAAACCCATCTTTAGCTCTGAAACCTACAGGCTCACCAAAGGTCCCAGGGTGAAAGTGTTTCCATCAAACCCTTCTTTAGCTCTGAAACCTACAGGCTCACCAGAGGTCCCAGGGTGAAAGTATTTCCATCAAACCCATCTTTAGCTCTGAAACCTACAGGCTCACCAAAGGTCCCAGGGTGAAAGTGTTTCCATCAAACCCATCTTTAGCTCTGAAACCTACAGGCTCACCAAAGGTCCCAGGGTGAAAGTGTTTCCATCAAACCCTTCTTTAGCTCTGAAACCTACAGGCTCACCAGAGGTCCCAGGGTGAACGTATTTCCATCAAACCAATCTTTAGCTCTGAAACCTACAGGCTCACCACAGGTCCCAGGGTGAAAGTATTTCCATCAAACCAATCTTTAGCTCTGAAACCTACAGGCTCACCACAGGTCCCAGGGTGAAGGTCCAAAGATCAGCCTCCCAAAGACCAAACTTCCCCAGCTCACATAAATGCCTATTTTGTACCATTCTAGGAATTAAATTTGCTTTTTGAAATTTTGAGGTCAAAGCTAGTAATTCTAATAAATTTCCAAAATATGTGGGATAATGAACTTATTTTTGCTTTAAAAAACAAAACCATCCGTGGCAGGAGGGTATGAGCTCACTCTCAAAAGGAATAGAAAGAAAGGCCTTGCTATCAGATTATAAAGAACAACACAAATGTACCCCTTGGCCATCTTCACTAATTGACACCCAATTTTCACTGCTAAGCATCCCTTCCTTAGAAAATGTGTTACGTTTGGTTTGATTCTGATTATTAATGGCACTGTCACAGCTAAAGATGTGTGTGTCATACAGGATTGAGGTGTGTAGATTCAAGTGTTAAAATCTATTTCAATTCTAAATCATTGTAAAATAAACTTTGGGACAAAATCCCGTATACCATTCTTATACAATCATGGCCATTTTAAAACTATTGTTTTATATGAATCCTACTTTTTTAAACATTAGATCCACACATTATGATACATCTCTTGTTTTCAACATTCAAAGATTCAAAAAAATATTCAAGCATATATATATATATATATATATATATATATATATATATATATATATATATATATATATATATATATAATATATATATATATATATATATATATATATATATATATATAAATATATATATATATATACACACAAACATACATACAAACATACATACATATATACATATATATATATATTGATTCGATGATTTTCCTCTCACCATATGATTTTTCTCTCACCATCTCTCATTATATATACATACAACATACATACATGCATACATACATACATACATACATACAGACATAGACATACATAGATATATATATATATATTACCTCTGTAAGATCATATCTGAGGTAGTCTTTATAATGTAATCGCTTATATTCCTGCTGGTCATATTTTGCACAATATCGGTGGTCGCAGAAATCATGTCTGGTGGCTGTGGACCCTCCGCCCCTTCATCACAAATTTCAAACCCAAATGTGCAAGAGCAGGTGAGGCTACCATAAAGAAGGAATCTTATAACATCACGTATTTCGATAAAGCTCTTCTGACAAGTTGTACTTCCGGAAATCTGTGGCTTTGTCTTGTTGGTCCAAGAGCAGAATATATATATATATATATATATATATATATATATATATATATAAATGAGCGGAACTATATATATGCAACAATACACACAAACATACATACAAACATACATACATATATACATATATATATATATTGAGATGATTTTTCTCTCACCATATGATTTTTCTCACCATCTCCCATTATATATACATACAACATACATACATGCATACATACATACATACATACATACAGACATAGACATACATAGTCCGCCGGATCATATCTCGCCGGAGAGAGTCTCTCCGTAGTCTTTATAATGTGTCGCTTATATTCCTGCTGGTCATATTTTGCACAATATCAGGTGGTCGTAAGGGAGAAAAAGATTCCCGGGTGAAATCATGTCTGGGGCTGTTGCCCCTTCATCACACAAATTTCAAACCTACAATCTGTATTTCCGATAAAGCTCTTCTGACAAGTTGTTTGAAATCTGTCTGTCTTGTTGGCGGAAATCTGTGGCTTTGTCTTGTTGGCAAAAAAATCCATCCCAGCTGGTAAATCAATACAGAGTGGAAACAACATAATTGAAAGATCTTTTGAATGGTGGCAACAACTAGAGATTAGTTCCAAGAAAATAGGCTACAAACCATGAAAATAGTCCAATTTTATCCCAATGGAATACAAATTAGATTATTTTACAGCATTTTGAATCTTGAGGTCTTATAATAATAAATTCTGCAAATTTTTCTTTAATTTTATTACATCATAATAAGAAAATCGAAGAATTTTATTACGTTCACTAATTCTTTTTTATTCTTTCACGAATTTTATAAGTAAGAGTGGGAGCAATTAAATATGACAACACTATTCTCCATCCTACCACAATTGAGCTTTAACAGAAAAAAACATTTTGTTTTGGACTTAAATTTAAAGAGGCCCATTAAAAATTTGGAGCTAGCTGTCCTCTTTCATGCATCACAAACTTTGCATATATTATTAAGAATTCTTCAAACTTTGATTAATTGTAACTTGGAAAGTATGGAAAGTATAGAAGCTCTTGAAGTAATTAAAAGACTGTATTGTTCAGAACACTTTCAGACTTTTCTACTAAAGCTTATTCCGCTGAGTATCAAATCTCTTCCTGTCCATATTAGTGCTGTCACATTATGGCTGTATTACATATCGATTATCATGGAGAAAAATATCGCGATATAATGGTATATCGCGATATATTGGAATATCTAGATATATTGGTATATCGCGATATATTGGTATATTGCGATATATTGCTATATCGCGATATTTTTCAAGAAAACTGACTCACGACACAAATTGTTAATATCACTACTTGTTTATACTTATGTATGCATATGAATGATGAATGCAAGAATACATATTAAATCAAACGCATGATATGTGTTAAAGGATTTCTTGCACCAAAAGAAACAGCGCATTGCAACATCTTATTGAAATATCATAAACACTACTAAATCCCAACCGAGTTCAAAATTTGAACGTGATTTCCCATTGACTTTTTTGGAATATGCTCGCTCGTGCGCGATGTGTGAATTTTTCTGTAAAAGCAGACCATGTGATGCGCCTTATATTGGTTAAAATGACACCCTCACTTTTTGGTCCCCAGCTTCTTTAAGAAGGAGGGATTCTATATAAAGAGATTTCATAACATGACTCTAATTTAACTGGAAGCCATTTTGCAGGGGAAGGCATTTGCACGTTGCATATTTCAAGGAGGGATTCTATATAAAGAGATTTCATAACATGACTCTAATTCAACTGGAAGCCATTTTGCAGGGGAAGGCATTTGCACGTTGCATATTTCAAGCATCTGATCTTCACAACAGCTCAGTCACATCACACGAAAAAAAATACAGACTTGGTCCTACTAAACATGCTAGCATGCGCTGGTGATGAAAAAACACGCTGGGCATGGAAACATGTGCTGGGCATATAAAACACGCACTGGTTAAAATAAACTGGTTATGTTATTTAGAGACAAAATTACCCTCCAAGCACTTCAAGAAATCTAAATCAGTGGATTTAAAACACGTCTATTAGTGCAACCAATGGCACAGCAAGATTCCAGCATAATTATCTTCCAAAAATAATTTGATATAACAACATGCAAATGTATGTAAGTTTGATTAAGTGTACAGCAGACGGCAGTGTTTTTTCCCCTACAAAATGGCAATGTAAACAAAGTCATGTGACTTCATGAAGTCAGCTAAAACATCCTTATACTCACCGTAAGTAATCTTCCTCCAAGCATCTTGCACCGATACCCACTTCAGAGATGATGCTCTCCTCGATTCTGCTTGCAAAAGTATCATTGGTGCTGTCCTTACCATAGAACACATACTTGGATGTATCGTAGATCCAGGGCACAAGGGGTAATGACTTGGGCTGTTCTACTGGCAGCCTCAGGGTGGCAAACAACATTGCAAACAGGATGAAAACAGCAGGCAGGATCACCTACGAGAAGAAGATGTAATTTTCACAATATCGGTATTAATGATTTTTCTGCAGTAATTCTTGTTAATGACTCTATGTGCTGAAAACATGCTGCGCCTGCAACTATATGTAACAAGTTCATTCCACAACATACATCATTTAGAAATTCCAAATTCGACGTAATACGCACCCTTACAAAAATAGAGTTGCCCTACTTTTTAGGCACAATGATATGCGAACTACACTGTGTTAACTGGTTCCATGATACTAGCCCCACCACTACAAAAAAATTGTGAGCGTCAGTCCCAAAATAAGCAAATAATGCCATGAAACTTATCTTAAGTCTCTATATTATTCAAATGAATTAGGTCAGGACGCTTAATAGAACAGGGCACTTAATACGTCGAATACGGTAGGCATTAATCAATGTTACAAAAGTCCTATGGAGTATTTGCATTGTTATTGTCATATATAGCAGAGCATATCTTGCCACCATCAATGTTTCATCACCCTTTTAAAGCTGTATCAGACAAATAGAGATTTTGATTCTCATGGTAATTACTAACTTATGCCTTGTTTTATAGCCAATGAAAACTAGGTTATTTGAACAATAAAAGCTTATTTTGTTTCCGGATTCTAGGATCCATGCAGTCTGTGATCTATTTTAAATCAACTCTCTGATTGGTTGAAGGTAATCACACTAGGTACAATGTTAAGTTTACAACGCAAATTCATCCAATGGATATTCATTGCGCATGCTTTACACTAATTGGTTATTTTTTTCAAGTAGGCGTGTCTTCTTCTAGCAATATAGAGCATTTTTTTAAATGTAGCTCAAGTAAAAGTTGAAAGTTGAGAAGTGAAGATTCACCAAATGATCTTTGTGAACTGATTTACTCTGTTGATTACTGAAAGATTATACGGGAAATCATATGTTTGTAAACTATCAACAGATTAAGAAAATAAATCCGTCGTACGAACTGTTTTAACAGAATTCATCAGGAATATTTTTTTTTTCCATCTAGACGGATTAATGTAGAATCGCTAATATATCATTTGTGCGAATTACTTCAGAGTTTTGATCAATTTCTCTGAGTGGACAAAAATTTTGAGGGGATAAGATTTTGAACTTTCTCCGATGCCTGGAAATCCAAAATTTAACATGGAGACCCATGCATTAAATTCCCACAATGCATAACCTTCAGTAATTGATTTAGTCCATTTTTACAACAGTTGAATGTCTTAACAAAGCAAAAAAATGTATGTAAACTTTTCTCGTTTTTCATTCTGTTTTGTTTTTTATGCATTATAAAAAATGTAACACAAAGATAATTTTTTGCTATTGTGTTTATATGCATATTTAATGCACAGTTCAAGAAAGGAATTTGCACCGGGAATGCTGGCCAAAGTCCTTTGCTCCGTGCATTAAGTACGCATATAAACACTCTACTTCAACATTAATCTGTAAACATGTACTAGTCAATGTGTGCAAATAAATAGTGATCCTGTCAATCAGCAACAACCAATCAATGTGTGTCTGTCAATGTGCCAGTCAACAACATGTGCCAATCAACAACATGTGCCAATCAACAACACGTGCCAATCAACAACACGTGCCAATCAACAACACGTGCCAATCAACAACGTGCCAATCAACAACATGTGCCAATCAACAACACGTGCCAATCAACAACGTGCCAATCAACAACGTGCCAATCAACAACATGTGCCAATCAACAACATGTGCCAATCAACAACACGTGCCAATCAACAACATGTGCCAATCAACAACATGTTCCAATCAACAACGTGCCAATCAACAAACGTGCCAATCAACAACACGTGCCAATCAACAACATGTGCCAATCAACAGCGTGCCAATCATCAACGTGCCAATTAACAACAGTCAACAACATGTGCCAATCAACAACATGTGCCAATCAACAACATGTGCCAATCAACAACATGTACCAATCAACAACATGTAACCAATCAACAACGTGCCAGCCAGTTTGCCAATCAAGTCAAATGGGTAATCAACTAATTGTGTCAATCAACATGGCATGAATGTTCATTTCCATTTGCCACATTTTTCTTAATACTTGCCTGTCAAATACACTTTCCTATAAGGATGAAGCTTAAGAAAAACCTCAACTAAAATTAAAAAATATCATGAGATATAAATTATCCATCAAATAATATCTTTCTGTAAGTAAATTTCATTTTAGTAGTAATAATGTTTGAACTTTTTACCTTATTATCAATTCAACCAACATGTGCCAATCAAGCAAAAGCTACCTGAACACCAATCAACAATCTCCCTTTACTGTGCTAATCAACAACTTACTGTAGTCAAGACTTGATCAACAACATGTGCCAATCAACAATATGTAACCAATCAACAACGTGCCTATCTCAAGTTATTCATGTTTGAAATCGACACATAGGGGGGGGGGGAGGGGGGGGGGAGGGGGGGCTGCCATTTTATTCAATTCTGTATTGAAATATTGTGCATGATGACATAATTTTCCCAATCGGGACCTTAGGATTATAATGTATTTTTTATAAGAGTGATTAAAGTTTTTATTCCAAAATATTGTGACACAAAGTTTTAACAGCATGTTTTGATAATTTCATGTGAACACAAAAATTTCCTTGACCCTTACAAAAGAAAAACACTTTATCTAAGCTAGAAAACTTGAGGTAGATTACAAAGAAATACAAAGCATTCCAAAATCCTGCTGGGCTGATGACATCATAATCTGCATGTTTTGAAAATAAAATGGCAGCTCCCATGGTACTATTAAGTAGTAGCATTAGAGTTTTCAATAATTACAAAAAATGTTTTAGATTGCTTCAGAAAATTATGTAACTTGGTCTGGAAATTTCTTATTTTCAATTCTATCATATGAAATATGGATTACGTCAGACTTTGTCTCCTTTACTGACACTAATATCTCACCTGTGCCAGGAAACCCTTGAAACTCCTTCGAGCATGATGAAATCGTTTGATCATGAGGGCAGCAAATTGCCACAAAATAAGCATTCCGCCTGTCACCTTCATGTGCTGTAATTCTAAGAGCTCCTCGGGCATGTCACTCACAACAGGGGTGTGCTCTAATCAGGAAAAAACAATATCAAGAAAAGTTTAACGATGGTACTCTAAATATGCATTGGCTACTTACAGATTACCAAATGGTGATCAACCTACAAATCACTTCCATAACGGAATTACCTTATTTGTAAGGACTATTAAAAACCTTAAATATTTTAAACTTTTTGCTTATAAAAAGTAACATTTATTGATGAACACAAATTCAAAGTCTTTTAGTTTTGCAAAGTTGTATTGCTTTCTAAATAAACAGGTGACCAAAATATGAAAACATGAAATCTGTGACAAGTTGAAGGCAGCTCAATCTTGATGTACTTCCATAGATCATGATTTTAAATCCAAGTGAACTCCGACCTTAAGCGTGTCTTTCCCAACTCAATGTTGAGTGAGATGTCAATTGATCTTTGACATGAAATATTTACAAAACTTCCTGTTTTCATCATCATTTACAGGTAGCACGCAACTACTTATTGGCCATGTTGAAACCTATGATAAACGAGTCAAGTTTGGGGTCTTTTTTTGTACCAAAAAGGGGAAGTTTTGTAACCTGTTGCAATGTTTTCTGAAAAGTACAATCTATTATCTTTCAGAGGATGGAATGTCCAATGGGGGTTCACCTAAGGTTTTGGACTTTTTTTAGGTCAAAGTGAAAAGGTTTTTTACCCTAACCGAATGACTCAAATTTTGGTATTGGCCCATGGTAAATTAGTTCCTCGTGAAACTTTTTCTGAAGCAGATGTTGTCCAAATTAAACGAGCATAGTCATGACCAATCCCTTCTTTACCATTCCTAAAATTTTCAACTTCTGAGTTTCCGTTCCCCCTCTCAAAAACATTATTATTAGCCTTTTCTCTGGGCTTCTCATTTTGGGCTGGCAGAGTAATACCTAATTAGTTCTGTGCTACCTTAAGTTTGTTTCGAAATGCATCTTATGCTTCCTTCAATGCTATGCCATACTTGCACAAAAATACATCAGATAAGGCTTATCTTTCTTTTTCATCAAAGGATACAAATTTCTTTTAATTTTCATGTCAGTTTTCCAAGATTTCATGTCAACATTTTCATTTTTGAAAAATCATTTTTTAAACTAATAGCACACACTTATATTGAAGGTATATCCCAAATATAACTAACCATAAGCTTGAAGCTACCATGCAAAGAGATGTTAAGCACAGAGTTACCAACACAGGTTTGACATGTTGGAGGGGGAGGGAGGGGGAGAGGGTAAGCAATTCCAATGTTTGCAATTTGGCAAAAGAGATAAATGGATGCAACACCCATTTCTATGTCAAACACTTGTATAAATAAACTTTGTAGCTCCTTGTAAATGCAAATGATAGAGAATTAAGCTTAAATCAATCTTGATTGAAATTAGAAAATCACAAAATAAAATTTCAGAAAAAGTTATTGCTTTAAAAATGATTGGGAAGTAGGGGATCACATCACCCCACCCCTCCTCCCCCAGTGTGGGGCCCTATAGTAATATATTAACAAGTAGAGAAAAACCAGTTGTTGAATGAACATTCACATATGTCAACTTGGAAAATATTTGACAACACATTATGCTGCAAGCTCGAAACTGATATTGAATTGAAACTAAAAGCTATCACAACATCAATGCATATATATACTAGTAAGAGACAGATAATTTAATTATATTCCATAAAGCAAAAGAACATAAACTGATCATCATAATTTAAAAAAGGTAAATTCTTTCTCAGGCCTTTGAATGACATGGTTGGTTTTCTTGGTGTGAGTGGATTGCAGTTAACTCTCTATGGATGGCATTCATTTCTATGTCACACGCTTGTGCAAATGAATTTTCATGTGAGTGAAAATACCATGATAAAAATTAAGTTCAAATTAAACTTGAATGGAATTCAAAATAAAAATCACAAAATAATATTTTTTGTTTTGTTTGTTTGTTTGTTTGATGAGGGCTTAACAGCACCACGACAGTGAGGGTCAAATTGTGCCTGAGAGGTTAGATCATTCCAGAAGTAAGAAGGAAAGAAAATAGAGTCTGAGAGAAGTATGGATGCTAAGAGCCATGAAGCTGGGATCAAAAGAGGAAGGTGTATAAAAGGGGTAAATGTAGGTAGAGGGGGTGGGAGACAAGGACTAAATTTTATCCAGGGTTTTTATCTGGAAGAGCTGGGCTATGGAGTTGTGAGGGGTGGGGGAAGCTCTGGGAAGGTTGTACAAGGGGAAGGCAAGGAGAATGTGGTGGACTGTGAGGGGGAATGGCAATTGTTGCAGAGGGGTGGGGGAGCCAGTAAGGAGGTGGGAGTGAATGAGGTGGGTGGGACCTATTCTAAGGTGGGGGTAATGTGAACGTTGTCGATATGGGAAAGATTGTGGATGGTGGGTTTGGTCGGAATGGTGGGTTTGATTGAAATGGTGGGATGGATGTCGTGGAGTTTGTTATCAATTTGGAAGTCCCATGAGGTTTATCAGCGGTCACAATCAAGAGAAGTGAGAAACCGATGTCAGAAAGGGTTTTGGGAAATGGGATAGGGGAGGTTGAGGGAAAGCTTAGGAGCTGAATCAGCTCTTGTCATTGCTGGGTTGCCAACATGGTTGGGTATCCAGAAGAAAATAATATTTTTCCTGCAAGGGGGTGGGTGGGGGCGAGATGGAGTTTATGGAGGAGGTGGGACATGGGCTTATCCCACTTAATGTTGAGTAAAGAAGGACAGGCTTTGAGTCTGAGAAGATGACAAAGTGGCTGAGCTGGGAGTACTCAATATAGTTGAGGGCGAGTAGGATGGCCATGGCCGAGAAGATGGATGAGTAGTTGAGAAGCCTGCTACTGAGAGTGATGTCTTGGATGACAACAGCAGCAGCTGTCTTGTCACCTTCCTTAGAGCCATCAGTATAGATGGAGGTTTATTTTGAGAGTAAAGAAGGACATGCTTTGAGTCTGAGAAGATGGCAAAGTGGCTGAGTGGGGAGTACTCAATATAGTTGAGGGTGAGTAGGATGGCCATGGCCGAGAAGATGGATGAGTAGTTGAGATGAGTAGTTGAGAAGCCTGCTACTAAGGAGGAAGTCTTGGATGACAGCAGCAGCAGCTGTCTTGTCACCTTCCTTGGAGCCATCAGAATAGATGGAGGTGTAGTTTGAGAGTTGGTCTTTGATTTGGTTGTGGAGATTGATTAAGAGGTTGGGGTTGGTTTGGGTGTTGTGATGAGTGGCGAGGCCCAGGTGGATGGAGGGAGAAGGTGGCCCATGGAGAAAAAGTGGGCCAGGAGAAGGTGCCAAGAGTGGCAGGGTTGATGCCGAGATGGTGGAGGTCAGGTTTGATGCATAAGCTATAGGGAGGAATAGGGCTTTAGTACTATCAAAGAGGGTGGAGAAATTGGGATACCTAATGAGCTTGTAGACAGGGTTTTGGGTGTTGGTGAGGGCTCTAAAAGCATAGGAGAGGCTAAGCTTTCTACACCTTAGCAGGAAGGGGGTTCGTTTGCTTCAATGTGAAGGCTGGTAATGGAGAAGGGGAGGGCCCTGTAGGCACCAAGGCAAAGCTTCACAGCTTCAGTTTGGATGGTGTTAATCTGGTTAAGGTAAGAGTTGTGAGTGGCACAGCAGACAATATTGCCATAATCAAGCTTGACACAAATGGTGAGCTTGAAGATTTTGAGGAGAGTGTGGTGATTCGCACCCCAAGTGATGTTGGAGGGGAGGCAGAGAAGGTTGAGGGATCTGTTGCATTTCTGTTTCAGGTTGGTGATGTGTTGCTTGTAGGAGAGCTTGGGGTCTAGGGTTAGACCCAGGAACTTAGTGTAGTCAACTTTAGGGATGTGATTGGCATTAAGCACGAGGTTCGGGTTGGGGTGGAGGTTGCTGAAATGACAGTGCATGAAGACTGTCTTGTCTTTGGAGAATTTAAAACCATTATTGTTGCACCAGTCTTACAGCTGGTTGAGGCTAAGTTGGAGCCTATTTTTGATGAGAGAAAAGCTAGGGGAGAAGTAGAAGATGGTGAAGTCGTCCACATAGAGGGTACATTTGATGTTGGGGCCAAAGTTGTCCGTGATGTTGTTAATGTTCAGGTTTCTGGTTAAAGAGAGTAGGGAGAAGGATGCTGCCTTGGGGGTGCCCTCTTTTGAGGGTAGGGGTTGGAGAGGGTGTGGCCAATACAAACTTGGAACTGCCAGGGTGAGAGGAAGTTTTGAATAAAGATGGGGAGGTGGCCTCTGCGGCCGATGGTGTAAAGCTTGCGGGTAATACCTTATTTCACAAGTAGTGTCCTTGTTGGGGAGGTGTTTCAGGAACTGGTAGGGGATGTTATCTGGGCCCGTGGAGGTGCAGCCAGCATCGTGGATGGTTTACTTTAATTCAGATAGGGTGAGAGGGGTGTTGTAACTCTCGGTGTTGTCGGAGGGAAAGGTAATACTCTGGATTTCGTTGTGAGCTTGGCTTTAAAAGCATTGGGGTAGTTGGCCATGGACAAGATGTTGCTGAACTAGGCAGGGAGGCGGTTAGCGATATCCTTTTTCCCCGGTGAGAAGATTACCATTCCAGAAGAGATGAGAGATGGAAGACTTGCCCATCCTGCCATGGAAGCTCTTAACCATACTCAAAATCTTCTTAGTTGGTGGTGAGAGAAAAAATGAAGTTGTTCCAAGTGTTGGTTTTACTATCCTTGATAGTGCGCCTGGCTTTGGCACGGCTGATGCGAAAGAGGTTGAGGTTGTGGGTGGTCGGATTTGTTTTTAAGTTTATGAGGGCATTTTTCCTGTTCTTGATGGCGGTTTTGCAGTCATCGTTGAACCAGGGTTGGTTAGGGGGTTTGGAGATTTTGTGAATGGAGCAGGTGGTGATGTTGATAAGGATGTTACTGAAGTTTGACAAGGGATCCTCACCCTCAAGATGGGAGGAGAGGTGACAGTTGCAGAGGGTTTCAAAAAAGAGGGCAGTTGGCTTTCTTAAGGTTCCAGTTGGGGGTGTGGTCTGTGGGGGTTTTAAGGTTGGAGTGAATTAGGAGAGGGTAATGGTCACTACCAAAGAGGTCAGCAGTGACCTTCCAGCTAAAATCAAGGAGGAAGTTGGGGGAACAACTAGACAGGTCAATATAAGTGAGGGAGCCAATGGCAGGGTGAAGGTAGGTTGGGGAGTTAGTGTTGAGCAAGGAGAGGCTATGCTGTCAAAGAGTGTTTTCGACGAGCTTGCCTCTGGGGGTGGTGGTATTGGAGCCCCACAGGGGGTTGTGGGCATTATAATATCAAGAAGGATGAAAGGGGAGGGGAGCTGAGAGATAAGGTTGTTAAGGCTGGTTGGCTAAACATTGGCATGGGGAAATATTGCAAAGAGTGAAGGTTTTGTGGAGGGAGATATACATAAAGATGGCCTGAAGGTTGGTGTTCACATGAACAGGGCTGTGTGGGATATCGTGTCTAAGGAGAATGGAGACGCCCCCACAGGCCCTATTGGCATCCTTTGATGTTTATGGTAGCAAGAAAAGTTATTGAGAGAATAATGGTCAGTGGTTTTCAAGAAGTTTTCTTGTAGGCAGAATACGACCAGGTTGAAGGTGATGGCCAGAAGGTCTTACGAGTTGGCCTTAAGGCTCCCGATTTTCCATTGTATAATGTTCTGAGTGTTAATGTAATTGTTTCTGTTGTACGCCATAAGGAGGCAGGGGGTTATAAGGAGGCAGAGAGTTATATGGAGGAAGATCTGTTGTGTCTGGGTTGGCTTGTTTTTTTCTTTGGATCTGTCCCTGTTTCTTTAGGAGCAGTTGTTTTTTTAAAAATTGGACGAGAAGTATTTTGGTGGGTTCGGTAATCGAACAATCCATGTTCTCTTCAGTGTCATAAATGTGGGTTTGGA
Organism: Chiridota heheva; assembly: GCA_020152595.1. Lineage (NCBI taxonomy): Eukaryota > Metazoa > Echinodermata > Holothuroidea > Apodida > Chiridotidae > Chiridota > Chiridota heheva. The sequence continues at coordinate 830,228 of JAIGNY010003782.1, forward strand.
TGGTGGGCTGTTTGTTGATTTGTTTGATGATTGTTTGATGAGGTCTTAACGGCACCACGACAACGAAGGTCAAATTGTGCCTGAGAGGTCAGATCATTTTAGAGGTAGTAAGGAAAGAGACCAGGGGAAGAATGAGAGAAATTCAAGAACAAAAGCCAGAAAGCTGTGATCGAGAGAGGAGGTGCATGGGTAAAACAAAAACAAAGTAGAGAGGGGGTGGAAGAGGAGAATTAAATATGGTTGTAGAGGGATGCATGTTGAAGGAAGCTAGGAGACTATTTTATCTGGAGGATTTTTTTGGAAGAACTCAGCAATTAAGTTGTGGGGAGCGAGGGAAGCTCTGGGAAGGTTGTACAGGGGGCAAGCAAGGAGAACGTGTTGGATTGTGAGGATGCAGTGGCAATTGTTACAGAGGGTTGGGGAACCAATAAGGAGGTGGGAGTGAGTGAGGTGGGTGTGACCAATTCTAAAACGGGTAATATGAACGTTGTCAATACGAGAAAGGTTGTTGATGGTGGATTTGATCGGGATTGTGGGCTGGATAACATGGAGTTTGTTATCAATTTGGAAGTTCCATAAGGTTTGCCAGCGGTCACGAACAAGAGAAGCGATAAGCGGTTTGATGTCAGAGAGGGTTTTGGGAAAAGGGGAAGGGAGGAGGTTAAGGGCAAGCTTAGCGGCTGTATCAGCCCTGTCATTGCCAGGGATGCCAACATGGCTGGGTATCCAGAAGAAAAGAACACTTTTCCTGCAGAGGGTGGGAGAAAAGAGTTTCCGGAGGAGGAGGTGGCAGGTGAGGTTATCCCATTTAAGATTGAGTAATGAAGTAAGAACAGCCTTTGAGTCAGAGAAAATGGCAAAGTGACTAAGAGGAGAGTACTCAATAAAGTGGAGGCGAGGAGAATGGCCTTAGCCTCGGCTGAAAAGATGGTTGATTTGTTGGCCAGGTTGGCTCTTGAGTTTGATAGCGTTTGAGGTGTTGGGGTGGAGGACATGGAAGGGAAGGGGGTCTTAGAAAAGGAAGGAAGATTGGAAGAGAGGTGGTTTGTGTAATGGGTGTGGTTGGGTTAAGGACTCGGTAAGAAGAGCCAGGTGAGGTCGGTTTGGGCATGTGAGTCAGTTTTATTTGTGTTAGGGAGGGGGCAGTATTGGTGTTTGAAGAGACTGTGCTGGAGTAGAAAGGTTTGGTGTGGAGGGAACAATGAATTGCTTCCTGGCCTCCAGGTAAGTGGTGCTGGGATTAAGGGTTTTCAGTTTAGTTATCTGTTTTTCCTGAAGCCAGGTGGGACAGACTTTGAGAAGGGGGGCTGGTTGGCTGGGTGAGTACTATTGCAAGAGGCGCTGTCATGGTCCACAGCGCTTGGATGCGGCAGGAGTTTTTTCCATGGTCTACCTCTGGCACTTATGACAACGGAGAGGGTTGAGAATGTAGGGGGCGACTGGGATTCTCAGATAGCCGACAGTAATGTGTGAGTGAAGAGTTGATGTAGCAAAAATCAGGAAGATGGTATTAGTAGGTGTTTCAACGCCGTCTCTCTTGAGGTTAAGACAATGAGCCTCAGTGATGTGTTGGCTGGCAAGTACCTCAACAAAGTCTTCATTGGTCAAGTAGGCAAGGTCTTTGGTTCTGATGACGCCTTTGCTGGAGTTCAGGGAATGGTGGAGAGTGACTGTTATGTCGATATCAGTATTAGTTAGGGTTTTGGTGGTGAGGAGGGTGGTGGCTTGAGTGTCCCTGGTGCAGTGCACCAGGAGATCGCCGGTCTGAGGGTAGAAAACTAGGGTAGGGTACCGAGAAGGCGGAGAGCACCTTGTGGATGAGGAAGGGGGAAACTCTTTTGAAACTGTCTGATTTGTTGGTGGCCTGAATGATTACAATTTTGGGGACTGGGGCTAAGGAATGGTCAATGGAGGTAGCAGGTAGGTCACAGGGAGGGGGGGGGGGGAAAGAGAGCCAAGGTCAAGGCAGAAGTGTTTGGTCATGTTAGAAAAAAATACCAAGGGCCGGGAGACACGAGGCAACTAGAAAAAAAAAAGTAGTGGAACTACCACTGTACAAAAACTGAATAGGGCATGTAGGCCTGGTCACAAAGAGAGGGAAAAAATAACTAGAGCTGTCGCGAGGACAGGATGCTCGACTATTCAAAGCTAGTACAGAGAATGGGTTAATAGAGGGAAGTATATACATAAATAGGGTAGCAGGGGCAGATGATTTCAAATTACTCAAGCTTTGAAAGATGCACATACATTTTTATTTGCACTACAAGCTTTAAAATATGTTTGAGTTTTCCAAGATATTTTAAAACAAAAAAAGCTCAAGGTTACCTAAATATAACCAGAAGAATAGAGGCAGAATTTATATAACCAGAGAGATAGAGGTAGGATATATAGAACCAGAGGGATAGAAGCAGGATTTATAGAACCAGAGGGATAAAGGTAGGATATATAGAGCCACAGGGATAGAGGCAGGATATATATAAGCAGAGGGATAGGGATAGAGGCAGGATATATAGAGCCAGAGGGATAGAGGCAGGATATATATAACCAGAGGGATAGAGGCAGGATATATAGACCCAGAGGGATAGAGGTAGGATATATAGAGAGCCAGAGGGATACAGGTAGGATATATAGAGCCAGAGGGATAGATGGAGGATATATAGAGCCAGAGGGATAGAGGCAGGATATACAGCAAAATTATAGAGGCAGGATATACAGCCAAAGGAATACAGGCAGGATATACAGCCAGAGGGATAGAGGCAGGATATACAGCCAGAGTGGTAGAGGCAGGATATACAGCCAGAGTGATAGAGGCAGGATATACAGCCAGAGTGATAGAGGCAGGATATACAGCCAGAGGGATAGAGGCAGGATATACAGCCAGAGTGATAGAGGCAGGATATACAGCCAGAGGAATAGAGGCAGGATATACAGCCAGAGGGATAGAGGCAGGATATATAGCCAGAGGGATAGAGGCAGGATATACAGCAAAAGGGATAGAGGCAGGAAATACAGCAAAAGGGATAGAGGCAGGATATACAGCCAGAGGGATAGAGGCAGGATATACAGCCAGAGTGGTAGAGGCAGGATATACAGCCAGAGTGGTAGAGGCAGGATATACAGCCAGAGTGATAGAGGCAGGATATACAGCCAGAGTGATAGAGGCAGGATATACAGCCAGAGGGATAGAGGCAGGATATACAGCCAAAGGGATACAGGCAGGATATACAGCCAGAGGGATAGAGGCAAGATATACAGCCAGAGTGGTAGAGGCAGGATATACAGCCAGGCAGGATATACAGCCAGAGTGATAGAGGCAGGGCAGAGGGATAGAGGCAGGATATGCAGCCAGAGTGGTAGAGGCCAGCCAGGTGATAGAGGCAGGATATACAGCCAGAGTGATAGAGGCAGGATTTACAGCCAGAGTGATAGAGGCAGGATATACAGCCAGAGGGATAGAGGCAGGATATATAGCCAGAGGGATAGAGGCAGGATATACAGCAAAAGGGATAGAGGCAGGAAATACAGCAAAAGGGATAGAGGCAGGATATACAGCCAAAGGAATACAGGCAGGATATACAGCCAGAGGGATAGAGGCAGGATATACAGCCAGAGTGGTAGAGGCAGGATATACAGCCAGAGTGATAGAGGCAGGATATACAGCCAGAGTGATAGAGGCAGGATATACAGCCAGAGGGATAGAGGCAGGATATACAGCCAGAGGGATAGAGGCAGGATATACAGCCAGAGGGATAGAGGCAGGATATACAGCCAGAGGGATAAAGGCAGGATATATAGCCAGAGGGATAGAGGCAGGATATGCAGCCAGAGTGATAGAGGCAGGATATACAGCCAGAAGGATATACAGCCAGAGGGATAGCGGCAGGATATACAGCAAAAGGGATAGGGGCAGGAAATACAGCAAAAGGGATAGAGGCAGGATATACAGCCAGAGGGATAGAGGCAGGGTATATAGCCAGAGGGATAGAGGCAGGATATACAGCCAGAGGGATAAAGGCAGGATATATAGCCAGAGGGATAGAGGTAGGATATACAGCCAGAGGGATAGAGGCAGGATATATAGCCAGAGAGATAGAGGTAGGATATACAGCCAGAGGGAGAGGCAGGATATATAGCCAGAGGGATAGAGCGAGAAGGATAGAGCCAGAGGGATTGAGCGAGAAGGATAGAGCCAGAGGGATTGAGCCGAAGGAATTGAGCCAGAGGAATAAAGCCAGAGGGACGCCAGTAGGTCGGCAGTGCTGGTATACATTTTTACAGCTGAATGGACTGGAGCAAGCAGAGTAAAGTGTCTTGTTCAAGGACACAATGCAGCGCTCGCTACCAAGTCCAACCCGGTCCATTTTGCATACGAGCATGACTCCTTACCCACTAAGACACTGCACCTCCTAAGTAGTCCTGCAGCTTCTTAGTACAACAACATAAAATGTCAAATTCCTCATAAAAATGACATTTTCTTTAAATCACAGCAAAATCTATACTAATTTCTACACTATGGCTTGCCTATACAATTTCACAACTGCTCCAGTACCCATTTAAAGTGATCTACGTATCGCATCTATGATGAACTAAGGAGGGACTTAACGTCAAACTTAAAATTCTGACCTGGTCTGGAACCAAAACTGACGTTTCTGCGATGACCAAAATGTTGCTTGAATTGCAACGCGTCGTCGACGGCTCCTTCCGTAAGGTTTTCTCCTAAACATGCCAAAATAAACAGAAGAAGAACACTACTACAAGAGGTGCATGAGAGACTACAGTTCATGCTTACACTGAAAGCTCACTTTATGTAAAAACAACAAGGAAATGACGGGGAAACACACAGATAACTCTTTATCCTTATAGTATTTCGTATAAAGAAACAAGTACTTCGTGTGAAGAAACAAGTATTTCATGTGAAAAAACAAGTATTTCATGTGAAGAAACAAATATTTCATGTGAAAAAACAAGTATTTCATGTGAAAAAACAAGTATTTCATGTGAAGAAACAAGCATTTTGTGTGAAGAAACAAAAATTGCATTCCTTGAGAACCATTGAAGTAACTATGAGATATGGTTTCAAAAAGAATTTCTTTGCAATATGCAATAACTTTCTTAAAGTAACACAAAATGAAAAAAAGTCTCCAAAAATCAAATCATGGATAGTCTGTCAAAAACTGTAAAACATGGGAAAAACGACAAAAGAATTTACTTTACGACAGTTTGACTGCCTCTCTTTTTATAGATATCTGTAACAATGATACTGGCTCCTAGCACAAACAAATTGGTTCATTTTCTCGTGCTTCATTTTATGCCCCAAAATTGTTATATTTTTGATGCACCCATTGGGCAGCATTATTTTAGTTCTTTTTGTCCAACCCAAATTTTAGTTACCCAGGACTTTCACTGAGTTGGTCTTGACTTTGACATGGAAAATAACTGTTTCCAGGGTATAAGGTAGTAAGCCACCAGAAGTGGCAACAAAGTCAACAAAATACCAAATTGATTTGCCAAAATAAATTGCATTACATTTATTCTTAACCAGGTGATCAAGTTTTCAGAACAATTAGTGCAACAAAGCAACCATCCATGCCCATCACACAATACTTAAATGTTACCTTAGTGCAGTATTTCTTAATGGTATTACCAGTTGCCCGGCAGACGTGCTCTTTATCAAAGTTATTGCCCACTCAAGTTCTCAGGTGCTCTGCATTACAAACTATTCTACTTTCTTCTAAGGAGTAAATGAGTATATCATGTCCATGGAACAACCCACCAGAGAGAGAGAGAGTTGAACACAAAGTCTAGTCGGTTATGATAGTAGCAATGCTATCACGAAACGCACGACCCAGACGAGAACACAGGTACGACGTGCGGACAGACATAACATTGACAACCAATAGCAGTTTTATAGCTTTTTATCTTATGAATCAGTTTGCCAGACGACCTTAACAAGCTAAAAACCATTAAAAGGACATAACAATTTTTCCAAAGGTCAGCTATGACTTTGTTTGTTTGATGAGGGCTTAATGGCACCACGACGGCGAGGGTCAAATTGTGCCTGAGAGGTTAGATCATTCCAGAGGTAGGAAGAAAAGAAAATAGGGGGAGATTGAGAGAAACACGGGGACTAAAAGCCAGGAAGCTGGAATTGAGAGAGGAAGTGCGTGGGTACAACTATGAGATATAGTAATTGTAACATTGAATGTACAGATCCAGTGAATATAAATGGCACATCAGATACCAACAATTACCTTCATATCAGAGACAGCTGAGCAATTTTTTAAGTGGGTTGGGGGGGGGGGGTGGGGGGAGGGGGGCTGAAGAAGTAAATGGCAAAAATAAAAAGTGCCATCACATTCATTTTAAACCCAGGTCTGTACACTTAACTCCTAGACTCCTATTCCGGGCACTTACCTTAAAATTTTGATGACTTGTTTGTTATTTCAATGAAAATATTATTATTTTTACTTTTTTTGTGCAATTTTTTTTAGATTTTTGGGAAATTTTCCCTTTATTGTTAGACAATTTTCTATGATTTTGGGAACATTTTTGTCCATTTTCAGGAAATTTGTTGACAAATTTGACCAACATTTACGAATTTTATCAAATTTTCCTTCAATTTAACTTTCATTTTCGGGAAATGTTCTTAAATTTTAAGGAAATTTCGTTAAATTTCCAGTACTTTCCTTAAAATTTCTGTGAACTGTAGCATTTTGCTACCTTTATGTTTTTAATATATTCAAAAGAAATTCAGCTAACGTTACCTCAACAAATTCAAGCACTCCACTAAATAGTAAATACAGAACTTTTCTTACAACTCCACTAACATCGCTTAAACTTATGACTTTGTAATTGTGCATGGATGTGTAAACTTATGACTTTGTAATTGTGCATGGATGTGTATAATTTCAATGTATGTATGTACAGCGCTGCTGATTATTACTTTGATACTAGCGGTTCTATATAAATTCCTACTAAGATTAAGATAAGGATTATATGAACATTTGATGATTTCAACATAATAATCTGCTTAAAATGCATATATAATAGAAATGTTTGGATAACTATTACTGGCATTCATGAGTCATTATGCGCTATTAAGGTATATCTGCATGTAGCATTTTTTTTTTTTTTTTTTTTCTCCTTACTTTCATCAGGAATGTTTTTTTTTTTAATTCAGCAAAAATGTTTGAATCAAAATATTTAAGGAATGAAACCACAAAGATTAAATAAATACACACTAAAAATAGAAATATTAATGCAGTTATTAATCGCTATTTCTGCATGAACATTTATTTGTGTCAATTAATGTGACTCCACCCATCAATTAATGTGACTCCGCCCATCAACAGACCTGCCAACCTTTAGGATCACCAAACTGTATTCTGGAACTACAAAAGTTGTATTTTTGATAAAAAAAAACTGTACTCTTCAAACAAAATGTTACAAAACAAAGGTTTACTGTGGCTGAAAAAAAAATGACCACTGTACTTTCAGTTTCTCTTATTGTACGCGGCAGTTGCCTTTTTGCATTTCTGGAGTGCTTCATTTTTTAATGAATGTTGATGGGATGGAATCCCTGCTGCTTGCCAATAGATCTTGCTAGTTAAACAGTCTGATAGAACTGGAGTACTTAAACTTGATCGGAACTCTGTTGCAGGTAGGTTGCCTTATGCATAATTAACTTGTAGTCTACACTTTTTATCGGCAGCCCCAAATGGTTATAAATCGTATTCTGAATCTGAATCTGTTAAGTTGGCAAAAATCCTTAAGAGGACATGAACGCCAACCGAGCGTAAAAAGTATGAGTAAAAAAAATATTTAAAAAATGTATTCTGGTGCCAAAAACGTACAATCGTATTCTCAACATTTTCCTGTATTAAATACAGCAAAATCATACTAGTTGGCAGGTCTGCATCAATTAATGTGACTCCACCCATCAATTAATGTGACTTCGCTTATCAATTAATGTGACTCCACCCACAAATTAATGTGACCCACCCATCAACTAATGTGACTCCACCCATTAATTAATGTGACTCCGCCCATCAATTAATGTAACCCCACCCATCAATTAATGTGACTCCACACATTAATTAATGTGACTCCACCCACCAATTAATGTGACCCCACCCATCAATTAATGTGACTCCACACATTAATTAATGTGACTCTGCCCACCAATTAATGCAACTCCACCCATCAATTAATGTGACCCCACCCATCAATTAATGTGACTCCGCCCACCAATTATTGTGACCCCACCCATCAATTAATGTGACCCCACCCATCAATTAATGTGACTCCACACATTAATTAATGTGACTCTGCCCATCAATTAAAGTGACTCCGTCCATTAATCAATGTGACTCCACCCATTAATTAATGTGACTCCACCCATCAATTAATGTGACTCCGCCATGACACTCACAAGTGTTACAATTTAATCCTCAAACAATGAGTGTTACACAAAGTAAATGTTATCTGTTACACTAACTGAAGTGTTATATTCAACTCTTGCATGTAGCATTTTTTGTGATGGTTAAAAGAGAGTTAAAATCTGAGCAGGTCAGATTTTAAATTCTGAAAATAGCACTTATCATTTTTGACTTATGGCCGATGTCAAACTTAAATCGATTTTTAATTGATGGTAGCTTTGTGATGTAGCACTTTGGTGGATCCCACAAGGCAAGAGGAGAAGAGGCAGACTATGTGAAACCTGGCGCGGGTTTGATGAAAAGGAGCTGGGGCACCGCTGGAACAAAATGCTTCAGACCGTGTATGGATAACCCTCATGGATGCCTCATTTGCCACCAAGGCATGATGAGCCCTGAGTGAGTGAGTTGTGAAGTATGACTAGGCATGTAGCAATCGTTAAATAATTCTGCTGTAATTAAGTTATACAGTACTTATTTATTTTTGACAGAAATGCTTAGTTTTCGTTTCGTTTTATGTAAGTATCTACCAACAAAAGTGCTAAGCCAAACAAATATCTGAGCATAACAACCAAAAAGCAAGGCATGAATATAAGAGGTATAGGTAATCAGACATGCATTGAGCTTAAAAAAAAAAAATCACCTTTTCCCTTTGCAAATATCATTACAGCAAAAAGACATAAAACCTATATCAGAAAAAAAAGATTTGTTATAAAAAATACAAACCTACTTGGAAGCACAATAAGATAAGAAAGAGGAGAAACAAATTCTTATGAACTAAATACAAAAAATTGTGCACCGGTTGAATTGAAAGCTCTCAAATATATCTACATGAGCACATATCACAATCTACCTAAGAAATATGTGCATTGCATATTCAATATATTGCATATTCAATATATTGCATATTCAATATATTGCATATTCAAATTTTCATTGCATATTCAAATATTCATTGCATGTTCAATTCCTGCATATTCAACTGCTTTGCATATTCAAAATGCTTTGCATATTCAAAATGCATTGCATATTCAATTTCATTAAATATTCAAATTTTTATTTTATATTCAAATCATTGCATATTCAATACATTGAATATTCAAATTTTTGTTGCATATTCTCATATAATCTCCAGCACAGTCATAACAAGCAATTAAATAATTCCCTACTGGGATGATGCATGGCAAGCCAAGTAACCTTAAAAATGAGTGTACACATAAACAGAACACAATGGTTATATGGTTAACTGTGGCCAAAAATGTATGCAGAATGCAATCCAATGGAGAAAAAAATACCTTATGGTTATATGGTCAATTGCGGCCACAAATTTATGCAGAATGCAATCCACATTAAACAAATACCCAATTGTTATATGGTCAATTGCGGCCACAAATTTATGCAGAATGCAATCCACTTTGTAAAAATATTGTCTTTAATGACAAACAAATTTAAAGGTCTTTGGTTATGTAGCAAAGTTTGTGAAACAAAAATGATAATTCTCATAGTTACAATCTAGTATCACTTGACAGAATCAAAGGCTTTTAATGTTTTAGTACAATGTGATGCATATACACTATGATATGCTACCAAAAGGGCATTAAAGGAACAGTTCAGGGATCATGCAAGTTTTTCTTATATGAAAGAGGACTTCAAAAGAAACAAATTAGTGAAGAGCGCATTCAAAAATCTTATTCCGTTATAAGGAGATATTCAAGTTTAAAGTTTGGTATCATTTGTATAAAAAAGACTGAAATCAGACTAGTTCTAACGTAATAGCCTCAGATTCCTCAGTCTTAATATATTTTATCATATTTTGTGCTGCATTTTTGTGGTTTATAAACCATGGGACATGTCAAAAAATTAGTAAAACTGAATCTAGGAAGGGTATTTATAATATACCACCTGAAGAAAGTTTGAAGAAAAATAATTTAAATTAAAAACAATTTTTTTTTAATAAACTTTCTTTGAAATACATAAAGACTTACATAAAGATTTTTGAATGCATTCTTCACTAATTTGTTTCTTTTGAAGTCCTCTTTCATATCAGATGAACTAAGATGGACTAAGATGGACTTGCTTGACCACTGAACTAATATATAAGATGGACTTGCTTGACCACTAAAGTAATCCTTTTAAAACTTGCTAAACAACTTGTTAATGTTTACATGGATTACAACAGAAAGGTTTTTGACCTTCAACCAACTTTTGAGTATTGTTTGTAAACTCCAAATTAATAGAACTTAAAATGGTCAGCGCATACTATTGGAAAATAATGAAATAAATGATTAAACTGAGAGTTAGCTATGTAATGATATGATTATAAGCACAAAAAAAATAATTAATAACTGGGCTTAGCTATATGTATATTACTTTAAAATCAATAGAACACCAAGATAAAAGCCAAATATTTGATCAAAATTGGTTAAAAATTGGTAATTTACAGTTTAAGAATTATTTCCTTGTGTATATCTTCAGGGTTCTAATCCTTTGCCACGATAAATAAAAGAGCATCAAGCTCTGGCAAAAAAGGACATTGCCCTTTCCCCCTGCCCCATAAAAGCTTAGTTATGATGCCTCACCATGAAATTATTTCGCTTATCACTTTTGCCTGCATCAGTTTTGAGAGAATCTGATTTTTTTTTCTTTCTCGGATCAGTAAAAAATAAGTGTTTTATTGTGTTATAATTCAATTTTTTAAACCTGTTTGGACAAAAGTGATACATAGTTTTTAATTCTTATTACAAATTACATGGTTGACCTTCATCCGAACCAATGCAAAATGCTGTAATGAGTTGGCTTGTTAAAAGCCGATTAGGGTGATGAGCTAATAAGCTTTTTAAAGGGCCTAATATTGGATAATGGCTGGAATTTAGGAAAAAATGAAAAGAATTGTATAAAGATCTTGAGATGTTCTGAAAAAAACCCTCAAGCGTTTCTGAGAAATATCTTGAAATTAACCAAAAATGGTGCATCCAAAATACTTGGTATATTCAGTTCAATCCAATAGGTCATTAAGTCTATATTTTGGCATACTACAGGCAGTCCCCATTCATTAGAAAAATCATATGCGGGTCAGCTTATTAAATAATGTGGAGCTAACTTCTGATGTAATTCGTTTAATAAATCTCATACACCATGTTAAACCTTGTCAAATCATCTATTCCGTTTTACAACAGCGTATTGTCAAAAAACCAACCGCAATTATCAAGTGGCATTCCATTGGGTATGATTTATTTGATTGGTTATATGTTTTTATGTTATCTTTTAATGCCATTAGGAATGCCAAAGATAAGTACATCCAGTTTCGCTTTATTCACAGAATTTAAGGTATTAATAGTTTCTTTTATAAAATTGGCATTGTCGATTATCCTCTTTGTACTTTCTGTGAGACAAGCGATGAAATTTATGACCACTTATTTTGGGCTTGTTCTTTTGTTGCTGATTTCAGGGAGAGTGCATTTCATTTAGTCTCAGGCTCTGATTTTGATTTCTACAAAGACATCATATTTTTTGGCTATCTACAAAACATATATCATCCAATTAAATTTTTCATCTTCTATGCCAAGAGATATATTCATTACTGTAAAACACAAAATCCTACCCTCATAAGTTCCAATTATTTTTGTATAATTTTTCTATTGACATTGAAGCTGAAATATCTATCATTCAAAAAAAAAATTACAATGGTCAATTCGAGGCCTTTTTAAAGTTTGTTTGTTTGATGAAGGCTTAACGGCACCATGACAGCGAGGGTCAAATTGTGCCTGAGAGGTTAGAAAAGAAAATAGGAGGAGTCTGAGAGAAGTATGGGGACTAAGAAGCCAGGAAGCTGGGATCGAGAGAGAAAGTGCAGGGGTGCCATTTTTAGGCGATGCACTGAGAGGAATTGTTAAGTGTGTCTTAACTCACCATTTCTATCAGGGCCTACAAACTGCAATCTAAGTAAATGCAATAGTGACTTTATATTAATTTATAAAATCTCTTCTGTTTTTGCAACCTTGTTTTCATACGTTTATCATACAATGTTATGCATCTGTTTATTTGTGTTTAATTGATAATCGAGAACAATAAAGTGAGAGAGAAAAAAATGGTCATAAATTGTATGTGTATGTAGTAGACTAGTAGACCTTCAAACAAGTGAGCATTCTGTAAGGTTTGAAAAAAGAAGGGATTAGACCACCAAGTGTGGTTTTTAAAAAGGAAAGAGACCACCAAATTAGGTGTACAAAGCAAAATAATACAACAAAATGTATTTGTACATAAGCTCCCAACAGTTAATATGTTAGTCAAGCCCAACGTAACCTGCAACTGTAGCTAAATTAATCCGATTAAATCTTAGTGTAGCAGTAAATCGCTATATAGCATAGCAGTAAATCGCTATATAGCATAGTGGTAAATCGCTGTATAGCATAGCAGTAAATCGCTATATAGCATAGCAGTAAATCGGTATATAGCATAGTGGTAAATAGTCATATAGGCCTCAAAAATGTTGTTTTTCTATTAATTTTTGGGGTATGGGGTAGGTTAGGATTTTAGGTTTAGAAAGACAAGAAATCCAAGGTTAGAAAAACAATGAAATTAAATCCTGTTTTAGTGATTTACCACTATACTAAAAATGTTCTATAAATCAAGATTTAAGCTATTCAAATAAATAGAACATTTAGCTTTAAGCAAAGCAATGACCTCACAAAGTAAAGACTATATGATCAGTAGCTGAAATTGAAAAGATATTGTCCAATTATGGGGGCATGGGGAAGGGGTGATCACTTTGCCCTCTCACTTGCCACCCAGAAAATTTTGTGAAACGACATATTTTGTCGGATTTATTGGCTTCCCCCCCCCCTCCCTTGAGACAATACTACCCCTCTATTGCCTCCCACATCAAAATCCTAGTGCCGCCACTGCCAATCAGACAGTAGATCAAATGGAGTCAAGTCCTAAACAAAGTTTCATATGGTACTTTCAATTCAATCCAATAAAATTCAATTCAACAAAATTCAATTCCATGAAATAAAATTTAATTCAATTCAACAAAATTTGATTCAATCAAATTCATTAAAAATTCGGGAATCAATCAAATCAATTCAACAAAATTCCATCAAATTAAATGGCAACAGGCAAAGGTCTTCCTTATCATGAATAATTTTCCAGTAACAATGCAAAACAAAACGGGTAAATGATGAGAATGATGAAAGAACGAAAAACTAAGTGTGGAAAAGCTAGGCATGCTGTGACAGTCATACCTGATAATAGGATATCTGGTAAAAAGACGCGTAAGGAAAGACAAAAACGGATGGAAAGAAAATTAGAAAAAGGGGAAATATATTCTATACTGGGTGAAAGAAATCAGGGGGGAAATATCTTCCATACATGTGGAACTAATCATAAAGTAAATCATAATTAAACCTGCACTAATTGATATCATAATTTTGAGATCCATACACAAAAACAGTTTGAAATCAAAAGGGAACATTGAAGAAGGAAAAAAATTCAAACATATAGATGTGTTTGTAAATGTTTAACAAATTTATACACAAGGGACTTCAACAACATGATATAGACCTTTTCAAACTGAGATTAGCTGAATGTGAAATTCTTCAGTACTTCGACCAATCAAATGCTGGGGGGATTTTTCCTTTGTTTCCCAACCAATCAGGTGCAGGTTTGAGAAAAAAATTGTAAGCAGCAATTTGCGCATGTATTTCCTTCATGTATTATGCACGTATGATACATAGGCTTGAAAACATTTTTTCATACGCTTGGTCCCATGATTCCTCCAGTATTTTATTGGTCAATAAAATCCCTCCAGTATATGATTGGTCCATTATGGACACGTGAATCTCGGCCATGTGACTCTATTTGTTATCCGGAAATTGCCGATTCAGATTTAAAAAGGTCTATAGCATACCAATGTATCATTTGAAGAATTCCTCTATGAGGTCATTAAAATATTCACAAATATCCGTGTTTCAACTTCAAGAATATTCTTATAAGTTCTTATGATTCTGGATGTGATAAATAATCAATTATGAACCTGCTAGTTTCCTAACCGTGGAAAAATTCAAAATGCCCTCTCATGACTTCATTTTGCCAATTTTTGAGGGTCAAAATCTCTGGAACCGATTACTATTTTGGGCTAAAATTTTGCAGGGCTTCCATCCATGGCACTATGTAACTTCACAAGAAATTTGAGCAAATCTGAGATGATGGGTGTCAAAATTCATTTTTACTTGTTGAATTGAATTGGCATGGAATGACGTTCCTACTAATCCAACCCAAACCAACCCCAAATTTAAGTCTATTCTGCAGGTTTTCATGCAAAAAACCTACATGTTACTGCCCTTGCTTCTGCCCATGCTGGGCATTCCAAACTTCAGACCCATCCATTGGCCCATCCCACTTGTAATCCCACTTGTATTACGTCTGCTCAATTCAGACCCATTTTCTTTTGATCAACGTCTGCTCAATTCAGACCCATTTTCTTTTAAACAACGTCTGCTCAATTCAGACCCATTTTCTTTTGATCAACGTCTGCTCAATTCAGACCCATTTTCTTTTAATCAACGTCTGCTCAATTCAGACCCATTTTCTTTTAATCAACGTCTGCTCAATTCAGACCCATTTTCTTTTGATCAACGTCTGCTCAATTCAGACCCATTTTCTTTTGATCAACGTCTGCTCAATTCAGACCCATTTTCTTTTAATCAACGTCTGCTCAATTCAGACCCCATTTTCAACGCCTGATCAGACCCGCTTTCTGCTCAATTCAGACCCGTTTTCTTTTGATCAACGTCTGCTCAATTCAGACCCATTTTCTTTTGATCAACATCTGCTCAATTCAGACCCATTTTCTTTTGATCAACCCTCACTTGTAATCCTTTGTTTCCCTTATTGACAAAAACTCTTGAAGTCATCTATTTCAGCAGTCGTATCATCAAAATGCCTCTCAGGGCCTTACAACCTTTACAGTTTGGCGCTAAATAGTGATTGGTTGTTTAAATGACACCCTACCTGTTTCTGCCCCAGCCTCGGGCTTCTCCTTGCTCTGACTCTCATCCTCCTGGGTCTCCTCCCCCAGGGCAGAGTCATGGTCATCATCCCTCACAGGTGGTGGTTGACTCTCTTGATGGTGGTGGACATTGTCTGACACTGTAAAGAAAAGTTTTTACACCTCTTAGTTTCCTTTCCTTAGATTGCACCATTTGTTACTTTTACCTCTCTGGCACTATTCTACCTCTACTATCGACTTGCTCTTATAAATTAAAGGAATAGTTCAGGGTCAAGTCCATCTTCTAATACAGGACTTCAAAATAAAGAAAATGGTGAAGAAAGCATTCAGATAGCTTATTCCGTTGAGGAGATATCTAAGTTTAAAGTTTGGTATAATTTGTGTAGAAACGACTGAAATCAGACTAGTTAAGATGTCATAGCCTCAGATTCTCTTAAGTCTTTATGTATTCTATCATATTTTGTCTTGCGATTTGGTGACAAAAAAATCATGGGATATGACCAAAAAACATAATAAAACTGAATCTAGGAAGAATATTTATAATGTACTAAAGTCAAGTCCTGAAGAAAGTCATTTCTACACAGATAAGACAGAGTTTCAAACTTGAATATCTCCTTAACGGATTAAGAGTTTTACATGCTTTCTACACCAATTTGTTTCTTTTGAAGTCTTCTTTCAGATGGACATGCTTGACCACTGAACTAATCCTTTAAAGGAATATTCTTTTAAAGTCCTCTTCCATATAAGATGGATATGCTTGAACCCCTGAACTAATCCTTTAAAGGAATATTCTTTTGAAGTCCTCTTTCATATAACATGGACATGCTTGACGACTGAACTAATCCTTTAAAGGAATATTCCTGAGAAAATTCATCTTCATACATAAATGATAGAGGACTATCAAAAAAACAAATTGGAGTGAAAAACAAACATGCTGATATCTTATTGCATTTCAAAGATTTCAACAGTGAGTTAAAACGTGACCGTGCAGTATAATAAGCAATGGAACACTTGCAGATCCAAGAACCTGTTAATTTATTTCTGAAAATTATTTACCTCTTCTAAGTTATGGGAAAATATTTGTTTAACACTGATTGACTTTGTGCCCTTCCTTGCATGTTTAATGGAAAACAACCAACAGCGTGCATGGTGAACATTTGTAAAAATTACTTATTCATAAAAACAGCCTAACCACAACATATAAATGCGTACCATCATGGTCAAGCAAAAGAGCCTGGTCATCGATCCTTCCCAGGGAAGCGGCCAGCTGATAGTCCCTCCTCCTCAGGGATCCACGCCCCATGAAGGGGCGAGGCAGACGTCCATCATCTGTGCTTTTGTTGATTTCTCCTGTTTTGAACTCGGCGCAATCTTCAGCGACTGTCAGAAAGACCTAGAAAAGAGAGCAAGAAGGAAGGAAAAAATATACTTAAACAAAAATGAAAATCAGAAGTAAATGATTGTGAAATTACTTATGGGTGCAAGGCAGTCTTGGCAATGGGTAGCATCAATTTAGAACTATATACCCTACAAAGTAGCAACCATTGATATAAAAAATACAAATAGGGCAAATTTATCCATGTAACTAAGTTTGAATTTCCAATTCAAAAGCTATCAGAAATTTAAGCAGAAGTTCCACAAGTGATCATACAGTTATACAGTGGACAGTGATTCCCCCTCTAGTGCCTTTCTTGAACTCCCCCTCCCCATCAATCATCCTCAGATAACCTACCTCTTCAAGTGAAGTATCAGATATGCCAAAGTTGGCAATGTGAAGCTTTGAGGCGCTATCCTCAAGTTCCTTGAACAGCGTCTCAAAACCTTTGATGGCTCCAAACGGGAGGAGGTAAGACAACTCCTGACCTAGATTTTCACACAATGAGGCCCCTGGGATGAACCGCTGAATGAAGTCTGTAACGATTGGTTCACTGCAGTATCCCATATCTAGAGCAAACAGACAACATATTCATGTGCAAGGTTAAATAGTGCGAATGAGGAGCCTTTGGAACCTCGGCGGAAACAAATCAATCGTAAAATGAAAAAATTAAAATGTGAAAAATTGGTTCTGCAAACATGAATTACATTCCATTTTGGAAGGCTAAAAAGCATGAAAAACTTCAAATTTCCCGGGAGGTTTGCCCCATCAATTGAACCCTCACAAAGAGTTTTACTCCTTGACCCCACCGTTAAGCGCTCCCCTGGACCCCACGCCGCTAATGCGGGCATGTTGCTACACAAACAACTAATGGGAACAGCCGTCATTATTTCTTTATGATTGTAGGAACAGTTGCAAGGTATCACAACCATGTGCATTGGCTCATTAGAGGTCTATGCACATGTATCAAGTTCTATATTGGTTGAAAGAGTATTTAATTAAAATCTCAGCAGATCAGCTTTTGAATTTTGAAGAAAAAAAACACTTGATGTATTTCTTTACATTTCTTTCCTAAATCTTAGTCACTGAAAATTATGGGAAAGTTTATTCCTGCTAGAAATTGATTGGGGATATGGTGAAGAATGTTTTGGTCAGAATTTGCTGCACCACTTTAAAGAATTATAAAAGACATTTTAAAAATCTAAAGATTTACAACGGAAAATACTAAGGTTGCCCTAAATACATCACAAAATGTGTATAAAATTACAAATTGATGTCTTATATTTGAAACTGCTGTAAAATTGTCATTTTTAACTACTTTGGTGAAACCTTTTGCTACTATGATGGTTTTTTTATAGATTTGAAAGCAATCTAGCTAATGTTACATCTTCACGTCCACATACTTTTAGTGTAACAGCGCCATCAAAAATATGCAATAAAGCTACAAATAAAAGTTCATGTGCATCCATGTATGCTTTCCAGGAAAGGTGTAAAAACATTCCTTCTTTCTTCTTCTCTATTTTTTTTTTTTCACTTACTGATCTCTATGATAAAATCAACCAGACATTGCAAATGATACAAATCCCCTCACCGCTAATAACATGCTTTCCAGCCTGTCACACCTGCCATCCCAGTCTCATGTTGCACATGCCATACCATACTACTTCCCTCCCTACTGGATATCATACATAAAAATCCAGATTCCACCACATGACCCATACTTCATCACACCTACAATCAAGATGACATCCTATCATATGACTTGTCCCATATACCATGCCACCCTGTCCCATATGCCATCACTCCCTGTACCATGCGCCGTACCACCCCACCATGTCCCACATGCTATCCAGCCTTGTACCAAGTGCCATCCCACTCTGTCCTACAGGCCATTCCATGCTATCCCACCCTCTTCCACATCATGTCATTCTGAAATCCAGGTGACTTCCATTACATGCCATCCTTTCCCACATGCAATGCCACTGTCCCACATGACATCCAACCCTGTGCCCATGTCATGACATCCTGTCCCACATTACTTGGGACCCTGTTCCACATGCCAACCTATCCCACATGCCACCCAGTCCCACATGCCTTCCCACCCTGTCCCATATTTCATCCCATCCTGTTCCCCATGCCATCCCACCTACATCCCAATTCCTACATCTACCTATCATTCTACCATCTTCCACCCAACATTCTTTCCTCTAACTCCCATCCCTTACTTCTATCAACTCAACATGCCCCATTCACCTACCATCCCCCTTCACCTGCCATCCCCCTGTTCATCTAATCCTCCATTCACCACCTACCATCCTCTATTCCCCAACATACCCCATTCACCTACCATCCCTCATTCACCTAACATCCCTATTCACCTAACATCCCCCATTCAGCTACTACCCCAACCCACCTTTTGCCATCCACTCATCTACCAAATATACTCTTAACCAACTCATCATTCCAACCTTCACTGTAACCTCCCTGATCTATTATGTGTCCACTCTATTCAAGCGAAGATATTTTGCCTTTTTGGTATTCCTTCCCAAGACACTTCATTATAAATTCCATTCAGTCGTCATATCTATTATTCAACTTTTTTTCATCCCAGAACAAATCCTTTAATCTGCAAATGTTGTGTGCTGCGTGCAAAGTTTAATAAATTGGGGTGCTAATGACGATGTAGAGCAAAGCTAGTACCCTGGATCCTTTTTTATCTGAAGCATGTCAGTAATGTATGCAGGTGTTTGTTTATGAGTGGATTTGCACACAAGGGCAAGGACTTTCAAAACCAAGTCGTTGCTGAAGTGAAGATTGATGAGATCAGCTGTTACTGGGTCACATTTACACCATGAACATAATTAACCGCTAAACAACTCCCTCAAAGATTGTACAAAAAGTTTGTTTGTTTGTTTGATGAGGGCTTAACGGCACCACGACAACGAAGGTCAAATTGTGCCTGAGAGGTCAGATCATTCTAGAGGTAGGAAGGAAAGGAAACAGGGGGAGAATGAGAGATATTCATGTACAAACGGTCAGAAAGCTGTGATTGAGAGGGAAGGTACATGGTTGAAACAAAAACAAAGTAGAGAGGGGGTAGAAGAGGAAAATTAAATATGGTTGTAGAGGGAAAGCAACAGAATAATCGATGGTAGGTACCTTGTATTCCATACTCAATGTTGCTATAAGGGGTGGCTCCAACAGCATCAGCAATCTGCACAATTAGAAAAGTTGCAATCAATTTGAATACATTACATGATTATCAGATTGTTTTATTTCCGATGATGAAAGTTGTGATAATCAATCAAATAATTAGAACTACACTCAAACTGTTCTTATTATCATTTCCAAAATTTATCATGGATAGCACAACGAGTGCTCTTTATCATTTGTTTACACAACTATAATATGCAATCAGATTTGTAAATACACAGTAACGGAGGCAAACCTCGAAAAGAACCTGAGCGTAAAGCCCAGAAAAAACAAGCCAACGAAGAGCGTTTGGACACAAATCTACGATTGGGAATACCAACGAAAACGAATTGAAGAAATCCCGACAAGGGAAAATAATTAGAACTACACTGCCCCAAACCCAAACTGCTTGAGAGAGGGCCCACCTCCACAACGGGGAGTGCCTCTTTATCATTTGTTTAGGTCTTGAGCAACGAAAAGGGGTCGAAATACCCGCCCAAGTTTCCGACAGAAGGGGTAAATACTATGATCTCTTCGCTCCGTACACCAGGTAGCGAGCACCACCACCAAAGGTGTGACCACCGACCGAACGTGTAAAAAGCGGAGGGACTTATTATCTTGATCCAAAGCAGCTCGTGAGATGGATGTCACGGGCGTAATTTAAAGAAGCGTTTACTGGTGAAAATATTGCGGACGGTAATGTTCCGCGCAGACAATCTTAATTCGCGTTTGCACGTCGTGGAACGCTGCGTAAGCCAATAGCTCTGGGACCAAGAAGAAAATAGCTGTCGTGATGCTATACTTCTTGTAAAGAAAGTCATCTGTCACCTGACCGAGCGTAGTAAACACGTGCGGTGTCACGTTATCCCATTAAAGATAAGTTCCGCTCACTGGAGCCGCCCAATGGAAGCGAAAGGATCGTAAAATCACGAGACATCCTGGGTGTGTAAAAACATCGACACTCAGGGACCTGTCCTTCATGTCCATGATACTGGTGAAAATAACCACGGAACTTGTAACGACATCCTCAACAGGGACAGTCTTAATTGCGTTCACGTTCACACGAGCCGTGGAACTGCGTAGCTAATGGCTACAGGACCAAGAAGAAAAATAACTGTCAATGCTATACTTCTTGTCAAGAATGTCACCTGTCACCTGACCACGTAGCTAGTGGGCGTATAACCGGATTAAACTGTACGATGTCACGTTAACCCGTTAAATACGGACCCGTGTAAACACGGGCCGCGGAACCGTCAATGGAACCCGTCCGCCCGTAACAACGGGCCGCGGAACCGCCCAATGGAACCGTCCGCCCGTAACAACGGGCCGCGGAACCGTCTGCCCGTAACAACAGGCCGCGGAACCGTAGGGATCACGGAACCGCCCAATGGAACCGTCCGCCCGTAATAACGGGCCGCGGAACCGTATGGACCACGGAACCGCCCGCCCGTAACAACGGGCCGCGGAACTGTATGGATCCCGGAACCGTATGGATCCGCCCCCGAACCGCACAATGCCCGCATAGGGCTGCGGAACCGTCCAGATGGTCCAACGGAACCGTTGGAACCGTCCGCCCGTAACGGGCCAGCGGAACCGTATGGAACCGCCCAATGGAACCGCCCGCCCGTAAACGGGCTGCGGAACCGTATGGAACCGCCCAATGGAACCGCCCGCCCGTAATAACGGGCCGCGGAACCGTATGGAACCGTCCAATGGAACCGTTAAGCCCGAATAACGGGCCGCGAACGGAACCGTATGGAACCGTCCAATGGAACGTTAAGCCCGTAACGTGGCGGGAAATCAGATGGAACCGTATGGAACCGTCCAATGGAACCGTTAAGCGTAACAACGGGCCGCGGAACCGTATGGACTCACGGAACCGTCCAATGGAACGTTCGCCCGTAATAACGGGCCGCGGAACCGTATGGACTCCGGAACCGTATGGAACCGTCCCCGACTCGCAGCAGCCAGCGTTCAACGCGTTACAGGGCTGTGGAATCGACAGGGACTGTCCAATGGAACCGTTTGGAACCGTGTTTACAACTTAGGCGTTCGTTAACGCCCCTAAGAGGTTATCTCTCTCTCTCTTACCGTTACGCTCTAGCGCAACGCCTCTAAGAGCGTAACCTTCTCAGTGAATTTCTTTTATATCTGAAAAGAGAAGAACATATATCCATGCGTACCTACACAAATACGGCAAAGTAAGTATGATCTTACGGACACGCTAAAGAGAGACGAGGCCTAGCAGTCTAAACAGAACATCAAAACTCTCTTAAACAGAAAATTCTTCACTGAAAAATAAATTTCTTAAGAGAAGAACGTATGTCCATGCGCATACAAACCTAAACACGGCAAAGTAACTATGATCTTACGGACACGCTAAAGAGAGACGAGGCATAGCATTCTAAACAGAACAACAACACTTGCTTTAACAGAAAAAAATTTTAAACGAAAAAATTTTCTATCTGAAAAACTTTAGAAACCCGAGAAAACGCATCCAACGTAATGACCTTACTAGCGCCGGGGTAGCGTGGGAAACACCAACCACTGTGTACTTGAGGTCTGTAAAGATAAAAAGGAAAGATTATTTTCCCTGTAATTAGGTCGTCGGAGAGACCCACCCACGGTCTCTTCGACACCCCAATTTCAATCCTGAAAATTAAATATTTTATCTCAAATCTGTGTAAGAAAAATAAAAATATTCATATGCCGTTAACGTGAAAACGAAAATAAGCTCGCTAGTAACAACTGTAGCTCCCTAGAGTTGTTACAGGCGACCCACATTTACCCAGCGGTGACTATGACCCAATGCGCATGCGCCAAAATCGGAAAAGGAAATTGGCCTAATGCATACGAGAAGGTGTACTGAAATATCCTAACGTGTTAAACACTATACATAGTATAACGCTAGGGTCACCTCGAGGCGGGTGGGGCTAAGGGAGAAAAAGACTAATTCCCGGGGCGAGAGGTCCCCTAGACAGGCACAACCTGTGCTCTAGGACCTAAAACACCCACCACGAGTAGGACGCTCTCGAACTAGCCACTCGCTATGTACGAATGGAGACAAAAACCCGCTATCCTAAGTGTAGGCTACACGGGTAAAGTCGTGTAGGTCGGCCAAGAAATCTCGGACCCATGGCTATCTCACCCTTCTCTCGGAAGACTTGAAAAGGCGAGCCAGATGAGAACGGGCAGCGTAAAACCCTTCAGGTAGAAGCTGCGAAGAGAAAAGAGTTAGAAAGGTTAATTAAAAATAAAATAAAGTGACCAGTTTTCAGCGATGTTAGTGACAACAACGCGCTGAAAAAGAGTGAGGTGGTACAGAGGTGTTATGGAGGTCAGGGCTTGGCTGGTTACTGCGTTTTTTAGGTTCGGTTAGAAGTGCGTTAGAATCAGGTTGTGTGACCAGATTGCATATTATAGCATGGAAGGTAAGGTATAACTTGAAGTAAATACTATGATCTCTGCAGCTTAATTATTATCTTGATCCATTATTGAAATCCCAGTAAAACTTTATTAAATAAATCACAAGGTATCTCATGTCCCAATTTTCAATGCATGCAGAGGTCTTTACCTTAAACATTCCAACAGTACCATCCAATAGAAAATGGTATCCCAAAAGTTTTTCCACTGCACAATCCTTGTTATCGGATTTCAAAATGCTTAACACACCTCTGTGTGGATGGTGGCCAAACAGTGCAAAAGTGACACCCTTACATCTGAACTATCCACTGGCTCCCATACAGCAGCACATTCAATTCAAAGTTCTTGCCATAGTATGTGAAGGTTTTCACAAGCAGGCACCCCCCCCACCCACCTCCCACCCCACAATTACATTTCTGATTTATTTATAGGTCTTCTGAAATTTTCAGCTCAAATTATTGAACCCAGACTCATCATGTATCAACTGCTAGGGAAATTTTCCCTTTCTTACCCAACCAATCAGCAGCATTTACTGGTGAACATATTGTCAGCTAATTTGCATACGCATATTACCTTCAAATGTAACGCACATATCGTCCCTCTTTCCACATACTGACAATATCTTATTTTTGGAAACGAAAATTGGCGCAAAATACTGAATCATCATTTCCGCATACTGACGAATATCTTTGAAGCTTCATGAAATAAGATTTTGCTTAAAATGTCTTTATTGTAAGTACAATTGTCAAAAGATTGGCATTTTCTCTTTCCAATAATATACAAAGCTAACATTTAACAACTTTTATTTCATCAAGCTGCAAAATTTTCCAAACATTCGTCAGTATGCAGAATTAAAAAATTCCGTTTTGACATTCGTCACTACACAAATGACATTCGTCATTACGCGAAGAGAAGCATGACTTGTCCTTCTCCTTCCTTAAAAATTTGTTCCAGCAAATCATAACCACAAACTTACTGTAGCAAATAGTGAGACCACTTTATCTTAATTAGAATAACCACACAATAAGGACTTCATCCATTGCTAATATGATACTCAGCACCAACTTCCACAACAACTAAGGTTTTCAGGATAAAGAAAATAAAGAGGAAAAATCTGACCCGGCCTGGATATGTATCAGGTCGGGTCTGACTGTTTGAAACTTTAAGAAGCAGAACAACTAATGGGACGATATGAGCTTTAAAAGCATTTTTTTTTGCCTTATACGCTTGGTCCCATACCATGCATTACTTGTGCAGATGACCAAGATTCCCAGTATTTGACTGGCCGATAACATTCCCGCAGTTTATGATTGGTCCGTTATCTACATGTGAATTTCGGCCATGTGACATTATTCAAATCAGTTTTCTGAAATTGCCGATTCTTATTTGAAAAGGACTATAAATGCATTAATTAGTTGATTGAAGGAGTACTAGACCACAACGTGAGGGGGTATATTTGTTTGAATACTTATCCAGCATGCAACGGTACAGCAATTTTCTTGCTTAATATGAATATTCAAGTGACCTCTGCCCTCACGTCGTCTATGGGCTATCAAGGCATGAAGTTTATCAATCTGTTGTGGATAATAAATTTGTGAAATTCACAAAAACAATCGCCCTCAAATTTCGGTCGAGTGCTCCGTTAACACTGAAATCAATCCTCATACTATCAACCAATCAAACAGAAGCAGAGTTCTTACATTTCTTCTGAGTTCCATGCTTGTAGTTGCTTTGGTAAGCACCAGGTAGTAACCATGACCATATCTACCCTTCAAAAAGAGGGACGATCCACAACATTGCACTTTGCCATTGGCGATGATTGCGATACGATCTCCGAGAATGTCTGCTTCATCCATGTGGTGGGTGGACATGATAATTGTACGACCTGAAAAGCGATACAAATAATTTTAGATTTATTTTTTTGGTTGTTGAAAATTCATGCAAAAGAAGTACTAAATTATTGACCCCTGAAAGCTTCCCCTTCTGAAAAGTCACCTTTCCACCACAACCTGTTCCTGGGAAGAAACTATTTTCTTCCAATTCACTGTGGGCGGTACTGTATTAGGGATTAGCCACACCCCACCACCCAAAAAAAGTGTCATAGCCCCCAAAATTTTGTCAAAGCCAAAAATATACTTCACTGACATATTAAATGAGTCATATACAGACTGACAAAGATGTTGGCATTTTTTATTCGTATTAACTGAATAATCATTCATTTTTGACTGATACTGTTCCAATTAGCACCAAAAATGTTCAACTTGGGACCAAACATCTTCAATTTGAGACCAAACTTCTTCACTTTTTTACCAAACATCTTCATGTTTGGACCAAAAATCATCAATTTTAGAACAAACATCATCAATTTTGGACAAAATTTACAATTTGGAGCCAAAAATATTCAAGATAGACATGCCCCTGAACTTGATATTCTCATTCTGTTGAAGGTTGTACAGGGGGCAAGCAAGGAGAACGTGATGGACTGTGAGGGTGCAATGGCAATTGTTGCAGAGGGGTTGGGGGGAGCCAATAAGGAGGTGGGAGTGAGTGCGGAGGGTGTGACCTATTCTAAGACGGGTAATATGAACGTTGTCGACACAAGAGAGGTTGTTGATGGTGGATTTGATCGGAATGGTGGGCTGTGTTTAGTGTGGAGAGAAGAAAGAAATTGCTTCCTGGCCTCTGGGTAAGTGATGTTGGGATTAAGGGTTTTTAGTTTATTTATTTGCTTTTCCTGAAGCCAGGTGGGGCAGTCTTTTGAGAAGGAGGGATGGTTAGCTGGATGAGTACCGTCGCAATTGGTGCAGTCGCAATTGGTGCAGAGTGGGGTGCTGGTGCATGTGTTGTCATAGTCCAGGGCTCCACAGTTGCCACAGCGCGCTAGGATGCGGCAGGAGTTTTTACCATGGCCATACCTCTGGCACTTATGACAACGGAGGGAGTTAGGAATATAAGGGGTGACTGGAATTCTCAGGTAGCCAGCAGTGATGTGGGAGGGGAGAGTTGGTATGGAAAACTTCAGGAAGATTGTATTGGTAGGTGTTTCGGCACCGTCTTTCTTGAGGACGAGACAACAGGCTTCAGTAACGTGTTGATTGGTAAGTTCCTCTACAAGGTCTTCATCTGTCAGGTAGGCTAGGACTCTGTATCTGACTACACCTTTGCTGGAACATAGGGAACAGTGAGGGTGACTGTAACATCAATACCGGTATTGGCTAGGGTTTTGGTGGTGAGGAGGGTGGTTGCTTGAGTGTCTCTGGTGCAGTGCACCAGGAAATCGCTGGATTTGAGGGTGGAGACCTTGGGGAGGGTACCGACAAGGCCTTGGAGAACTTTGTAAATTAGAAAAGGGAAAACTTAAAATACTATCTTGTTTATTGGTGGCCTGTATTATTATAATTTTGGGGATTGGGGCTGAATAATGGTCAATGGAGGGAGCAGCTAGGTGGGTCATGGGGAGGGGGAAATAGATTGATATTTTGATTGGATTAAAATGATATTTGAATTGGATTGAATTGATAATATTTTGATTGGATTGAAATGATAATATTTTGATTGAATTGAATTAAATGATATTTTGAATGGATTGAATTGATAATATTTGGATTGGATTGATAATATTTGGATTGGATTGAGTTGATAATATTTGGATTGGAATTAATGCATTGGATTGAATGCATTGGATTGAATCGAATTGGAGAATTGGACTGAATTGAATTGGATCAGATCAAATCGAATTGAATTATTTACCTTTCCTATACTTGTTGAGCAGGTCCCAGATTTCTCTTCTAGAGTAAGGGTCCACCCCAGCAGTGGGCTCATCAAGGATGACACACTTGGCTCCTCCAAGGAATGCAATTGCAATGGACAGCTTCCTCTTCATACCACCTGTAATAATAATATATAAAAAACTTATACAAAACGCAAAATTAAAAATGCAAAATTGAATACATAAAATAATTACAGCTGTCTGAATGACAGCATGCTAGACTATCGAAGCTGCAGGGGGAGTGCGCTATTTAAAGAAAGTTAAGCAGTTACTTATCCTGTAACTTCCAGTGAGAGAAATTCTGATAACAATTTAAGCTTTAAGAAAATCCACTTACAGTATATAATTCTTTATTTTCATTTTTGGTTCAAATGGTATCAGCCTCAAGAACCTATGCAGTGGTGTTGGTGTGTGTATGTGGGTGTTGGTGTGTATGTGCGGGTGTGACACTTTGCTTATAAACATGATATCTCATTTATTAACTTTTGAATAATGCTTATTTATCAAATGATGACATACATCTAATAGGCACTGCAATTACTGTAGCAAAGTATGAAATGTCAATAGTTTGATGAATTCCACCTGAAAGTCTTTTACCCCCCTCCAATGCCATCCATTCATTCCTCCCTAATAACATCCTTCCCCCTCCTCAATGCCAACCATCCATACATCCATCCCTCCCTTCCTGATGCTATTCATCCCTACCCACAATGCCATCCATCCCTACCTCCCAGATGCATTCCATCCCTCCTTCCCCAATGCCATTTATCCGTCCCTCCTGATGTCATCATCCCTTCTTGATGCCAGCCATCCCTCCCTCCCTCCCTAATGCCATCAATCTCTCCCTCCCTCCCTGATGCCATTCCTCCCTCCCTCCCTCCCTGATGCCGTCCATCCCTCCCTCCATCCCTCATGTCATCCATCACTCCCTCCCTGATGCCATCCCTCCCTCCCTCCCTCTCTCCCTCTCTGATGCAATCGATCCCTCCCTCCCTGATGCCATCAGTCCCTCCCCAATGACATCCACTCACTCAGATCTAACAGTGCTATTCTCCTAAAGCAGCCAAAAATTAACACCAAGACTTACGGTGAACATTCTTTTTAATTTGCAGCCCCCAAACTCTGGAACATTCTCCTAATCTACATCAGAAATGCCCCTACTTTAGATATTTTTAAGAGTGTATTGAAAACACACCTTTTCATGAGTTCCCCTCATTGGACCTTAGAACTTTATCCTGCTTGTATCTTTTTAAGTATGGTTTATTGTTCTCTTACTGTTTGTATCTAAAGGTTTTCTCATGTTATATTTGTTTATGTAAAGCGCATTGAGACCGTTTGGTATAATGCGCTATATAAAAATGTATTATTATTATTATTATTATCCATCCCTCCCAATGCCATCCATCCCACCAATGACATCCATCCCTCCCCAATGCCATCCATCCATCCCTCCCCTATGCCATCCATCCATCCCTCTCTCCCCAATGCCATTCATTCTTTCCCAAAGCCATCCATCCCTTCCACCATGATGCTACGCCAACACCAAGATAAGTAAAATAGCTCCTACTATTCTTTGAATAGTCGAGCTAAAAAATGAATTAAAGCTTAAGGTTTATGCAGAGTGTTTATATGCGCAATTAATGCACACGGCAAAGGACTTTGGCCCGAGTAGAATGACCTGACATTAGGAGGGTCATTCACAAGTGCAGAGTCCTTTGAACAGTGCATAAGTTATGCGTCTAAACATAATGCCACAACATTAATGTTTTTATACAATTTTTGTGTTAGATTGTTTCAAATGTACACAAAAAAAAAAGAAAAAAAAAGAATGCAAAATGAGAAAATTTTACATATATTTTATTGCTTTATTAAACAAATTACCTGTTTTGAAAATGGAATAAACCAAATATTATGGTCGTGCATTAACGGTATTTAATGCACAGGTCATAACAATGCAAATACTCCATAAAGATTTTATAAACTTTTTTAATGCATAAACGCTTGAAATAATTTCTTTGATATAAAAGTATATCCGACAGTTTCCTCTGGATGCCCATACTGTAGGTCTTAAAAAGCATCAGCTACTGACCAATAACACTAAAATAAACACTTGAAATAAGCAAACATTTCATTTACTTCCCGTCCCAGGCCAGTCAAGTTTAGGGCGCCATCTCTAGCTGCAGCCTGAAGGATTTGACTGGCATGCAATGATAATTTGTGAAAATTGTGCATTATAAGAAACCCATACGATACAATACAATTTCTATAACATCCATGCCATTCAAAATCAAGAAATTAAGAACCACTAAAAAAAAAGCCACAGTTTATGATGAAATTTGAATATCAAGAAAAGAAATTTATTTCATAAAAGCCATATAAATTTTCTGAAGTGTTTCCAAGATTGTAGTGTAATGTTGCCTCTAGTTGCCACTAATACTTTACAAAGTAGAGCACTCTTGAAGCACCCTTCATAACTGAGGTATGGAGTACTTTCAAATATGACAACCTACCAGATAAAGATCCAGGCATTTCATCCTTCTTGTGAGGCAGAACAAGGTCCTCCAAGATTTGATCCATTTCAAGCAGCACCCGCTCTTCTGGCATACCCTTAAGACGGGCGAAAAACCACAGATGCTCACCAACAGTCAAGCTACAGGCAGGAAAGACCAGATGAGTTTGAAGATAAGTTAAAGAAATTAATAATTAGTCAATCAAATATTTGGTTTTCAATCAATCAATGGTATTTATGAAGTGCAAAAATCAAGATTATAATTCAACAATTTCATCCTTTCTTTTTCTAATTCCAACAAAAATATTATAAACAAGGGTAAAATGACTTGTGGATTCATGTTGCAATGAAGACTTTCAATAGCAAAGAAAAAAGCTCTTATTGTCGGTCAAAAAACCTCTTTCAAAAGAGTTGAAAGGTTTCACATGGAGGCTAGTTTCTGTTTGTCCATATAAAAATCCACATTCGTTTCCCATATTCTCTTACTGTATAATTTTTCCAAGATACTATTATTTTCCCACAATGTTAGTAACAGAAAATCTCCATTAAGCCTTACTCTACCATGCGGCGATAATATCACCATTTTCTTACCATCTTTTTCTATAAATTGGGACTTTGCCAAAGTCATATAGGAGTAATCTTTTATCATTTTAAAGTACTGAAATATTTCTTTTACAAAATCTAACTGTTTTATAAGAGTCATATTACAGATTTTAGAGAAAAAGTAGCTTGAACATGGATAAAACTCAAAATCTGCAAAAAAATTGAAAAAAATTGTTTGTTTTTTTGTTTTTTTTAATCTTACAATAAATTCAAGATCACATTTTTTTTTGACACAAGTCCTCAGACATGATAGTATTGATTTCTGGTCTAATTTTTATAATCCCTACTTGCAATCTTTTGTTTGGGAGAAATTTCTTCAAAATTTCATGAATTTTTCCCATTTTGGACCCTATTTTAAAACAAATTCCTGTCAAAGAAAAAACCCTCATTGCCAGAACATCGCAACATGCTTCATTGAACGCCATTGGACACGTGGATGTAATTTGAAACTGTTCTGGAATATTTCCTTTCAATTGATATAGAAATAAAGGCATACCCCCTCTATTTGGATCCATCGCTACAATAATTAAATTACACCAGATCATATTCACTGATTACGTAGTCTAGTGAGTGTGAATGCGACTAGCACGCGAGCGCACCAGGTTCAAGTCCCACTAAGACTACTGCACTGTAATTTTTCTGCTGCGGTTGTCAGGTTTTCATTTTTAGTGTTTTTTCCATCTTTCCCTTCTTGCTAAAAATTGTAGATTATCATCATTGACAAGGAATTTTATAAAGAATCTAAATAAGAAACACAAATCTCTGTTTTCAATATTCACAAGAACTTATACTCGTGCAAAGATTGACCCATTTGTTGACCAAATTTAGCCCAAAATTGCTTAATTTGCATATTTTTTTCCATTTTTTCCTAATTTGGCTTTCATTACTCAAAAGATCAATATCTTAGCTTCCATTCAAACCAAACTTGTAATGAAAGAGAAAATGAAAGAAAAGTTTTCAAAAATGAATATGAAAAAAAGTTACGAAAATTGGGTTAACATTTTAAACCCCTAGTAGAGTAAGGGTTAATGGATTAGTTAATGAGTCTAGCAAGTCCATCTTATATGAAAGAAGACTTTAAAAGAAACAAAATGGTGAAAAAAGCATTCACAACTCTGATTCTGTTAAGGAAATATGAAATTTTGAAATTTGGTATCATTTGTGTAGAAATGACTGAAATCAGACTAGTTGTGATGTCACTGTCTCAGATTCCTCAAAGTCTTTATGTATTCTATCATATTTTGTCAGTCGCTTTGTGACTTAAAAACCTTTAAATACGTCAGGAAAGTAGCAAAACAGAATCTTAAAAGGGTAATTATAATTTACCACCTAAAGGAAGTTTGAGGGAAAAATTGAAATAGGAAAAAGTTAAATATATATTTTTTTAAACATCTTAACAATTGTTAAGAATGTGAGGATAAGGGTGCCAAACCTATAGTATAATTACTACACCAGTCATTGCTACAAAGATAAGGCAGAGCTTTAAACTTGAATATCTCCTTAACAGAATAAGACTTTTAAACTGTTTCTTCATCATTTTGTTTCTTTTAAAGTCCTCTTTCA
This sequence comes from Chiridota heheva, assembly GCA_020152595.1. Lineage (NCBI taxonomy): Eukaryota > Metazoa > Echinodermata > Holothuroidea > Apodida > Chiridotidae > Chiridota > Chiridota heheva. The sequence goes on from JAIGNY010003782.1 coordinate 862,106, forward strand.
AATAAGATGAACTTGCTGAACCACTAAACGAATCCTTAAAATAATACGACATTTAAACCATTCCATGAAAAAGAATTCTAAGCTTAATTTTGTCTTTCAAGCTTCCTTATAATTCCAAACATGACCTACCATTCCAAGCAATACTTGGTATTTAGGCATGACTAACAATTCCAAATATGACTTTGCAATCTTAGCATGCTCAGTATTCAAAGCAATACTTGGTATCTAAGCATGACTTCCAATTCCACATATGACTTTGCAATCTTAGCATGCTAAGTATTCCAAGCAAGACTTGGTATTTAAGCATGACTTGTTATACCATGCATGTCTACCAACTGTGGTGTAGCGGTTATCAAACATGTCTACAGACCACGAGGCCCTGGGTTCAAGCCTGGCTTAGCTTGACACGCCAGTGCACCACAACTGGTTATCAAAGGCCGTAAACATTGACTTGGTTGTCGATGTTATGTCTGTCCATATGCGTACCTGTGTTCTCGTCCAGGTCGTATTAAACGTTTCGTGATAGCATTGTTACTATCATAACTGAATACACAGGCGACGACCCCGTCATTGTAATTGTGTGTTCACTCGTCGTCGCCATGCATGACTTAAGTGTCTTAAGCATGCTAAGTATTCCAAGAATGACTTGGTTTCTCAAATATGTTACTCTCAACATTCACACAGAATTTCAAGAATGACTTGGCACTCCAGGCATGACTTGGTATCCAAGCATGACTTGGCAATCCAAGCATGACTTGGCATTCCAAGCATGACTTGGTATTCAATGCATGACTTGGTATTCCACGCATGACTTGGTATTCCAAGCATGACTTGGTAATCCAAGCATAACTTGGCATTCCAAAACATGACTTGGAATTCCAAGCATGACTTGGAATTCCAAGCATGACTTAATATTCCAAGCATGACTTGGTATTCCAAGCATGACTTGGTATTCCAAGCATGACTTGAAATTCCAAGCATGACTTGGTATTCCAAGCATGACTTGGTATTCCAAGCATGACTTGGTATTCCAAGCATGACTTAGTATTCCAAGCATGACTTGGTATTCCAAGAATAACCTATAGTGTCTTACTTTTCAAACAACACATTGTGTTGAGGGCACATTCCCAGACTCTTGCGGATTTCATCCATGTCAGTGAGGATGTTCTTTCCATAGATGTAAGCAGTGCCTGCTGTTGGCGGGAATAATCCAGTCAAAATTGATCTAAAACAAGGAGAAATATGCACAAAAATACTTGAGGTTTTTTTGTTTGTTTGTTTGATAAGGGCTTAACGGCACCATGACAACGAGGGTCAAATTGTGCGTGAGAGGTTTAGTTGTCATAGTACCCAGAGGCATTGAATACAATCTAAATGGTTCAAATGGAGACAAAAAATGTGAAAAATATAAACCAAATGAGAGAAGACAATAGAAATGAATCTAACAACTTTTTAAGACCACCTTTTTGAGCCTTCCATTATAGTTTTATATCTTTTGACCCTAACCCCTTATATTTGAAAGAACCATGCTGTTATCTTCATTATTACTGCAAAACCTTTAAGTGGACCTTCAGTTTCTACCGTTAACCAAATCAAGGCAAACCACAGCTAATATCCTGACCCTGACCCACACCTTAACCTGAACTTTTACCCAGCAAAACAAACTGATTCTTGCCTCACTCATGATTGCTACATCCGAGTTCCAATCCCTTTACAAAACAATTGAGATAATCTGAAATATAACAAACAAAAAGACAGAAAAACAGAGGTAAAAGCGTGTCTTCCTAGGATCAGGGCCATAATTTCTGGGGACAACTTTCCCCCCATTTTTTGGCGATTTTGAAAAAATGTTTTAAGGCCTTGAAATGTTTAGATTTAAGATCTTGGTTAAATGTTGATGTATGTGAGAGGGGAAAGGTGTAGTACCCCACCCAAACTCCCTCTGCCACCAGTCCCCACCCCTTCCCCCCCCCCCCTCATTTTGGTGGAGAATTACAGCCCTATCTAGGATGATAGGGTGCCAGCATGACAGGGTGGTAGATGTAAGATTTCAAAGATACCTACATGGTTGTGGTTTTGCCAGCCCCATTGTGACCTAAGAATGATGTGATCTGGTCCTCGTAGAAGTTTAAGCTCAACTTGTCTACGGCTACTTTTCTGCCAGCTTTGTAGACCTTCACCATGTTCTGAATTGAGACACCTAACTGAAGACGAGAAGGTTCTGCTTCAAAGTCATCACTCAGATCTAAAACAGAAGACAGAATAATACAATTAAGCTGGCATTGTTAAAACTGGAAAAAAAATCCAAGTTCCTTTAAACCGACAATTCTAAATAGGCGGCCGGTGGGCCAAATCTGGCCCCCGCCAGGCAATCCATTCCGCAAACAATAGTCGTAGCGGGAAAAAAATATCTGACTGAGATCAGTAAAAATCCCAAAATATTTGTTTATTTTGGGGTTTTCCTAGGCAGATCTATAACATTGTGGCTTATCCAGCAAAATGTTATCTTTAGTTCTGCTATAAAATGAGCAGACTCAGGGCTTGTCAAAGGAAGGCTGATATGAACCGCCGACATCTGGCGTACATTCTTCTTATCACACGCGTGCTCTCAGCTTGTTTGTATTCAAGTATTGTTTTGACATGTTTTGTTTGTCAGGTGATGCTGGATTTGTCACTCTATTGGCCCACAGCCTGAGGCTGTTGTGAAATGATGACCCTTGAAAAAAATTAATTACAAACCATGCTTGGCAGAAAAATGGTGGTCAATAAGCCATGGTTCTTTTTAAGGAGTATACATGATAAACAGACAAACTGAATACTAAAGTATGTTCATTTAAGATGAGATAAAATTTTCTTACCCCACCAAACAATAACCTCATATTATTGGTTTTTACTATAAAGCCATGAAGCATGTGGCTGTTAATAGGTAGCTACAAAATTAAGCCTCTTTCAAAGAATAAATTTTCAACAAAATTAAATGTAAACAAAAACATGATCATGATTAACATTAAAAAAACTCAACATTACATTTCAGTAAAAATATACAACCAAAATATTTCATCCTGAAATTGCCACTTAATACTATCTTTCTATATCTGCCCATAAAAGTGACAAAAGCTTCCTGAAATTGACGAAAAGGTTTATCTACTGGGTAATATAACCCCAATATTCTGTAGAACTATTTTCAAAAATCCTCAATGTTGAGCTTGAACAACACTTGTCTCAACCTTTCAAACAAGCACCAACATTTTCACAATGGACCAAAGCCCCACCCAGAAACAATCACTGACTCTAACATGCTTTATTATTAAAACAAGGATACGCACCCGCGTTATGGGTTTTTATCAATTGGGATAGGATTTAACTTTTGTTTTAATATAACACAGAGAAACAGTGACTGAGAGTACGAAGATGAAAAGACAACTTACTTTGTTGATCCAACTCTAGAGGGCCTTGATCCTTTGGTGGACGATATTCACACCAATATGATCGTGTGAATGGAAAGTACCAAGGTTTGGGAATACCATAGTGTCCTGCGGATGAAGGAAATGAAAAATTATTACCAAAGGTGATGCAAAGACAGAAAATTGGTGATATCATTTCAAGAAAGAAAACTTTTGCTTGCTTTACAGCAAACAGGCCCTGTGCAAAAACTTAAAACGTGAAGGAGCGTTATCAAGCAATTCAGCAATGCATATATAGAGGGGATTCATCACGTGACATTAACTCAACTGGATTCCATTTCGCAGGGCAGGTCATTGCGTTTCACGCGTCTTCACACGGCCCAGTCACATCACACATACTACAAAACATACTACATGCTAACCTACCAGCACCATTTCAGCGAATTTTACTAATTGTAATTTTTTGTTCGCTTCCAACTATACTTCATAATTTCTTTAAGTTTTATTTACTCACCGAGTATATGAAGAGTAACTTTAATGTTAACTCCTGCTAATCTCCTGCTAATTGTACGTTATACTCAGACAAAGCTTTCAAGTGCTTGCTGCAAATCATATGAACCGTAGGTTCAAAGCAGCCGCATCGTACAGCAGAAACCCACTTCAAACATCGATCAGGATCAGATGGAAATCGAGAAAATATCTTTTTATTCCCCCGCACATATCAGGGCATAAATCTATTAGTGCAACAAATGGCACAGCAAGGTTCCGGCATAATCATTTTACAGAAAAAATAATCTTAATTAACAACATGCAAACGTATGTAAGTCTAATTAAGTCTACAGCAGATGACAGTATTTTTGATCGACAAAATGGCGATGTAAATAAAGTCATGTGACCTCATGACATCAGCTGAAACACCCTTATAGAGAATTGCTTTATCCTTCCCCATTTGAAAGTCATGTCACCATCACTTGTTGATATTTCATACCTAGTTCCCCTCCACCCCTAATCCCCTCTATCCCTATTACCCTCCACCCCTAATCCCTTCCACCCGTTCCCTTCTGTCCCTGTTTCCTTCCATCCTTATTATTCCTCTCCACCCTTATTACCCTCCATCTTTATTCTCCACCATCCTTTTTCTCCTCCACCTCTATTCCCTTCGATCCCTATTCTCTTCCATCCTTATTCCACTCCGTCCTATTCCCCTCTATTCCTATTACCCATCACCCCTATTCCTTTCCAACCCTATTCCTCTTCATCCCTATTCCCCTCTACCCCTATTCACCATCACCCCTATTCCTTCCAACCCTATTCCTTCCAACCCTATTCCCCATCACCCCTATTCCTTCCAACCCTATTCCTTCCAAGCCTATTCCTTCCAACCCTATTCCCCATCACCCCTATTCCTTCCAATCCTATTCCTTCCAACCCTATTCCTTCCAATCCCTATTCCCCTCCATCTCTATTCATTCCATTCCTATTCCCCTCCCCATAGTTGAAACTCCCAAGTCATTATCAACTTACCTGGATGGACAGCCTCGATATACCACGTGAGCAAGCCGTAGATGAAAGCATCCAGCCACATCATTCCAATTACCTGCAGGAATGTCATGTTCTTGTCTCCAGTTAGGGGGCTCGTGTTGATGTTGTCCCACTGGACACCCTTTCCTTGGATTTCAAACACAGTGAGGAACATGCACCCATAGCCAAATGCAATTGTGTTCATGAAGGACTGAAAACAAAGACAAAATCATTACTATAGCAACCAACTTACATGAAACAGAGCAAGTTCAAATTTACAAGTTCAAATATCATATAACCATGTTCATACAAATTTAGAGAGAAAAAAACCACATTATTGTGTTCTACAGCTTTCTGTAAAAAAAATGTCTCTATAAAATCTTGCAACATACTATGAATTAAATCATATTATGTGAAGACCAAGTAGAAGCTTTAATCCAAAACTTACATTCCTTCCTAGTTTGCACTTTTGTTAAGGTTTCATTAAGTTCAGAGGACCTAACCCCCTTACCCCTCACTATTGAGTGCAGAGGACCTAACCTCCCCCAACCCCACCTCACTATTAAGTGCAGAGGACCTAACCTCCCCACTTCCACACCCCCCTCCCCCTCAACTCCACCCAATTTTTTTGCTTAATTCTTTAAATTTGTTCCTTTATTTCAGTCTTTGAAAAATGATCATGTCTTCTTAACTAGATATTGTTTAGGGGTATGGCTAAAATTACAACTTGTTTTCAGAATCAGCTACTCTCTTTAAAGTAGTTGTGCTACATGATTAAAAGCAAAAATAATTACATAAGAAACTAGAATTTTAGCTTTCGGTAATGTGCTTGATAATTCCAACATGCCTATCTGCGTATTGCCTTAAATGTAAGGTTCACCCCCATCCCAATACAATATATCTCTGAAATCCTAGACCCACTAATTTTACCCCCAAATCTCTTCCTCACTTTTAATCAGTATTTGCCATTTGCATTATAGACATTTCAGGGTTATCTACCTCATTGTTTTCAGTTTTATTTCAGGCTAAGCAATCATTGAATATTGTTAGAGTTCTTTTCACATTCCATTATTTTTCATTCGTGCCAAAAGCAATTGTTTTGATTTTCTTTGATACCCAACCACTAGATTTTCTTTTCTTTATTGAGTCCAGAAAATGGATTGTTTGGAAATCCTTTCAGGGCATGAATTAATTGTTCAGCACACATTCCATTGGAAAGTTTGAACTAGAAGTCATGACAGATCTTATCCAAAAACAACCCCCCCATCTCCATTTGTACCCTTCCTCTGTTTCCAATATGTCTCCAATTTCAATCACCTTTTCCTGAAGAGGTGAAAAAAACACACACAAAATTTAATCCAAATCCAATCATCAGTTCTTGAGATATCTTTATAGCAAACAGACAAACAAAAGCAGACGAAAACATAACCTCCGTCCAATGTTCACCTTCATTTGCTGAAGTAAAAAAAGGGGTACACCAGTTCAGTCATCACAAAATTGTGTAAAAATGTTTAAATCAGCACCTAAAACTTAAAGTAGAACGGTAAATACCGTCATGGTTCGCATGCCCATGCAAATTGACACCCATACCATATGACCCGGCCAAGTATACAAATGACATCTCACACTAAGTCCCACATGGCATCCCATGTCCCACATGGCATCCCATGTCCCACATGGCATCCCATGTCCCACATGGCATCCCATGTCCCACATGGCATCCCATGTCCCACATGGCATCCCATGTCCCACATGGCATCCCACCCCATGTCCCACTTGATATCCCATCCCATGTCCCACATGGCATTCCACCGTATCTCCCACATGGCATCCCACCCCAAGTCCCACATGACATCCCATCCCTTGTCCCACATGGCATTCCACCATATGTCCCACATGTCATCCCACCTATGTCCCACATGGATCTCATCCACATTTATATCCAACATGGCATCCCATCCCTATGTATGGCATCCCTCCCTGTGTCCCACATGGCATCCCACCCTGTGTTCCCATGGCATCTCTCCCTATGTCCCCATGGCATCCCATCCCATGTCCAAATGACATCCCACCTGATGTCCCATATGACATCCCACCTTATGCCTTGATCCCACCATATGTTCCACATCATATCCCTCCCAATGTCCCAATAACATCCATGGCATTCCACATAGCATCACATCCCATGCCCCATGTCTACCCTATGTCCCACACAGCCTCCTACTCAATGCCATCCCATGTCCCACATGACATCCCATCCCAAGGCATTCCACCCTATTTCACACATGGCATCCCACCCTATGACCCACATGTCATCCCACCCTATGTCCCACATGGATCTCATCCTACATTTATATCCCATATACATCCCTCCCTATGTCCCACATGACATCCCTCCCTATGTCCCACATGGCATCCCTCCCTGTGTCCCACATGGCATCTCTCCCTATGTCCCCCATGACATCCCACCGTATGTCCCGTAACAGTGGCTTCCCACCTTATGTCCCATATTGGATCCCACCATATGTTCCACATAACATCCCATTCCATGGCATTCCACCCTATATCCTGCATGGCATTCCACCATATATCCTACATGGCATTCCACCCTGTTCCACATGGCATCCCACCCCATGTCCCATATGGCATCCCACTTCATGTCCCACATGACATCCCATAGGCTCCATAAGAAGTCTCATCCTAGCTATCAGTCCCTGATTGAGCATACTATATATGAAGGTGTCAGTTCATATAATAACTTATATGCTAATGACTTGTTGAATAAGAAAAAAAGGTGGAGTCAAATAATTATGCCTGATATAGGCCTTGGTGTATACCACATGGTATATATTATATCATATGTCCCGCATGGCCCCCACCCGTCCCACATGGCATCCCTCCCTGTCCATATGCAATCACATTCTGTCACTCCCTGACTGAGCATACTAAATAAAAAAGTCTAGTCACTTTATATCCTGTAGCAACTTTATGCAAATGACCACAATAATAAAGGTGGAGTTTAATAATCATGCCTGATACAACCGTTGGTGCCCAAATATTTTAAAAGAATTTTAAGAATTTTAAATCTCCAGTGCTATGAGAGAGATGCTTGAAGATCTCTAAAGAATATTGCAAAATTATATCATTTTACAGTTATCTTCTAAGAAAATATCAAATGGTTTGTAGACTTTTTAAGGAAATTAGTCTTGAATCTGTCTTCAGTGTCTCTGAAAAACTAACATTTTTGAAGGAAATTCTAACCTTCCATAAGGATATCTAAAGAAACTTTAACATTTTCTGAGGAATTCTGAAAAAACTTTAACATTTCTGAGGAAATCTCAGAAAAAACTGTGGATGGCCCGACGGACAGACGGACAAAATCGGTATTACATAGGTTCGCATTATGCTTCACATGCTCACCAAAAGGCTGTAAAATGGTCAATTCCTAACTGATTTTGATTGAAAATGATGTTATTTTTATAAGTTTTTTTTGTTGCTTTTTAAGCAATTATTCTATCTTGCCAAAATCTGTCCACAGATCTCTTGATAAATGATCTCAGGTAAATGGAAGAATATTTTTGACAAAAGCTGCTCAAAAGAAAGATTCCTCTTACCACTCCATACTTGTACCCAACTGCGATCCTAGCGTCCCACACATACACCATGACATACGGGATGTAGGTGAGGAAGTACAAGACGGCTCCACACGCAGCAGCGAGATTGGCCTTGGAGAAGAACACGCTGATGAGAAAACACAGCATGATGGTGGACACACTGAACGAGACCATGAAGAGCATTAGCACTGATATGTCACTGTGAGAGATGAGCTTGCCGTACTGTAAAAAAATATATATATATATGTAAGAATATCAGCATTGATATGTCACTGTGGAAGATGAGCTTGCCATACTATACTGTAAAAAAATATATATGTAAGAACATCAGCATGGATATGTCACTGTGGAAGATGGGCTTGCTGTACTGTAGAAAAATATATATGTATATGTAAGAATATCAGCATTGATATGTCACTGTGGAAGATGAGCTTGCTGTACTGTAAAAAAAATTATTATGTAAGAACATCAGCACTGATGTCACTGTGGAAAATGAGCTTGCTGTACTGTAAAAAAAAAATATATATGTAAGAACACCAGCGCTGATATGTCATTGTGGAAGATGAGCTTGCCATTACTGTAAACAAAATATATATATATATATATATATATATATATATATATATATATATATATATATATATATATATATATATATATATATATATATATGTGTGTGTGTGTGTGTAAGAACATCATCATGGATATGTCACTGTGAAAGATGAGCTTGCTGTACTGTAGAAAAAATATTAATGTACGAACATCAGCACAGATATGTCACTGTGAAAGATGGGCTTACCGTACTGTAAAACAAATAATGTTCAAGAGACCTATATTGCGAATGATTATTTAACATCAACATAATAGTGCTCACAGTAGGCAATGGCATTCTCTTAACACATCATAAAAGACATGAGATTTTCTAAATTTGTTAATGTATTGAACACTGAATTTGTAATGTAATGAACATTTATCTGATTTCCAACTATTTTTTTTAGTAATTTCCAGTTTTTCTTAATTATGATCTCTATTTATGAGAAATATTATTTACCATCTTTCCTAAGTATTATATTTTTCCCAAGTGTGATATACCATTTGCCCAATTTCTCCAAGTAATGATTTAAAATTGTATCTTTTTTTTCTTCAACATCTGCCAATTTTTGCTTCAGAGCCTTCCAAAACAAAGATAATTTATTTTCTTAAAAATGTCTGGTAAGAGGGCTGGTGTCCTGTCCACTGCCAGCTATGCTACTACATCAAAACAAAATGGCAGTCTGAGGTATAGAGCTATGCACATTTGTGCAACAAACTTGTGTTTTATCCTCAAGAAACCTATGATTGTTTGTTTGTTTGATGAGGGCTTAATGGCACCACGACAACGAGGGTCAAATTGTGCCTGAGAGGTTAGATCATTCTAGAGGTAGAAACAAAAGAAAACAGGGGAATACTGAGAGAAATACAAGAACTAAAGGTCAGAAAGCTGGGATTGAGAGAGGTGCATGGGTGAAAAAAAATATAAAGTAGAGAGCGTGGGTGGGTGGGAGAGGAGGACTAAATATGGTTGTAGAGGGTAGTATGATGAAGGAAGGAGATAATTTTATCCAGAGGGTTTTTCTGGAAGAGCTCGGCAATTGTTTTGTGGGGAGCGAGGGAAGCTCTGGGAAGGTTGTACAGGGGGAAAGCAAGGAGAACGTGATGGACTGTGAGGGTGCAATGGCAATTGTTGTAGAGGGGTTGGGGTGAGCCAAAAAGGAGGTGGGAGTGAGTGAGGTGGGTGTGACCTATTCTAAGACAAGCAATATGAATAATATGAACGTTGTCAACACGAGAGAGGTTGTGGATGGTGGGTTTGATCGTAATGGTGGACTGGATGATGTGGAGTTTGTTATCAATTTGGGAGTGATGAAAAAAAAAAAAATAATAAAGGTTTCTCTACTCACTTTCATGATAACAATCAGAAGGAAAGAACTGATAAACATCATGATAAAGCTGTCTATAAACCAAGCGAGCCAATGCACGCCGTTCCCCAGCCCCATGACTTTCATCACTTCCTTCAATCTACGTTCCTTCTCAAAGACGATACTTTTTATGATCATCGCCACAGTGAACACCCAAGCAAGGATCATCAGAAGAGGCAGAAGACCGGATAAGAGCAGCAGGAACCTGTAAGAAAAGAAGTAGGATCATCAAAGGTAAACTCCCTTGCATGAGGTGAATATAAAACAGAGGAGGATATATAAAGCTGGCCACGGCACCAAACACCAATGGAAAAGTTCAAGGTCCATGGATATGTAGCAATTAAAATCTGAGCAGATCAGCTTTTACTTTTGAAAAAATGCTAATGACTTTTAGTTTTCAAGTTATGGCTGATCAAAGTTTGATCAGTTCGTAAAGAGTAAGGGTGTATTTTTAGGGGTCCCCAAAAAATCAAATGCTTATTTAGTACGCAATGGTATAGTAATTTTCTGGTTAATATGAATATTCAAGTAACCTTTGCCCTCACGTCGTTTGTGGGCTATGGACGCATGAAGTTTATTAATCTTTTGTGGATGATACATCTGTGAAATTTGCAGAAAACACTTTTCGGTCAAGTGCTTCTTGAAGTAATGCAACATATGTTATGTACGGACAGGGCAAACAGATCAAAATCTTAAATTCTTTCAATTTCTTTCCCACTTTTTAGTCACTGAAAATGATGAAAATGATTTCCTTTCCAGAAATGTATCGGGGGTGCGGCAAAGACCCAAATGTGGTGGTGAGAATTTGTTGCTGCAGCATGAAATAAATGATTTACAAAGGAATATACCATGGTCGCCCTGTAATACATTACAAAATTTGCATAAAATATGCAAATTGTCACCCGAGAAAACGCTGTAAAATAGTAAGTGTTTACCTGATTTGATGAAATTTTGTTGCTACTATAATGGTTTTTAATAGATTTTAAGGAATTTAGCTAATGTTACCTCTACATACCCATTTACCTTTAAGATTCAAATGAATTAATATCAACAGTGACTATTTATAACATCTGTGGCTACACCCATTCACACAAAACATTACATCCGTTAGATATCAATAAATATGTCTTAATCTTACTCATCATCAACGTAGCATGGATAGGGGAACTGCTGGAACCAGACACCAGGGCTGCTGCTGTTTACTTCGCTCAGCTCCTTGACGACGGCGCTTTCTATCAAGTCCTGAACGTACACAAACCCGCTATGTACATATGGTGCTTTCTCACGAGGCTTGGGCACCCAGAACCTGTGGTTGGGTAGTGTATGAGATTATGAGTTATGAAAACTGGCCAAAAATGTATGTGATTGCATTTATGATGAAAAAAGACTAGCAAAAACTGGAAGAAGTTCAAAATAAAATCACAACACTACGAATCCGAACTACATATGCAAAGATGCAGGCTTTTCTAGTGTGGATGCACTTAAATCGCTATGACCAACTTTAGGGAAAATGAGACAATTTTCATATTCTCTTTGACTTATTTTACAAAAAACAACAGTATGATAAATATAAGAAGCTATAACCAATTACTGTAAGGCTGGTATATTAAATGACAAGTCACATCAAATCATGACAAGTGACAAAATTATGTGAGATTTTGTGTGCTTAGAAGTTCTACCTTACTGCAGTAAACCAGAACCAAAAGGTTTTGTGGTTCTAATGCCTTTTTTTTTTCATCAGCTAATTGATTTGCAAAATTTGTATCAACTGTCATGTCATTGCATAGCCTAAAATATTTGTTCCAGGATATTTAATCATAAGCCACACCCACTGTGCAGATCAATACAAATTGTTAACAACATTAGCATTTGCACAATTAATTAACAACATTATCATAGCAAGTTTGATACAAAAACGGTTGCTCATTTATCCTATTTCAAGAATTTGTCAGTAAGCCCTGCACTCATTAATATTTATGACATCACTACTACAAAATTAAAACATAAGTACTGACCATGACCCATCTGTGTACGACATATGGCATAAATCCTATATACCGTTCATGAGATACAGTATGGTGTTTACATCCTTAAGCCCTTTCACATTAAGCCACGCCTGCCATGCATATTAATGACATCTGTTGATAACATAAGCATGTACACAATAACCAATATTATTATACCCAAAATGGACATACGCTTGCTCATTTATCACTTAAGCCCCGCCTACTTATTATTATGCATGAAATCACCACCAAAAACATCAGGGCACATCTGCAGACCATGAGCTATCTGTGAATCACGCATGACGTGAATCCAGTTCATAGTTTTTGAGATATCGTGTTTACAAGCTTTTTGTTTACAAAATCATATTAAGCCCCTCCCACTACGAATATAGATGAAAGTCAACTTTTTTATTCAATGAAAACGTACACACTAGCTCACATCATTTTAACAAATATGAAACAATACAAACATGTGATTGTCAAAATAAGAGCATTTCAAGATTGTTATATTAAGCCCTGCCTACTGATTAAAATGCATGATATCACCACCAAAACAATAGGGCACATCTACCGACCATGGGCAATCTGTGTACCAAATATGACCTGAATCCAGTTTACCACTCTTGAGATACCATGTACTAGCTCTTTACAGCAAAATCATATTGAGCTCCGCCCACTAACTCTAACAGAGGTGTTGAACTAACTACACATTTGATGAAAAGCATAGAAATAATGATAACGCCGCGGCTTTTGGCTTTATTATGACAAAAATTGGAAAGCCTTGAATACAGTTACAGTAAGTACAGTTAGAAATGATCAAGATAATATTATTTCAAGATCCTTACAATTATTTCCAGGACAATTAAGATTTGAGTAATTCTGGCTGCTTAGAAGCAATGGCTGCTTAGAAGCAATAAATTGATGTGTTGAGATTGAAGCAGACAGGTAATACTTCAGGCCTCAAAATATATCTAAAGACATCATGTCTGACACATTTTAGGCATTGATTAAATACATATATATTTGCATGACATCAAAAAAATGAGAAAATCTATTTGTACAGGCCCATTATCAGACAGGACAGGCCTCTTTGCAAATATGGTGCAAGGTTCCCCCAAAAAACATAATTTTGGCCTTAAATTTGTGTTTATAATTGGAAAGGTTGGGTTGTGTAAAACCCATTATTATTCCTTTGTATTACTTTCTGGTCTCCAAACGTCCCCATCCGTGTACAAGGATCCCTTTGCAATTGGATCCCCCTGTGAGTAAGCCCAATTGTTTGTAAAAGTTTGTTTGTTTGTTTTATGAGGGCTTAATAGCACCATGACAACAAGGGTCAAATTGTGCCTGAAAGGTCAGATCATTCTAGAGGTAGGAAGGAAAGAAAACAGGGGAGAATGAGAGAAATGCAAGAACAAAAGATCAGAAAGCTAGGATCGAGAGATGAGGCACATGGTTGAAACAAAAACAAAGTAGAGAGGGGGTGGAAGAGGAGAATTAAATATGGTTGTAGAGGGAAGCATGAAAGTGCTTCACATAATCACATTATCATATATCTCAATGTGACTAATTAAAAACTCATACTGATAATCAGATCAATATTAGCACACCATTCATGATAGGATGGTTGACCAAGGTATTCTTATCTATATAAAATAATATAATTTATCATCAATTAAAACAGGAAAAGAATTAAAAGGCTAACGATCAGAATCCCACAAACCTGTCTGTGAGTTTATGAGTTAACTCCACCTTGTCAGAGTCCATTCGTATGGTATAATTCACATACGTGGGGATGACATTATTCTCTTCATTGGCCTTGAAGTTTTCAAATATGACAGCTGAAAAAGAAACGATGAGGAAAATTTCACAGGTTTTAAAAAAAATGTAGATCTTAACAAATTTGTGGGGAATATCACATTATTATGAAAGGTAAAATAACACACTGGCGAAGTCACTGCTGCAACACATAAACCAATTCAATTATTCTGATCCATTTAATAAAACAATACCCTCAAAATTAATGCATTCACACTCGTCACAAAACCCCAGGCCTCGACAATAAATTGGAATCGATACATTAAACCCTATATCAATATACCGAACCTTAAATCACTACATAGACCCCTAAAGCAATACTTGACCCCTAAATCACTACATTGAGTCATAAATCATTACTTGACCCTTAAATCACTACATTGATTCATCAATCAATACTTGACCCCAAAATCACTATATAGACACCTAAATCAATACTTGACCCCTATGTCAATACACGAACCCCTAAATCAATACTTGACCACTAAATCAATACATTGACCCTTAAATCAACTTGACCCCTAAATCACTACATTGAGTCATAAATCAATACTTGACCCTTAAATCACTACAATGATTCATAAATCAATACTTGACCCCAAAATCACTATATAGACACCTAAATCAATACTTGACCCCTATGTCAATACACGGACCCCTCAATCAATACTTGACCACTAAATCCATACATTGACCCTTAGATCAATACATTGACCCCTAAATCAATATTTGACCCCTAAATCAAAACATTGACTCCTAAATCAATACTTGACCCCTAAATCAATGTATAGGCAGCAAGACCTGTACTGAACTCTCATCACATCATAGGGACATGCCACTCACCAGCCCATAGTGTGTTGTTTTCAAGCATGAGGTTAGCTATATCTTCCAATTCCATCTTGCTGGCTACTGGTACAAATTTGTCTAGCACCACACACTGCAAAATAAAAAAATATACATGGTAACTATGACTACAGGACTAAACACTTAGGACTAGATATAGCAAAACTTGCTTGAAAGATGTTTTGGGGTTATATTTTGTGTTGCTATTAACTGAAATTGATTAGATTTGTACATCACCATCTAATCCTTTTGTTAATAGCTTGGGTTACCAATTTCAAGAAACAATTTTCCGTGTTGAACTCTTTCTGTGTGTGGGCATTTTTTTCTATTTAAAATATGCTCTAGATATAGCAAATGTTAGAGTAAGAGATTCTAAAACTGGGAACACCATATTAACCTCTAATTATGGGGATCAGGACCGTAGGAGACCTTGGATTGATGGAGGGGCGAGACATAGCCTTTACTTCATATCGCATTGAAATTCAGCCATTTTTATTCAAAATCAAACCTAGTAAAAATTACAATAGACACAGCTCCACACCATGCAAAAGTATTTATGGCTTATGCACACAATTAACTTAAGTAGGGCTGAAGTTGCAGATCTCATAAAAAGCCAATATTAGACTTGACAAAAAAGAGGACAATTTCTTTTCCTTCAAAATATAGAAAATAAAGACAACACAGCTCAATGATAGATAAAGTTGGTGTCTCAAGGGGCATCCCAAAATGACTTGGTGTCTATAAAATAACCCCACTAAAATTTTGAAGAATGACTTTGTGAAATTTTGAATGAAATTGAAAAGAGCAATTCCAAGTTTGTGTTGGTGTCATACTCCATCCGATCAGAAGGTTTTTAGGGGATTTTACATCCCTTTCTTAAAAGCTAAGATTATATAGAGACGTCAACAGCCATTCAATAAACCAGTTGTGAGGCACTGGTGTATGATATTTGTATGTTTGTTTGTTTGATAAGGGCCTAACGGCACCACGGCATCAAGTCAAATTGTGCCTGAGAGGTTAGATCATTCTAGGAAAGGAAGAAAAGAAAACAGGGGGAAATTGAGAGAAACACAGGAACTAAAAGCCAGAAAGCTGGGATCGAGAGGGGAAGTGCATGGGTGAAAAAAAGGGGGGGAAATGAAAACAAAAAGTAGAGAGAGGGGGTAGGAGAGGAGGACTAAATATGGTTGTAGAGGGAAGCATGATGAAGGAGATAATTTTACCCCGAGGATTTTTCTGGAAGAGCTCGGCTATGAAGTTATGGGGAGCAAGGGAAGCTCTGGGAAGGTTGTACAGGGGGAAAGCAAGGAGGACCTGGTGGACTGTGAGGGTGCAATGACAATTATTGCAGAGGGGTGGGGGGCGCCAATAAGAAAGTGGGAGTGAGTGAGGTGGGTGTGACCTATTGGTGGTGGTATTAAAGCCCCACAGGGGGTTGTGGGCATTGAAGTCACCAAGAAGAATAAGGGAGATCCAGGAGATTGTCCGATCTGAGGGTAGAAGCCTTGGGGAGAATATTGACAAGGCCATGGATCGCTTTGTGTATGAGGAAAGGAAAAACTCTGTAGAAACTGTCTGGTTTATTGGTGGCCTGAATAATTAAACGTTTAAAGACTGGGGCTGAAGAATGGTAAAAGGAGGTAGCAGGTGGGTCACGGATGGGAGGGTCAAGGCAGAAGCATTTCGTCATGATGGAAAAACAAAAACAGGGCCAAGAGACCTGAGGCAACTAGAAAAAAAATCGTGGAAGTACTATAGAAGAACCACTGTACAGGTAACGATATGGGCGTGAGAGTCTGGTCACAACGGAAGGAAAAAAAAAAAAAACGGTCTCACCCATCCACAGAGAGAGAGAATTCCCGAAAATGAAGATACAAAACAAAATTTGGTGGTAAAGTGTATTGGAATGAAACGTTTAATAGAAGAGAAGTCATGTTGCTCTCAACACGTAATACACACCAGGAATCAAACCCGGGACCTCAGCATGCCAGGAATCAAACTCAGGACATCTAGCATGCCAAGCTGATGCTATGCATGATGAAATAACTCTCTTTAGGAGGAATGGTCCTTCAATCATTCATGGGCATTGCACAAATTCCTCCAGGCATATAATGCATATTTATTTTTTGAGTCAGCCAAGGAGTCATAGGACTAATCTGATTCCACTTCACTGTAAAGCAGGCATGTGGCTTCAGCTCCAGATGAATGACCTAATGTTTACAGTGTAATAGTAGCTTGTTGCTAGCAAGTGAACTGTGGAGAAGCACTCAGGCTAGTAAGTAGGGATTACACCTGTGTTGTGTAGAGTGTAACAATAGTTGATTTTTAGCAAGTAAACCGTGAAGAGACTCTCGGGTTGGAAGGTGTATAATACCCCTGGTGTTGAGGAAATGAGGGGTGTCGGGTTGGAGGGGTCCAAGGAACAAAAATTCTTAATGGACCGCTAGACAACGGAGATCATCCTAACAGTAATTTTGTCCATTTCCCCCGAATGATTCTCTCACCTCCATGATGGTCAGTATGGTCGCTGCCAGTTGGTCCATTTGGTCAATGTACACCAAGACAGTGTCCACATCCAGACTGGAGATGTTCATCTGGTCGAGCCCAAATCCAATTTGGTTGTTAATTTGTTCAACCTGGGCTGGTTTAAGGAATCCTTTGAACTGACCTGGATCCAGCTTAAAGTTATTCTAAAAAGGATAGAAAAAGTTATCAAGCTTGTTCAAACAATTCACAACAACAACTAACTTAACAAGTGTTACTGCAACTTACCATATACATGTTTAGCAAAAATACATTCTAATATTTATGAAAAAAGCATTGAAAAATAAATGGTATGTAGGTAGGTACATTGGGTACTTTACATTCCTTTCTCAACAACTGAGATAATATAGATATGTCCACAGCCAGTTTAAACCAGTTGTGAAGCACTCATGAAGCAATATCTTTCCTAAGGAGAAATTGTCCATCAATCATTCACAAATAATGCACACATCACCTCAGGAATATGATACACAACTATTTTTATCACCAGTTTGAAAAGAAACTTTTCCCACTAAGACACCGAACACAGATGAGTGATTTCAATCACAAAAGTGCCTTAAATATTCAGCTCTGGTTTGTGTAATCTTATACACACAAATAGCCTTGGGCTACTTGGCTGTGGCGTGCATGGAAATGGCAGATAAACAATCATTGTTTTGAGTGGAAACACAATACATTGAACAGGAAGTCGGGTTGGTAATTGTTATACCTGAATTTAGAAAAAACTTAGGCGTCAGGTGCAGGTAGGCTTACAGAGAAACTTTTCGGCATGCTGATGAATGAAGACCCACCGGGAATTGAACCAGGGACCTCTAGCTTGCCAAGCTGATGCTATGACCACGGGAAATGAACCACAGACCTCTAGCATGCCAAGCTGATGCTAAGGCCACGGAAATATAAACCAGGGACCTCTAGCTTGCCAAGCTGATGCTATGACCATGGAAATTGAACCAGGGACCTCTAGCTTGCCAAGCTGATGCTATGACCACGGGAATTCAACCAGGGACCTCTAGCTTGCCAAGCTAATGCTATGACCACAAGAATTGAACCAGGGACCTCTAGCTTGCCAAGCTGATGCTATGACCACAGGAAATGAACCAGGGACCTCTAGCTTGCCAAGCTGATGCTATAACCATGGGAATTGAACCAGGGACCTTTAGCTTGCCAAGCTGATGCTATGACCATGGGTCATAATAAATATTATACTGCTCTTATTTTGTTCCACATGAACTTGGTATTCCAATTACAAAGAGCAACCAGAACATGGTTTGGTTTGTTGATATTTTAACAGGCAACCAGAACATCATTGATAAATCAACAAACAAAATACATCCTCAAAGGATATTTGCTCACATTCCCAGAAGTACATCCTGAATTGTAATGCAACTTCCAATTTAAGAAAACATGTGTGTCAAGCAAAGTCAAGCAGCATGAAAAATGTACAATAACATTAGAGCAAAATTATGCGAAACAATATTGCTTAAAGTATGACAAACTAGACATTGCAAACAATACAAATCCCCTCACCGCTAATAATGCATATTCCAGACTGTCCCACATTCCATCACAACCTGTCCCAAATGTCATCCCATGCTTATACTCCATGCAATCACACCTGAAAACCAGATACTGTATGTCATTCCACCACTTGCATGACCCACATACCATCACAACTGAAATCCAGATGACACCCCACCACATGCCATTCCACCCTGTCCCACATGTTGACCCACCCGTTCCACATGTTCACCAACCCTGTTCCACATGCCAACCCACCCTATTCCACATGCAACCCACCCTGTTTCACATGCCAACCCACCCTGTTCTACATGCCAACCCACCCTGTCCTACATGCCAACCCACCCTGTCCAACATGCCAATGCATCCTGACCAACATCCCACCCCACCCTGCTCTACATACAATTCCACCCTGTCCTACATGAAATCCCACCCTTATCCTAATTCCTTTAGCTACTTTATCATCATTTTATCTTCTACCCCACATTCCACTTATTGCTTATATTTCCCAAACCCCTAATTTACAATTCTTTAGAAGCGAAGAAACTTTAATTTGCTTAGAACTTTATTCATGGCAAGACAAATAGTTTGATTGCTATTCATATCAGGAATGTCAATATCATAACAAAATTAGAAATGTGAAAGTCTCGCCTGCCATATATTTTTGATCTCAAGTCAAACATTTTGCAGCAAAGTCTATTTTTATGCAAATAACCTAATTAATATGCACACTTTACCTCACCATTAAAAGTGAACAATGCTCTTCACATATAATGTATGATCATTTGTTTAAGCAAAATCACCACACCCACTTTAATTCAAGAGATACCACAGATACACATATTTTCATTGCTATGCAAATAAGCTAATTAGTATGCACACACAACCCCAATCATGCTCACCTGAACAGTACTAATGTCCTCTACCATTAAACCAAGTTATCATATCAGGTTAATTATTTTGTATGAAAGTCTATTGTTATGCAAATAACTTAATTAATATGCAAACTACACCTCACCATTGAGTGTAGACAATGCTCTTCACATATATGATAATTTGTCCAACAAAATTCCCACGTCCACTTTAATTTAAAAGATATCATAGATACAAATATTTTCATTGTTATGCAAATAAGCTAATTAGTATGCACACACAACCCCTAATCACACTCACTTACACAGTACCCTTAGGCAAAGCTACATTAATGTACACCATTCATAACTTAAGTTATGAAAACTTTAACCAAAACTTTATTTTACCGGACGCCGATGCCAACGCCGGGGGTAGTATTCTTCTAATAGTGGAGCTTAAAACTGTCACTAGAATTTTAACCATCGATGCTTTTTGAAAGTAAGAAGCATTTTCTAAAGAAGAGAGAAGTCTTAAGTTTTCTTACATTTATACAATCTTGATTGGTCGTTTTGTTCAAAGCTTCTTTCAAAGATGGTGAGAATGCCAGCCACTGCTCGGCAATATTTGTCAATGAATCCAGGGTGTCCAAGGGTTCTCTAGCCTGATGAGTGAAAAAACCAGCAATGTTAGTTAATGGTCAAGAAGGATTCGTACAGTGGTCAAGCAAATTCATATTATATAAAAGACATAAGACATAAAAACAGAAAATGGTGGAAAAAACATGAAGAAATCCTATTCTGTCCAGTAGATACTCAAATTTAAAGTTACGTCTCCTTTGTGAAGAAACGACTGAAATCAGACTAGTTGTGAGATCATATTTCCCACATTCCTCAAAAGCCTTTGTGTGTGACTTTGTGGTTTCCAGCCATTAAAAATACTCAAACATAATCTAGTAAAGTAGCTACAATGGATCAGCTGAAGAAAGTTTCTACACTAGTCATTTTCATACAAATTTTTCTACAACTTAACAATTGACCTCTCTGAGTAAGAAAACAAGCCACACCCACCATAGCAATGCTGTAACTAGGTGGGGAAAACAAAGCTCAATCCGCAATCATGCATGACCAATGCATTGACATCTAAATGTTCATGTGGCCTGCTTTGATCAATCTCTGTCACTTCTTCAGATCTTTAGAATTTTAAGCAAAAGGAATACTAAACAAAATTCTGTTTGCTAACCGTTCTGGTAATGGGAATCGGATAAACAAAGCCTGTAGCAAGCCCACAGGTGCAAGTTTTGTTCACTATCTTGTCTGTCACTCAGTCTGTGTGTGTAGAAATTTATTTTGTGCAGTATATTGCATTGACTGCATGAGCGCATGCCGCTAGCTAGTTGTACAGTTGTACAGTGTAGGATTTTTAATCCACTTAGTTATGCAGATTTTGTTGCTAGGCAAATTTGTGTGGTGATTGCTTCAAAAAAGCTGTCAATCAACTAACTCAAGGACATCACAGTTGTTTGTCCTCTATCACACAATGTAGACATGTCTAACCACTCAATTAATCCTTCAACACCAATGCTGAATCTGCACAGATGCAACATTAGCTTAATAATGATAATCAAACCTAAAAACCAAGATGAAAGTAATCACAACTTGACTTTCCATAACTATTTTTTAGGTTTCAATGTACACTTAGTATTGGTACATTTCTAATAAATGAATACCCTGACCTCCAGAATTCTAATGTACTAACATATGTCCATTATTTTTGTACCCCTGCACAATTTTTTTAAGGTCACACAATAATTTGGAGGTCTTTACCACACTCCCAATCAATCTTTAATTGGTACAGACATTTTCAAAATTCTGAAATTTAAAAAAATAATCTCATTGCATAAAGTTGTCGGCATTTTTTGACACATCATAAAATTTACATCCATCAAAAAAAACCTCAAAATTTGATCAGACCCTAGTTTGAAAACAACAATGCTCATTCCAACATTTCACCACTGCCCTACCCAGAATGCAATGTTCTTATTGAAATGCAAAGAGATGCCTGACTTACCCTTTGATGATTCTCCTTGTGGCTTTGGTGTCTGGTGTATAGAGGATGTAGCCCTGAACCAGAGGTTTGATCTGCTTCCAAATGAGCACTCCCTGTGTGGTTGAAGTCAGGTTACTCACCCACTGACATTTTTCTGTTGAGGCAAAAAAACAAAAATGAAAATTCAAGTCTCAGAAATTACCCGCCGCACTGAAATATTAAGAACAATTTGTTCAATTGCTTCATTTGCCTTATTCAATAAGGCCCAAAAGACTGACCACCTGTGGGACCACTGGGATGAAGAGCAAATGGACAAGTGTCCCATAGAAAACTGCCAAGTCTTTCCCAAAGCAGGATTAAATCGAGACTAAATCTCTTACCTTTTGTCTATTGTTTCATGTACAGTTTACAACAACATCCAAAAGACCAATGAAATATGGGACCACTGTGATGACGAGTCAGAGCAACAAGTCTCCCCCAAACCATTCCACATTAAGTTTCCTACATGCTGTCTGTTTTAAATTCCACTAACTGAGGATGCTATATTTACTTTGAACATTTTGCCTCACCCCTTATTCATACCTATGATCATACCGAAGTAGGTTTCTTAAACTTGGATCTTATCTTATTTTAATAGTTACCGATATCATACTTCATATTTCATCAATTCCATCAACTAAATGATGTAAACAGTTCAGATACCTTGGTGCAACAGAAAGTGACGAGGAAGATATCCAAAACAGATTCTCTAAAGCAAGAGTTTGTTTGTTTGATGAGGGCTTAATGGCACCACAACAACAAGGGTCAAATTGTGCCTGAGAGGTTAGCTTATTCAAGAGATAGAAAGAAAAGAATACGGGGAGAATGAGAGAAATACAAGAACTAAAAGTCAGAAATCTGGGATTGAGAGAGGAGCATGGGTGAAAAAAACAAAGTAGAGAGAGAGGGGTGGGAGGAGGACTAAATATGGTTGTAGAGGGAAGCATGATGAAGGGAGGAAATAATTTTATCTGCAGGATTTTTCTGGAAGAACTCGACAACTGAGTTGTAGGGAGCGAGGGAAGCTCTGGAAAGGTACAGGGGGCAAGCAAGGAGAACGTGATTAATTGTGAGGGTTCAATAGCAATTGTTGCAGAGGGGTTAGGGGGAATCAATAAGGAGGTGGGAGTGAGTGAGGTGGGTGTGACCTATTCTAAGACAGGTAATATGAACGTTGTCGATACGAGAGAGGTTGTTGATGGTGGGTTTGATCGGAATCTGGGCTGGGATTGGGCTGGATGACGTTGAGTTTTATTATCATTTTGGGAGTCCCATGAGGTTTGCCAGCAATCACGAACAAGGGAAGCGATAAGCGGTTTGATGTCAGAGATGGTTTTGGGAAAAGGGGCAGGGAGGAGGTTGAGGGCAAGCTTAGCAGCTGCATCAGCCCTGTCATTACCTGGGATGCCAACATGGCTGGGTATTCAGAAGAAAAGAATACTTTTCCTGCAGAGGGTGGGAGAAAGGAGTTTCCAGAGGAGGAAATGGCATGTGAGGTTATCCTATTTAAGATTGAGTAAAGAAGTAAGAACAGCTTTTGACTTGGATAAAATGGCAAAGTGGCTGAGCGGAGAGTACTCAATAAAGTTGAGGGCAAGGAGAATGGCCTTAGCCTTTGCTAAAAAGATGGATGAGTAGTCAAGAAGTCTGCTACTGAGGGTGATGTCTTGGATGACTGCAGCAGCAGCTGTCTTGTTGCCTTCCTTGGAGCCATCAGTATAGATAGAGGTGTAATCTGAGAGTTGATCTTTGATTTGGTTGTGGAGATTGATGAAGAGGTTAGGGTGGGTTTGAATTTTGTGATGAGTGGAGAGGCCCAGGTGGACAGAAGGGATGGGGTGGCCCACGGAGGAAAAGTGGGCCAGGAGAAGGTGCCGAGAGTAGTGGGGTTGATGCCGAGATGGAAGAGGTCTGATTTAATACGTAAGCTGAAGGGAGGGGATAGGGTTTTAGTCCTAACAAGGACTTCAAAAGAAACAAAGGTGTGTAGCCCAAGAACAACGTGATGTTGTTGTGACATCACACTGTGATGTCACATCCTCTCATACTTTTTAATTAAAGTTTGTCCTAGAATTCTGCGACTTTCAATCCATCGGATGTAACAGGAACGTTAGTATTCAAACAGAATCTAGTAAGGAATTGATTGTTTTCAACATAAAGCAACTTTAAAGAAAAAAGTTCAAGTAGTGAAAAAGTGAGGATGAGAGCGCCATCCTCCTCACCAGTCATTTCTTAACAAATGGGACACAACTTTAATATTGAATATCTCTGTAATAGAATACGATATTGAAATAGTTCCTTCATCATTTTGTTTCATATGAGATGAACTTGCTTGATCACTAAACTAATCTTTTAAAGAAATGTTAAAGTTAAATCCCATCAAGAGCCTCAAGAGTACTTAGACTTCTCTTGGATGGGACACCAGTTCATTGCAGGTTAACTCTCCAAAACTAGTACTCATTTCAACAGTGGAGTAAGCTGGGACAAATGGGATAAAGTGACTTGCTCATGGATACAGCACAGCTGGTACCTTTTGAGTACAAGACCAATGCCCTAACCACTGGGTTATTTCACTCCAAATGAAACATACTAAAAGAAATTAAGTACAGAGAATGACAAACATGTGCTAACAGAAAACCATCACTGCATGGAAGTGTTCTACATAACAAAGTACACACTTGGAATTAATTTCAAGTAAAATTAGAACTGTTTGTTAATTAGTAACTATATGAATGGAGAAAAAGAACTGTAGGTGCTTCTTATCAAAGGGTATTATTGCACGGCAATCACAGTTAATTTCATGCCTAGTTCAAATGGGTGCACCAGGGCAAATGAGAGCACCATGGCAAATGAGTGCACCATGGCAAATGGGAATGGGTGCACCATGGCAAATAACTGCACCATGGCAAATGAGTGCACCAGGGCAAATGATTGTACCAGGGCAAATGATTGCACCAGGGCAAATGAGTGCACCATGGCAAATATGAATAGGTGTACCATGGCAAATAAGTGCACCATGGCAAATGAGTGCACCATGGGCAAATGAGTACACCATGGCAAATGAGTGCACCATGGCAAATGTGTGTGCCATGGCAAATGTGTGCGCCATGGCAAATGAGTACACCATGGCAAATGAGTGCACCAGGGCAAATGAGTACACCAGGGCAAATGAGTGTACCAGGGTAAATGAGTGCACCATGGAAAATGAGTGCACCATGGCAAATGAGTGCACCATGGAAAATGAGTGCACCATGGAAAATGAGTGCACCAGGGCAAATTAGTGCACCAGGGCAAATTAGTGCACCAGGGCAAATTAGTGCACCAGGGCAAATATGGCAAATGAGTGCACCAGGGCAAATGATGACAGTTAATGCAACTCAAACAATAGGGCAAAATTGAAAACATGGGTGCATTCTAACAATGTAAGTTTGCAGTACAAATTGATACATCAAGAACAAATGGACACATTTTTAACAAATGGACACATTTTTTAACAAATGAATGCATTTTAGAAGAAGAAAAAAATTGGATGATTTCTAATGTCTTTATTTATAAAAAAGATATTGCCATGACAAAAAAAGCTTTACTTAACCCTTGTCAGACTGTAATTGAGTAAAGCGCAGAACCCCTTTCCAGGCGCAGATTAATAAGGGATACTTTTAACGCTTGTCAAACTGTAATTAAATGAAGCACAGATCCCCTTTACGAGCGTGGTCCAATAAGGGATATTACTATTAACCTTTGTCGGATTGTAATTGAGTGTGAAGCACAGATCCCCTTCACAGGCATGGTCAAAAAAGGGATATTATTATTAACCCTTGTAGGACTGTAATTAAGTGAAGCACAGATCCCCTTTACAAGCATGGTTCAATAAGGGATACTATTAACCCTTGTCGGACTGTAATTGAGTGACGCACAGTTCCCTTTTACAGGCATGGTTCAATAAGGGATACTACTAACCCTTGTCGGACTGTAATTGAGTGTGAAGCACAGATCCCCTTCACGGGCATGGTCCAAAAAGGGATATTATTATTAACTCTTGTCAGACTGTAATTGAGTGAAGCACAGATCCCATTTACAGGCATGGTCCAATAAGGGATATAACTATTAACTCTTGTGGGACTGTAATTGAGTGAAGCACAAATCCCCTTTACAGGCATGGTCCAAAAAAGGATATTATTATTAACTCTTGTCGGACTGTAATTGAGTGAAGCACAGATCCCCTTTACAGGCACGGTCCAAAAAGGGGTATAACTATTAACTCTTGTTGGACTGTAATTAAATAGAGAACAGATCCCCTTCACGGGCATGGTCCGAAAAGGGATACTATTAACCCTTATCGGACTGTAATTGAGTGAAGCAAAGATCCCTTTTACAGGCATGGTCCAATAAGGGATATTATTATTAACCCTTGTCGGACTGTAATTGAATAGAGTGCAGATTCCCTTCACGGGCATGGTCCAAAAAGGGATATTACTATTAACCCTTGTCGGACTGTAATTGAGTATAGCACAGATCCCTTTTACAGGCATGGTTCAATAAGGGATACTATAAACCCTTGTCGGACTGTAATTGAGTGAAATGCAGATCCCATTTACGGGATTGTGATGTAAATCATCAACAATTCATCAGATCCTATTCAAACCACAGCAACACAAATTCATAAAGTCAACGCTTTGGAGGAATCTTCTCACCAGCATTAGTAAAATCTTGAGAAAAAAAAACTTTTAAATAAATTCCTTAGTTTACAAACGAAAATCTTAAGAATGATATGAGTGTACCAAAGTGAGTCATCACTACAAAATATGGAAAATTCCTAGTATAGCGGTTAATTGTTATAAACAGTTTAGTGAAGTAAGTTTAATATGTGTTTTTAATTTATTTATTCTTTTATTCTTAGATTGAAATTTAATTCTTACCACAAATTTAACAAGAACATTTTCAGTTACAATTATTTAAACCAATTTTGAAGAATCATAAAAAAATGTGAAAAATTAAAGTTGTTTTAATAACGAATAAAATAGTATTACAAGAAACACATTTTGCCAAAGTGGTACCGCTATACCCGGATTTTACCCAAAATATGAACCACCCGTGAAAGAACTCCATCAAAACGTTACCATATTCTTTAGGCAGGTCTCTTTCTTTTCTACCACGAAAGCCTTCAGGAAAAAAATGTGTTAAGTAAAACTCATATCAAATAAAAGGGAAACGACATTACTGTTTGAAGATGTAGGTTAAAGCATATGAAGAGAAAAACAGCAACACATATACTAAAGTAACAATCAAATAATGAAAAGATGACAATGTATCTACAGTATGCTGTTGCACCAATATTTAATATGTGCTCAATATATACATATATATATATATATATATATAAATATATATATAGATATAATATATATATATATATATATATATATATATATATATATATATATATATATATATATATATATATATATATATATATATATATATATATATATATGATGGAAGCATATCTATGACGATGGAAGCATATCTATGATGATGGAAACATATCTATTATAATGGAAGCATATCTATGATGATGGGAGCATATCTATGATGATGGGAGCATATCTATGACGATGGGAGCATATCTATGATGATGGGAGCATATCTATGATGATAGGAGCATATCTATGAAGATGGGAGCATATCTATGACAATGGGAGCATATCTATGACGATGATGGGAGCATATCTACTACAATGGGAGCATATCTGTGATGATGGGAGCATATCTATGATGATGGAAGCATATCTATGATGATGGAAGCATATCTATAATGATGGAAACATATCTATTATAATGGAAGCATATCTATGATGATGGAAGCATATCTATGATGATGGAAGCATATCTATAATGATGGAAACATATCTATTATAATGGAAGCATATCTATGATGATGGAAGCATATCTATGATGATGGAAGCATATCTATGATGATAGGAGCATATCTATGACAATGGGAGCATGTCTATGATAATGGAAGCATATCTATGATAATGGAAGCATATCTATGACAATGAGAGCATGTCTATAATGATGGGAGCATATCTATGATGATGGAAGCATATCTATGATGATGGGAGCATATCTATGATGATGGAAGCATGTCTATGATGATGCACACATGTTAAAATTGTTACAATTCATCTTGAATTTAGCATGCTTTGAAACTTCCCTGCTTTCAACTTGTTATTTATCCTGCACAGCATCAGCTGCCGTATATGCAAATGCTTAGTGCTAGAATCAAATGTTATTTATTACTTCTTGAACTACGTAAAATACTTCAAGGTGTATGGACAAGTGGAGGCAACATTAGCTAATTTGATTTAAAATCCACTAAAATACATGAAGAAAGCAAAAAATTTCATCCAAATCAGTTGAAAATTGGCAGTTTTACAACTTTTTGAATATTTTGTGCAAATATGGAAGAATTATTCTTTTACTCTTTTGATGTACAGTATGAACGGGATGCAGTCTCTATTTTCTTATGTAAATCCATTGTTTTTTAACCCTCTGCCATTTCTCTTTTAAAAAGGTAAGATAAGGTAAAATAATTCTCTAATGAAGAGGACTATCTTTACCATAGTCCTCAACCAACCTCAAGGTGAATATAAACATTTTCAAGGTCTGAAATTAAGGCAAGAAATATTGAAAAAGGCAACATCACATTTTTTTCAATATTTCAAAACATTTTTAGACTTTGATGACTCATCGACTTGAAAACTTCACATGCTATTTTCAAAATGCCAGGATTATTCAATTCCTCAAAATGGTCAAGTTTAAGCAATTTGGATGGGAATTTCTGCTATTTTCTGGATGTTTAACCAATGTTGTCCCAATCTGTCCATGTATCATTAATGACTTGCATGATTATGAAGAACAAAGGGGAGGATTTGGGAGAAGGATCTGGGAGTGGCCCACCTCATCTCAAACTACAAAAAAGATGAGCGGTCCAGCTCCCCGAAACATCTTCATATTAGAATAAGAATTTGAATTAGAATTCTTGATTTATAGCGCAAGTCAGACAATACAGGGTGGCGTAACAAATGCACCAAACATTGAAACATATATCAACACTCCCAGTCAGAGTGAGGGTGCCTTTCTTTCTTGAAGTAACACAGGTCAATCAATTTGTGATACTCGTGTCATTGCAAAATTACTTGATTATTCATAGGAAATAATTGTGATTAATTTGAACATTTCTATCAACAGTTTTCAGTACCAACATATGCAAAAATTGTGTTTGAATATTCATGAGACTCAACAACACGCCCTCACTTTTAGGCTGCCAGCCCCTTTAAAAGTAAAACTTAAAATAAACTTGGACAAAACATCAAATGAGGAAATGTAGCAACACATTAAAATGTAAGAATAAGTTAGAAATTAATTAATAATTTAATCCTTCTAACTTTCCAATCATTCTTGTGCCATTGAATTACTGTAGTTTTACAGTGTTAGTACTTTTAGTGCTTTATGACTAAAGGGCAGATGACAATAAGGTACTTACCACGCTTGGCTGTGTCGGAAGCAAAAAAGAAGAATGCAAGAAGTAAAGACAAAATAATTATGCTCCCAGAGAAATAACATGATGTGCAATCATTACAGAAAATGTTCCAGCTTTCAAAATAATTTAAGAAAATTCATTTCAGTTGCAATATGATCAATGACAAGCAAATAATGTGCAAAAGTAGAATGTATATGGATGTATGTATGTATGTATGTATGTATGTATGTATGTATGTATGTATGTATGTATGTGTGTATGTATGTATGTATGTATGTATGTATGTATGCATGCATGTATGTATGTATGTATGTATGCATGCATGCATGCATGCATGCATGCATGCATGTATGTATGTATGCATGCATGCATGCATGTAGTATGTATGTATGTATGTATATATATATATATATATTCATATATATGTATATATATATATATATATATATATATATATATATATGTATATGTATGTATATTATATATATATATATATATATATATATATAGGTGAAAAAGTTAAAAACCCTTACAAGATATTATTGTAGATAATGTATAGTAGTTTAATTTTAACCCCATTTTGCACCTCCAAATAATTCCTTTTCATCAGCAAAAAAATAAACCAAGCAAGGTCATCATGATGAAGATGTCATCTCAAACTAAAAAAATCCTGTTTATAAAGAAAGTGTGTTTTTTTAAAAAATAAATTGTATGTTCTCATGTTTGTCACGGAATTAGGATTCCTTTATTTTTGAGACTATATCTCATATGAAAGAGGAACTCAAAAGAAACGAGATGGTGAAGAAAGTACTTCGATATCTTAAGGAGATATTCAAGTTTTGAAAGTTCTGTCTCACCTGTGTAGAAATGACTGGTATTAAAGTCTACTATAGAGGCGTTCAGCCTCACATTCTTAGGAGGGGTCACCTCTCAGGTGGGGTAACTTCATGTATTTTGACGAAAATTTATTCAACTATTTATTTATTTTCCTCAAACTTTCTTCCGATAGTAAATTAGAATTACCTTCACTAGATTTTTGTTTTACTACTTCCCTGACATCTCCAATGGTTTTTAAGTCACAAAATCGCAGGATAAAATATGATAGAATACATAACGACAGGTGTCCCAGGCTGTGACGTCATAACAAGTCTGATTTCAGTCGTTTCTACACAAATGATGCCAAACTTCAAACCTAATCTCTTTAAAGGAATAAGATTTTTGAATGCTTTCTTCACCATTTTGCTTCTTTTGAAGTCCTCTTTCATATCAGATGGACTTGCTTGACCCCTGAACTAATCCTTTCAAAGGTCTTAGCTTACGTTTTAAAGGTACAAAGTTTAATGGCCACACAGTTTTAGTTATTTCTAGTTTATTTATACATGTTTCCACAAACGACAGGTAAAGCACATGTAAGGCACCTTTGACTTATTTCCTTTTGATATGTAAATTTCATATTAAACTTTTATCTAATGATAGCAAAGATGATGTTAAGGATAAATATAAGGATAAATACAGATTTGAAACTGCTTCAAGAATCAGGACAATCCTATATATTTACTGCATGTTTCAGCTAATCCTCATATGACATGTGGTAACAGTTTAAACTTGAGCAAAGAGTTCTCGCGGATAGATATTTGGTGTTTTAGCTTTTCGCAAAGAGTTGTTAATGAGTGGATTGGTTTGCCTGAGTGGATTGGTTTACCTGAGTGGATGGTTACCTCCAATTCTGTTCACAATTTTAGTCAGAACTAACTCAGAACGTCTTTAAAATTATAATTATTTTATTTTTTTTCTTTCATTTTTTTGTGGTGGTGGTGTTAGTTTGGGCTTTTTATGAGGTGACTAACCCTTCTTGGCCCGTCATCTTGTTATGTTATGTAATGTTGTGTTATGTTATATATCTGAGTGTGGCTTATGCTGATTTGCAGTAACAAATAATTTGCTGATTTTCATGAGATTAAGAATATAAGATGATGCAATGGATAGGATATGTGTGCTCATTTAACTGCTGGTGGCTTGTGAACCGAGGCATAGTAGGAAGGGTCACCTCTCAGGTAGGGTAAGA
This sequence comes from Chiridota heheva, assembly GCA_020152595.1. Classification (NCBI taxonomy): domain Eukaryota; kingdom Metazoa; phylum Echinodermata; class Holothuroidea; order Apodida; family Chiridotidae; genus Chiridota; species Chiridota heheva. The sequence continues at coordinate 893,880 of JAIGNY010003782.1, forward strand.
AATTTTTTGTTACACATGGAAAAATTGCACTTGTAAAATAAGTTTCCATCAATTGAGCTGCTGAGAGGCAAAGTGGGCTATCCCACAAAATCACAATTTTGAGAAAATTAAGTTTAAAGTTGGAACATTATAAAAAAAAAATCTGCATGGTTACTACAAGGATACTTGTTTGATTAACTGTCTGGAAATGAATTACATTTTGGAAAAATCTCACATGAAATATTTTACCGAAAATCAAAAAAAGATGCCAAAATGTGAGATAGCCCACTTTACCTCTCAAAAGATATCTGAAAATGTGGAGAGCGATGTTTAAAAACTGTCAATAGAGGGCAGTAGAGTACATTCCTGATAATGCAAGTAAGATCAGGACGAGCACCGACCCTAAAGCTAAAGTGTAGTGTATTTATCTCATTTTTGACCTACATGTGGAATAGCCAACTTTGCCTCCCAGTGGCTCAATTGATGCTGTTCTTGCGACATCTTTCCAGTAATTTTAGCAAATTTTCATTCAATCTTACAAATGTATTCAATTTTATTTTGCAAAGTTGAAATTATCTCAGAAGGAACAACTTTTCCCCTGCCCATGCTTCCTACACCTCTGCTTGTGACTCCTGCATAGCAAGAAAACCAAATGCAATGTTTCACCTAGACAATCATTCACTCACAATTTGAAGCACTCAAATTAAAGAGATATTTCTCACAGTATATATTCAATAACTATATATTTTCAAAGACGATCAAGTAAAAATAAAAATACTGAAAAATTGTAAAGATTTGAAATAAATGAAACCCTGTTAAAAGATACCTTCATCTGGTTCATCATCATCATCTTTCGTAGAAAACTCCTTGGCCCCACCGGTGGCGATGGAGCCGCCCCCACCTGGTAGGAAGTCACTAGCATTACCCTTGATGAAATCAAACACGCTTCCCGTTAGACTGCCGCACACTATATCATTCGGGTCATTACTGGCAGTGAGTTCTGTTACCATTCTGTTGAAGCTTTTAAGCTGTTGAACCTGCGAGCACAATTTTAAAGCTGATATAAATCAAGTCTGACATAATTCTTACTTTATATGATAGAGTTTAAAAATAACAAATATTCCGAACAAGTTTCATACCTCCCGAAGCAATATAACACATTTTTGGCAATTATTACAAGCTCTAATGCTACTACTACGGGAGCCACCATTTTTAATTTATAACATGCAGAAAATGATGTCATCAACCCAGCAGGACTTTGTTATGCTTTGCATTTCTTTACAATCTGAAGTTTTTCAGCTGACAATTTTTTTTTGAAAATTTGTGAAATTATTAAAACATCCAATGAAAAAAATACAAAGTAACAAAATTTGCGGGGCTTGGGCGGGAATCGAACCCGCGACCTCTCGCACCCAAAGCGAGAACTTGGTGTCACTTTATTTTGGAATAAAAACTTTAATAAAATGTATAAAGAAATATATTCATCCTTAAAATCCGAATATCTTTATCCCTGTTGGGAAAGTTTCACCATGCACAATAATTCAATACAGAATTGAACAAGTTGGCAGCTTCCATGTGTAACATGAGTAACTTGAGATAGGAATAACATTTTGACTAGCTGTTTTTGTTAGTTGGTTTAGATTTTAATCCTCTATCATATGAAATAAGTATTGTATCAGACTATCTCCTTTAAGGATATAATTTTTAATATGTGTCTCATACAAAGCACTTTTTTTTTCCTTCTTTTTTTTAACTGTTTAATAAAATTGGCCAACAAGCGCCAGCAATTTGGACATCTTATGGTGTACAATGCAGCAACAATTGCTAATTAACCCTTACTCTACCAGGGCTTTGAAAAATGTGAGCCCAATTTTCGTAACCTTTTTTTCCATATGCATTTTTGACAACCTTCCTTTCATTACAAGTTTGGTTGGAATGGAAGCTAAGATATTTAACTTTTGAGTAATGAAAGCCATTCAAGGAAATATTGGACAAAAATATGCAAAATTAAGCAATTTTTGGCTGAATTTGGTCAACAAATGGCAAATCTTTGCACAAGTATACTTTCTTGTCAATATTAAAAACAGAGATTTGTGTTACATATTTAGATTATAAAATTTCCTTTCCAATGATGCTAATCTAGAATTTTTAATAAGAAAGGAAAAATGAAAGAAAAAAACACCAAAAATGATAATAGTCAAATGACCCCTGAAAATTGCAGCAGAAAAATTATGACACAGTAGTAACGGTAAGACATGGACCCGGTGCGCTCGTGTGCTGGCCAGGTTCATATCCACTACACCAGATAATCATTGAAAATGCTGTGGTGAAATTTAATTACTATAGGAAGGGGTCCAAATAGAGGGGTATGCCTGTATTTATACATCAAATGAAAGGCAATTGCAAACTTTTTTGTATGACGGTTCAACGAAGCATGTACGTACGATGTACGGGTTTGGTGACACAATTTTTTTAGAACAAAACTGGGTCAAAAATGGCAGAAATTGATGAAATTTTGAAGAAATTTCTCCAGAACGAAAGATTGCATGTAGGGATTATAAAGATTAAAACCAGAAATCAATACTATCATGTCTTAGGATTTGCATGTTTCTGAAGCAAAAATGTGATCTTAGAGTTATTGTAAGATTTAAAAGAAAAAAAAAAACATTTTTTTCCGATTTTTGAGTTTTACCCTTTTTCAAGCTACTTTTTCTCAAAATTCTGTAATATGACCACTAAAAAAAAGTTACATTTTGTGAAAGAAATATCTGAGTACTTTAAAATGATACCGAGATTACTCGGTTAGGACTAGGTTAAGATTAGGACTTTGGTAAAGTCACAACTTTATTTTTTCAAAAAGGTGGTTTAAAAACAGCGATAATATCAGCGAGTGGTAGAGTAAGGGTTAATACAACAACAACAAATCAATTCTTTTTTCTTTTTTTTTAATTTTTTCCTAAATTTATGTATGAATATATAGGACCTTTCTAAAATGATGCCAGATTTCATGGATCTGAAAAATTGCATGTACTTTTTTTTGAGGTGCAACATGTAGGTCCTCGTTTGCCAGTAAAGTCCTCGTTTGATCAATGCTCAGGTCCTCCATAGTATAGTAAAATAACACACTCACCTCCTGCATAAAGTCCAGAAGTTCTTGGGTTACATTTGCCTGCAGCTCATCTAAATCCATGGTAGAAGACAGCTGTGAAATGACACAATTGGATCAATGTGATTTATACAATAACAAGCATTATAATGTGACTTAAAATATTTACTGATTTTAAAAAAAAACATGCAGTTTCCTTGTCATCTTGAATATTCATATGTAAAAGTTAAGACATTTCCCAAGTTCCGAAATTCATTATTCCAGCATTCATCCCCAATTTCTATGGAGAAAGTAGATGAGGATGAAGTCCCCATATAAGGTGCATTAGTCAAAAATACTGGTTAAGTTAAACATTCTTGCTAGAGACCAATAAGGCAAGTGTTTTTCCTCACTGAAAATTGCAGCAATCCAAATCAGGTTAACTACATTAGGTGTAATAAATATTGAAAACTATTGAAACTAGCCTCAATGACTGACTGGTCGGAGAGAAAAATATGGTTCTTTTTCACACACACAAAAAAAAAAAAATATAGGATTCTTTCAAACTGATGCATGCAAGTGTAATAATCTACTACTTTTTTATATATTTTTTATGAGGGCTAACATAAGGCACACAAAGTCATTCTACCATCATAATATATCGTTTGTGCATCTCATTATTATAATACAATGAGGATAAATGGAGAATAGGTAGCTCAGTTGGCAGAGCACATGGCTGAGACTCTGGAGGTCCCGGGTTCAAGCCTCGGTCAAGTCTAACTCGATTTTTCCACAGCTATGTAGACAGATATGCTAAACATCAAAGCGGAAGCATTTCGTCTGCAGCTCCTACTACTCATTCAGCTGTTGAGAAAATTGACAATGGTTGAATGGCGCACACCATCCTTCGGAGGGGACGTTAAGCTGTCAGTCCCGATGGCAGGAGAGTCACTCCTGCCTGGTTCTCTGAACACTATTCGAGAATAGAAGCGTGAAAACGTGGTATTCATTCACTTTCCCTTCAAAGTACTAAGTTCATGTGCGCCCATAGGCAGCCAAAGAACTAGTGTGTTAGTTAAGAGTGCATTTAAATAATTCTTTAAACTAGAAATTCGATGACATCTGAGGGATTACTTTAACAGTCAAACCACAGAAAGATACTTTGATAGCTTACATTCATAGATGAAGGTCATCAAACTCTCGCCAGATGACAAAATATATAATCAAAGGGGGATTTCTAGGACAATTTTCACCCAAGAATAGAAATTAGTGACCACAAAAGTTTATTTCTCGGTACAACTGGTGTAAAATTATCTTAGAGCAAAGTTTTCTTGTATTCAACAAAATATCGCTGTGGATATCTTTCATTCCTCGAAGAAGAGATTCATCAAAATAATGTAAACAAGTTTTCAAGTAAACAAATTCTTTTGAAATCAACCACTGTCATGAAGAACCTTTGATTTTGTCATATCATGCACTCCCCCGTGCCAAGGAATTTATGGAAAAGCATGTGCAATTAATGTTCGTTGCATTGTATATAATCAGCATCATCATAACAGAACGCAAGAAGAATGAAATATTACAGATTTGTTGCTTCCAGGTTGCTTTTTTTTACAGGATTAGTTCACTGGTTTATCTTATATGAAAAAGGGCTTTATTACATATAAAATGGTGAACAAACCACTTCAATATCTTATTCCGTTCAGGAGATATTCAAGTTTAAAGCTCTGTCCTACCTGTGTAGAAATGACTGGTGTAGTAAGTCTACTTTGGAATGTTGGCACCCTTATCCTCACATTCTTAACAATTTTAACTGTATTTGAAATAAATTTATTTTATTTTTTTTTTTTTATACAAATTGAATTATTATCCTCAATCTTTCTTCAGGTGGTAAATTATAATTACCCTTACAAGATTCTGTTTTACTACTTTACTGACATATCTAATGGTTTTTAAGCCCCAAAATTATAGGACAAAATATGATGAAATACAACTGAGAAATTGATACCAAACTTTAATCTTAAATATCTCTATAAATGAATAAGATTTTTGAATGATTTCTTCACCACTTTTGTTTTGTTTGAAGTCCTCTTTCATTAAGGGCTAACCCATAATTCATCATGTTTGTCACAGATTAACCAGAAGCTGGGACACCATATTTACTAACCCATAATTCATCATGTGTTGTCACGATTAACCAGAAGCTGGGACACCATATTTATGGATGCATGATGTGAAGCAGAGTGCATCCACCGATATCGTTGACACAGATTATATGGTTAAACCGTGATAACGCACGATAAATTATGGGTTGACCCTGTTCAGTTATATATTTATATTATAACTATGTAAACCGACCAAGAATGGAAATTGTAGGTTTTATTAACTAATTGATTTATTTTCTCTTTTGACCAAATTTTCAGGATTATTTTTATCAACAAATTTCACTTAAGATTCATTTGAATTGCAACAAGTAATAAGCAATGGTGATAAAACTCAACAATTAACCATACACAGAAAAAAGTAGCTCCTTTTAAAATTCACTTCAGATCAAAAACGGTTGTTTTGATAATGATTAATTTCATACAAAATATATCCATAAATTAAAATGCTACAGTTATGTTGATGTACGAAGGATTATAGTCATTATAGTCACGAAGCCCCGTGCGCGGATCCACCCTGTGCGTGGAGCCCCGTCGGAGCCCCGGCGCGGATCCCCGGCGTGGAGCCCCCGGCGGGAGCCCCTGTGCCCCGGAGCCCCGTGCGCTGGAGCCCCCGCGCTGGAGCCCCGCGCGAGCCCCGTCGCGGAGCCCCGTCGCAGAGCCCCCAAGCGTGGAGCCCCCGTGCACGGAGCCCCCGTGCGCAGAGCCCCCGTGCGCAGAGCCCCCGTGCACGGAGCCCCCGTGCGCGGAGCCCCCGCAAAGAGCCCCCGTGCGCAGAGCCCCCGCGAGGAGCCACCATTCAACCAACCAGATTCTATCATTCTTACTACATATAAATGAATATACGATGATCTTGCTTGACCCCTGAACTAATCCTTTAATACCTGTTCCTTTTTACATTTGTACGACATCATATATATTGATACTTGGCATTCTTAACAAATTGAGTGCAGTGTGAACTATCTTTGAAAATAAATAACTTCAACTACATAGTCAACAACGGCAGATTTATTCAAAGAATTTTTCAGTTTCTCTGAGAACTCGTCGAGTTGGGCATCTGTGAGGTCACACAGGGTCTGACTGACGCTCCGGACATCAGCCTCAGAGGCAGTTGGGATGTAGGTCTGTAAGGCAGTTTCATTACAGACAACCGGACGCATTTCGTGCCCCTCTAGTAGCAATTGCAGCTGGGGAAACAAAAATTCAGTTTATCTGAAGTCCTGACTTACAGTGTGGATACATATTCATGAGTACGAGTGCGAACATATGAACAAGAGTACACCTATTAGTCCAAACAAATTGATTAGGTGTATCATCCAGACAGATGAAATTTTATGGGGGTAAAATGTTAATGCAATGGCAGAGATTAGTGTTTACTATTATTTTACTATATAAATGACAAACATCCTCATTATTCGGGGGGAGGGGGGAATTCCCCAAAAATACCGCTTGACCCCTGCTACTTACAGCTTGGGTCCAGTCAGTGGGAGCCACACTTAGAGCATTGTGACAGAAGATTAAAAACAAGGTTTTTTAACAATCCTCCGATAATCTAGCTAATATTGTCTCTTCATGTCACTAGTTTGTTAAACAAGAATTGCAGATAGGATCAAAATAAAAATTACACAGATTATACAAAAAAATATATCTTAGATTGAATTCTCATTCATATGCCACAAATTTCTCTTGAATACCCCAAAAAGATATTTTCTTTTTAAATGATTGGTTTTAAATCAGTTCTAATGTAGATTTAGATCAAATTCCTATTCATTTGCCACAAACCTCTCATGAATATTCATATAAATTATCTTGGTTTGTAACCTTTTTAAAACAATCTGACTTCCCTATGTTCACAGACATTAAAGGAAAAGTAACGTCCCATGAATAAGTTTGGAAGTGAATGCCGCCGTGATGGTAACGTCACTTTCAGTTTTCAATTTTCCTCATTGATTGCTAGAAATCTGTCATGTTTTCGATAAGTTTGGCCCCTATGTTCGGTCTGGCGGATGTGTAATCGAAAATGTTGCAAATTTCTTACGATCAATAGGAAAAATTGACAACCAGAAGTGACGTCGTCACAAGCACTGTGGAGTTCACTTCTGAATATATATTTGGGACAAGACCTTTACTTTAAACATTCATCAATTCAATCAAAATTATCCTTTGAAGCTGAATTTACTCGTCATCACTTTACCTCTTGCGGCGTCAAATCGTCATTGAGCAGTAAGTTGATAACATCTGGGGGCAGCTGCAGCTCATTGCTTAAATAATCATTCATGGCAGTGGTATTCTGGATGAGATCCATTAATCCTGAGTCAGGAAGAAAAAGCAAAGACACACACCTTATTTTTGCACGTAAATGTTTTGCATTTCGGCAAAGAAAGTCAATAATCACCACAACTATTGAATCTTCAAAGTACATGGAGAGGTAGATATTTTATATTCATCAGAATGGGCTTCAAATTCTGAAAAGAATAATCTCTAAATTATGACCAAGAACTTTTAGTGGTCGTTTCTGAGTTACGGCTGATCAATTGTTTGAAGAATTACTTGTGCATGCATGCAAAAGTTGCGATGTATCAAAGAGAAGACAGCTGAAAATATTAATTAAAGATAGATAATTCTTTAAATTTCTGTGGAAAATTTCAGTCACTGAAAATAATTACAGACTGTTTTCCACTGGTAAATTTTAATTGACAGTATAATGGAGATTCAAAATCTGGACAGGTAGAGATTTTATATTCATGAAAAGGAGCTTTACGTTCTGAACAGGGTAGTCTTTGAATTCTGATGAAAGCACCCGAGTTATAGCTAATCATAGTTTGAAGACATTCAACAGCTCTAAGTCCTAAAGGTAAATCTTTTCATTTCTATCCCAAATTTTAAGTCACTGAAAATAATTAGACTGTTTTCTTCCACTAAATGTTGATTGAAGATATAATGGACATTCAAAACCTGTCAATCATGTTCAACTGCTCCCACTCAAAGAATGTTGGTAAAGTTTGTTTGTTTGTTTGATGAGGTCTTAACGGCACCACGACAACGAAGGTCAAATTGTGCCTGAGAGGTCAGATCATTTTAGAGGTAGTAAGGAAAGAGACCAGGGGGAGAATGAGAGAAATTTAAGAACAAAAGCCAGAAAGCTGTGATCGAGAGAGGAGGTGCATGGGTAAAACAAAAACAAAGTAGAGAGGGAGTGGAAGAGGAGAATTAAATATGGTTGTAGAGGGATGCATGCTGAAGGAAGGAGATTATTTAATCTGGAGGATTTTTCTGGAAGAACTCAGCAATTGAGTTGTGGGGAGCGAGGGAAGCTCTGGGAAGGTTGTACAGGGGGCAAGCAAGGAGAACGTGTTGGATTGTGAGGATGTTGGTAAAGAATTGAAAAATTATTAGTGTACAAAGAGTGCACAAGAAACAAACTGTTTTTGCTTATCCAAACTGGTCCTAACTGGTTTTCAAGTGAGGAATTACACTATTTGTTGAAGGCAAGGATAACAAAAACAATGGGGGGGAGGGGGGTTGTAGTGCAATGGAGTGAGTGGAGGTTATAGTGAAGCTTGGATTTATGAGTTGGTTTAGAGTATATTTGGTACATGAGTGGAGGTTGTGGCTAATCAATGTTTGAAGAATTACTTGTTCGTGCAAAAGTTGTGATGTGTCAAAGAAGAAACGAAAAGACAGCTGAAAATATTTGAGATAGATCATTCTTTAAATTTCTGGGGCAAATTTGATTAATTAAAATAATCTTATTAAATAATTAGACTGTTTTCCACTGATAAATTTTGATTGACAGTATGATGGAGATTTCAAATCTGAACAGGTAGAGATTTTATATTCATCAGAAAGACCTTTACATTCTGAACAGGGTAGTCTTTAAATTACGATGAAAGCACCCAAGTTATGGCTAATCATAGTTTGAAGACATTTGACAGCTTTATGTCCTAAAGGTAAATCTTTTCATTTCTATTCCAAATTTCAGTCACTGAAAATAATTAGACTGTTTTCTTCCGCTAAATGTTGATTGAAGGTATGATGGAGATTTAAAACCTGTCAATCATGTTTAACTGCTCCCACTCAAAGAACATTGGTGAAGAATTAAAAAACTATTACTGTACAAAGGTGCACTTCAAAGAAATATCACTCAACACTGCAAGAACCTTACACAAACCAATCCAAACTGGTCCTAACTGGTTTTTGAGTGGAGAATTACTTTATTTGTTGAAGGCAAAGCTAAAAAGAACAATGCTATTGACTTAAACTTAACAGGAAGCACATACCTATCTTAGGCAGGTTTGTTCCGCCACTTGCCCCTGAGAGCTGAAATAACAAAAATATCAGTTAAAGATCTTATTGAGAAGAATAACATATCTTACAGAATATTCAATTGTATTTCTAAAATATGTATCTCTATGATTCTAAACATCAATTCTTTTGAGGCAAAGTTTCCATTGTTTTTTTGAGGTGAAGCTTCCATTGTTACCTCTTTCTTTCAAGTGAGATATAAATTGCTAGTTCTATACTTATTGCTTTCAGTTCTTTTAAGGCCATAAATTCCTTTTGTGAGTAAGATACAAATTGTTATTGAGACCTAGACTTCTTGTTTTCAGTTCTTTGCAAGACAAAAAATTCCCTTTGTGAGTGAGATACAATTTGCTATTGAGACCAAGACTTATTGTTTCAGTTCTTTAAAGGCCATAAATTCCTTTTGTGAGTAAGATACATATTGTTATTGAGACCTAGACTTCTTTTTTTTAGTTCTTTTCAAAACGGAAATTCCCTTTGTGAGTGAAATACAATTTGTTATTGAGACCAAGACTTTTGTTTCAGTTCTTTTCAGGCCAGAAATTCCTATTGTGAGTAAGATACAAATTGCTATTGAGACCCAAGACTTCTCAGTCCTTTTGAGGTGAGGAACTACCAGCATCGTTTCATTCGGTTAAACTCTTTATGGTCACTAAAGATGACAGACGACAACAGACCAATCACTATGTCTCTTTTGCTTTGCAAAAATAATTAGTATGTTTGGGCAATATTTAAAACTTTCTTAACAATATTTGATATTCTTGTCACGTTGTATGTTTACAAAGAAATAATAACTTTATTTCTTTCACTGGCCGGTGGCCAATACATGGTGAATAAATAAACAAGTAATCATTTTATGACAATTAAAGGCATAGTTAATAAATAAGTCTTTCAATTTGGTTTAATACAACAGTGAAAAGGCTTTTACTTTGTTTATTTAGGGTAGTCAGGATATGACTGTCCTTCCAAACTTGTTGTGTTTACATTTTGATGAAAAGGGCTTTTTCTGATCTGTCTGAAGGTGTGTGATAGGTAAAGAGCAACCTTGTCGAAAAATCTTTTCAAAACCATGTAAATAGCACAATTTCCAATCAAAATTGATTTAAAACTGAGCTGTTCACAGCCCCTTTAACTTTCCAGGTCTAAATATGCAAATTGTGCTGTATGGACAAAATTGATTAAAAACTGAGCTTTCAACAGCCCCTTAACTTTCCAGGTCTAAATATGCAAATTGTGCTGTATGGACAAAATTGATAACAAACTGAGCTTTTCACAGCCCCTTAACTTTCCAGGTCTAAATATGCAAATTGTGATGTATGGACAAAATTGATTAAAAACTGAGCTTTTTACAGCCCCTTAACTTTCCAGGTCTAAATATGCAAATTGTGCTGTATGGACAAAATTGATTAAAAACTGAGCTTTTAACAGCCCCTTAACTTTCCAGGTCTATATATACAAATTGTGCTGTATGGACAAAATTAATTAAAAACTGAGCTTTTCACAGCCCCTTAATTTTCCAGGTCTAAATATGCAAATTGTGCTGTATGGACAAAATTGATTAAAAACTGAGCTTTTAACAGCCCCTCAACTTTCCAGGTTTAATTATGCAAATTGTGCTGTATGGACAAAATTGATCACAAACTGAGCTTTTCACAGCTTCTTAACTTTCCAGGTCTAAATATGCAAATTGTGATGTATGGACAAAATTGATTAAAAACTGAGCTTTTCACAGCCCCTTAACTTTCCAGGTCTAAATATGCAAATTGTGATGTATGGACAAAATTGATTAAAAACTGAGCTTTTCATAGCCCCTTAACTTTCCAGGTCTAAATATGCAAATTGTGCTGTATGGACAAAATTGATCAAAAACTGAGCTTTTCACAGCCCCTTAACTTTCCAGGTCTAAATATGCAAACTGTGCTGTATGGACAAAATTGATTAAAAACTGAGCTTTTCACAGCCCCTTAACTTTCCAGGTTTAAATATGCAAATTGTGCTGTATGGACAAAATTGATTAAAAACTGAGCTTTTCACAGCCCCTTAACTTTCCAGGTCTGAATATGCAAAATGTGCTGTATGGACAAAATTGATCCAAAACTAAGCTTTTCAGAGCCCCTTAACTTTCCAGGTCTAAATATGCAAATTGTGATGTATGGACAGGCAGAGCTGCTCTCTAATTTCTTGTGAGTTTTCCGTTGATTCTTCCCATTCATACATTACAATGGATTCAAATGTTTTTCATGTCAACATTTCATAGTAGAAGTCTACTTACTGCCGCAAGAAATTTTTGTGAATCTAGTTGGCTTAAAAGTTGGGTGGATAGCAGGGCAGCATCCTGTGGACTAAGATCATCACACAGCTCCATCTGGGCTTTCTTAACTGTGGTCCTGTTTGCAGTTTTCAGCGCTTCTGCAACATTTTCATAGCAAGATGGGTTGAAAAAATCCCCTCGGATAATAGACTGTGCCTGTATGAAAAGAAAAGGTTCATTTCAGAGTTACAAACAGTTTAGCCGTTATCAAGCAAAAAAAAAAAAAAAAAAATTATAAACAAAATCCTTTTTCTCTAAAAATCAAAACAATTCTTTTTTTTTTTTTTTTTTTTTTTGGGGGGGATTTTTTTTTTTTTTTTAATCTACAGTATTTTATTTTCATATCAAAAATAAGAAATGCCCACCAATCCATATATCAGTAATCAGAAATATCTAGTGGAAAATAGAAAAAATTATTTAGCTTGGAATATAAAAATTCAATCCAAGAGGAAACCGTGCTTTCTGGTCCAATATTCTTACAAAGAACACAACCATAGCATGCATACCATTAATGGTTTAAGGTGGGATACCCTCAAAATTAGCAAATTTTCACCTCTTGTCAATAAAATAAGGTAACTTTCCTCGTGACAGTATAACATAAACAAAGTACACATTTTATAAAAGTTCAAAAGTTGCTCTATCAATTAATGTATATAATGACCTTGATCTTCTAATATAATTTGCATATAATTTGCATAAAGTTAATGTGATCACAAATTTTTAAATGAAAGGTATATTCTGCAAGTTGTAATAACTTATTGTGCTTACTTATAGACCACCGAAAACTATTTTTAAATTAATGTGAATAAAGATTTCTACATTTAAAAGCATTACAATATTCCATAAAATGTAGTATGCAAATTAATATGGATGTTGAAAGATACAAAAACAGAATTTAAAAAAATGCAACTTTCTCTGCCATTTTGTGTCACTTTGGTGCATTTTTAAAGTCAATTTTAGGCACTTGATTAGCAGACATGTAAAAAAGTACACAAAGCCAAAAACATGAAAAATATATATATATTTTTTTTTCCTTTTATTTGGGGGTATCCCAACCTTAACTTAATAAAAGTCACCTACAAATTAACTGACTGTATCAAATTAATAATTATAAGGCTGTTACGATATGTTGATTATCACGATATCCTGATTTTGATTTTAGCATGATATCAAAAATACCACGACCAACATTTCGTGATATTCCCTTTTCACATGTACTGTAAAATGCATTTGAAAAGCAAAAATTTGTGAAACAGAAGTTAATTAACATTTCAAATGAGTGAGATTTTAACTGAATATTTGCATCATATCAGATTCTTGTATGCTTCCTTTCCTTAGCTCGTACGTTTTTGGGATAAATGAGATCTGCATGCTGAAAATCTAAGCAGTTTTCCAAAATTAATAATCACAAAATAGATATCGCGATAAGGTGATATATCACGATATGGTGATATATCACGATATATTAAAACACAATAATTGATATCTCATTTCTCCATATCGTGACAGCAACATTATAAAAAAGTAAAGGTATTAGTTAATGGAATCAGAATTAAACTGTAACTACAGGTTGTATCCATTTTATTACACCTATTTTTGAAATTCTACAAATTATATAACTACAGTTCACATAGGAATTATCCTTAAAGCAGTATGTAAATGTAGGAACGACCCTTACATATTAATACGTGTGAGCAGTTCACTGTATCTATTCACACCATACACTACATATACTTGTTCAAGAAATATTCCCATTAATCTTTGTTTCCTCTTACAATACTCTTTATGGTAGAGGACTGTTAAAGAAACAAACTGCTGAAAAAACCATGTTGATATCTTATTTAGAATTTGTTGCATTTTAAAGATTTCATTATTGTGTTGAAAAGTGTTGACTTTGCAGTGTACAGTGTGATGTTATAATGACAGATCCAAGATAATTCTTTATGATTTTATTTTATTATTATGCATCCAATATGGTAACATGTTTCTGGATGATGTTCAACTATTTAGAAAAAGGATAACAGCCAGTGTGTATGCTCCACATGAATCTCCATACAGCTGTTCTGACTGAGGTCAAACAAATTTTATAGCTTGTTGGGACAAATTTTTATGCTGATTTATGTTTGAAAAAAGTTGATATTAGTCAAGGAATAACAAACAAACCTGAGGAAAAGTATTAACAGGTCAACATAATTAGTGTGTCATTTTAATCTTCTTGCTTTGACAAACAATGTTTCCTTTATTCTATACCTGTTCAACCCTGATAAGAACATCAGAGAGATAACAGCGGTAAACTTCAGCTTCCTGATCTAGCATCCCGGTTCGGACCCTGATGGTCTCTCACCAGTGTTCCACAACTGGTTAATAAAATGGTTCATTTCTGGGTATCTTTGATATTGCGTACTCTATATATAAAATGGTTCATTTCTAGGTATCTTTGATATTGCTACTGGTTTTATTTATTTATTTTTTATTTTTTTGTGGTGGTGGTGGTGGTTTTAGTTTAGGCTTTTTATGGGATGACTGACCCTTCTTAGCCTGTCATCTTGTTATGCTATGCAATGCTATGCAATGCTATGCAATGCTATGCAATGCAATGCAATGCTATGCTATGCTATGCTATGCTATGCTATGCTATGCTATGTTATGTTGTATTGTGTTCAAATGGCTGTGAGCATTTGGATGAACTACTCCAATGCTGTTTTATCAGGGCATTATCAACTTTGGTAAACCTAACACAACAGTTATTCAATTTATTACGAGGAAGAAAATGCACAGCAAAATGTTAGAGCTTAAATCATTATTTTCAAAGAATTTCACTTGCAATTTGCAGGAAAGGAGAAATACATATTATAGACAGAAAGCAGGAATTAAAAGTTCTCAAAGTTGATCAAAACAAAAGCAACTTTACAGGTTCAGGTTGGAAATGTAGCAGCATGATGGTTTGTTTAAAGTAAGAATTAAAGAAAATATTATTGGCTGAATAAATATTTGCAGATCAAATGTTCAAAAATGGCACTCTATTACAAGAGTTTTGCATAAATTTCCATACAACCTTTAGCACACCATACACTTGAATGGACAACAGCACATTGTAAGTTCTGAAGCCAGCCAGATTGAATTGGGATTCCTTTTTATTGAGTACCCAGACGTCTAACTTGGCTGAGATATCACTGATGAGTGTTTACTATTCCCAAACATTATAATAGGCATTTGGACCCCAAAATGTATTAATATCCAACAAAACTACAAAAATGAAAGAAAGTTTAAGCAAGAAGAGCATGAAATCGTGGACACCAATCAGAGAAGGGAGAAGGGAAGAGCTCGCTCTGGTGGTATGTACAGCTTTCTGGGCCGAATTACACATGAGTTTGGGGCAAGTTAGGGGTTTGAAAAATGATTTTCAGTGCATAGCTCGTCAGGGAAAGTTAAAGTTTCTCTTTATAAACTCATGATTCCCAAAAAAAAATTACCATGACATCACTAACAGGGGTTCCCGTCCCCCTTCTCCCTCCCAAAGACCCCACCCTAGCGCCACCACTAGTTGGCATTGGCAATCTTGGCTATGAGCCTGAACTGGACCACAATCAGAGAAGGTAGGGAATATTAACATTGGCTCTCTTGGTTATGAGCCTAAACTGGACCCCTATTAGAAAAGGTAGGGGGTTGGCACTGGTTCCCCTGGCTAAACTGGACCCAAATTAGAGAAGAGAGGGGATATTGACAATGGTTCCTTGGCTTTGGGTCTAAACTGGACCCAATCAGAGAAGGGAGGGGGTTGGCACTGGCTTCCTTGGCTATTACCCTAAACTCAACCGAGTAAAAGAAGGGAGAGTAAATTGACAATGGTTCCCTTGGCTTTCCCTAGACCCCAATCAGAGAAGGGAGGGGGTTGGCACTGGCTCCCTTGGCTATTACCCTAAACTCAACCAAGTAAGAGAAGGGAGAGGATATTGACGATAACACCCTTGGCTTTGGGCCTAAACTGGACCCCAATCAGGGAAGGGAGGGAGGGGTTGGCAATGGGGCCCTTGGCTATGAACCTAAACTCGACCTGAATAAGAGAAGGGAGAGAATATTGACAATAGTACCCTTTGCAATGGGTCTAAACTGAACCCCAATCAGGGAAGGGAGGGGGTTGGTAATGGGTCCCCTGGCTAAACTGGACCCAAATTAGAGAAGAGAGGGGATATTGACAATGGTTCCCTTGGCTTTGGGTCTAAACTGGACCCAATCAGAGAAGGGAGGGGGTTGGCACTGGCTTCCTTGGCTATTACCCTAAACTCAACCTAGTAAAAGAAGGGAGAGTAAATTGACAATGGTTCCCTTGGCTTTCCCTAGACCCCAATCAGAGAAGGGAGGGGGTTGGCATTGGCTCCCTTGGCTATTACCCTAAACTCAACCAAGTAAGAGAAGGGAGAGGATATTGACAATAACACCCTTGGCTTTGGGCCTAAACTGGACCCCAATCAGGGAAGGGAGGGAGGGGTTGGCAATGGGGCCCTTGGCTATGAACCTAAACTCGACCTGAATAAGAGAAGGGAGAGAATATTGACAATAGTACCCTTTGCAATGGGTCTAAACTGAACCCCAATCAGGGAAGGGAGGGGGTTGGCAATGGGTCCGTTGGCTATGAACCTAAACTTGACCCCAATCAGAGAAGGGAAGAGAATAGTAATACTGGCTTCCTTGGCTATGAGCCTCAACTACTCTGATATTTTTCAATACCTTCCTCTGTATAACAATAACATTCACCATTCAAATTTCATCTGATAATTTATAACCTATTATAACCTATCAACATCATGAATTTTCTACTCCCTCAGTCTAATATGTGAGCCCGTAAAATTACCAAAAAGTTCAAATCCAAACTTAAAAAAGTTTGTCGCGTATGTCACCTACCAGTGCTGCGCCCCCTTTGGAGTTGATGAGTGCTTTTGCAACATCAGGAGAGAGACCAACAGAGTCGGTGAGATACTGTTGAAAACCCTCGGGGTCTCTGATAAATGTACTTAAAGGAGCAGCAACTGAAAAAACACAAAGCAAAAAGACTAATCATCGTCAAATATGAAACAATTGTTTTGCATGAAACTTGGCTCATGGTGAAGTAAATTGTACTAATACATAAACTGTCCCATTCCAAATAATTAAAATGTGTTCAACTTTCCGCAAAACACATAAATATTTTTTTTAATTGCCGAGAGAGCTGGAAAAAATCAAGGTAGGGCAATGAGAGTGGTGGGGTATATCTAGTCCTAAAAAGACCTGTTTTGTCAATAATACAATAAAGTGATCGTGAATAATATCCATTCTGACTTTGCTAAAGATTTATCACACATATTCAGACCTTCAAGGGAATTGGACAAGTTTGCCATCATATCTGAATTGAATCAAGAGTGACTCTGCAAGAGTGACTCTGCCCCTCTTGAGAGGATTCTGTCTTCCCAACTGAGCATGCCTTTCTCCTAGTTGGGAGATAAACTTAGGGATTATTGAAGTAAAATTGGTAAAAGTCAAAAATTTGGTAAAATAAAAAAGAAATTTCCCTAAATTTGAGGTAAATTTTCTAAAAATTGAAGATGTCCGGTTGCGCAGAAATGTTTGATGGAAACTTAATTTTCCTCTGCATTTTTTTTATAATTTGTAACCAGGAAATTTTGGGGTATTGCCCCTTCCAAAAGAAGTGACTCTTCCTATGCCCCTGTTGATAGGTATAATATATCTGACACCAACATGTTTAAGGGAGTGTTTCTTCCCTGGTTGAGCTCAATATAAGAGGTCTTTAAAATAAAACACCAATCTTCATCATGCTTTCTTACCTCCCTTTACATCTTTGGCTTGCTGGAGGATTGAAATCTGATTCTGCAAATTGCCCACATCTTTAATAATCTTCTGGAGGCTGTCTGTAAGCGTCTCATTTTTGAGAAGGTCCTCGAGGTCTTTGACAAATTTTGTGATCCTGAAGAAGATAAAACCAGAAAATGATTTCAGTAAACAAACTCATTTTACTTTACTTATTTAGTTAACAGGGTTGACTTTACTTTGAAGATTTTGTCCACCTGTTGTCAATGACATCATTCATTTGATTTTACCCACTTAAAGGATTAGTTCAGTGATGAAGCAAATACAAAATCGTATTCTGTTCAGGAAATATCAGCTTGATATTAGCAAGTTTAGCTTGGTATAGTATTTCACTTTTAGGCATATGCCAAGGAAAGCACACGTAAGTCACAATGACTTGTTTTCAGTGTGTACCCGATGAATTTGCCAGTGTGGAAAGTGGGTGAACACCGGGTTAACACCCTGCTCTTTTCGAGAAGATTTCAGAGAAACAAGTTGAAACTCCTACCATTGGGACCAACTGCTTTACATCCCCTCTAAAGGGCGGTGAGCGCCACCCAACCATTGGCCACTTTTCACAAAGGTCGGGTAGGGGAGAAGGTGTGATGCAGAAAACAGATCTCTGCGCTAGATGTCAGCCCATCTTGTTCTGTATAATTTGTGTAAAAACGACTGAAATCAGACTACTTGTGATGTCATAGCCTCAGATTCTTCAACATCTTTATGTATTCTATCATATTTTGTCCTGTTATTTTGTGGCTTAAAAACCATTGGATAGGCCAGGAAAGTAGTCAGACAGAATTTTCTAAGGGTAATTATAATTTACCACATGAGGAAAGTTTAAGGAAAAATAATTTGAATAGTAAAAAAGTTAAATAAAGTTTCTTTAAAACACATTAATACTTGTTAAGAATGTGAGGATGAGGGAACCAAACATCCATAGTAGACTTACTACACCAGTCATTTCTACACAGATAAGGCAGGGCTTTAAACTTGAATATCTCCTGAATGGAATAAGATTGTTTAATGCTTTCTTCACCATTATGTTCTCTTTCATATAAGATGGACTTGCTTGACCATTGACTAATCCTTTACAAGTTTTACAAAACTGCAATGATTAGTAATTATTTTATTTAATTTTCAATAATTATAGATGCTTTATACTTTCACCAGGCAGTTCTATCATTATTTTCAATAATAGTTGAAAAATTGAAAAGAAAAAAAATCTTATTTCAATGAATTTATAATCCTTGATGAAAAAAATCCAAGTGAGGCCAATAAAATCTTCATCAAAAAATTATTGAAATTTGTTTGGGCTCTCCATTCTACTGACAGGGTAACTATATACCTATGCGGCATTGGTATCCTTGTACAAGGGAAGTGACCTTCCTTCCATGACTGGGAGGGAGGGGCTGATGGTAATGCTTGAGCAATTCATATATCAACTGGATAATTGCAGCTGTAAGACCATTTTCACTTTGCTTTTCAAACAATAAGATCTATGGTTACAGAGTTCATGATCAAAATGATTTCATTTGCAGGAATTAAAGAAGTAACTCTTCTTATAAATAAACACAATGATATTGTAGTCTTATTTACATTATGGAGTGTTATTTGATACATCTATTTACATACATTTGCATAATGAACTAGGAGAAGCAAAAGTTTTGAAAACAAAATCATTGTTCAAATACTATTTCAGGAAGTTTGCATTACAATTTGAAATGACAGATACATGCAAATGCTGTGTATGTGACTTTATGTTATGTAGGCCCCTAGTCGTCATTCTACGAAAAAATACTTTTGAAAACTATTTTGCATTATATATATACTGATATTTTTTACTGATTACAGTTTCCTCAATATAAAAAGATGCAGGGACACTACTTGTTGCTTTTTGTGAAAAGAATGTAATATCTGCTTAATAGTGAAAAGAGAAAGAGGAGGTAATGAGGAACAGGGTGGAACACCGTGGGTCTCAAATCCACTCAGCAGACAGTTAATCTCAAAGTGCTTCTTTGTTTAACAAGCGATTACCTGATGATTTCAAAATCAAATTACCGACCATTTTTTCCACGTGTATAATGAATGCACTTGTCAATTGTATTACTCTCCCCTACACCCCCGGACAAGGTGAGTCATTGCATCAAAGTGGGTGGACAAAACATGTACATTGACCAAAAACAGCAAGTCAAAATCTTATTTCTATCTCAAGTTATTCATGTTTGAACTTGACACATAGGGGCTGCCATTTTGTTCAAATCTGTATTTAAATATTGTGCATGATGACATAATTTCCCCAAGAAGGACATAAGGAATTTAATGTATTTCTTTATAAATGTGATTAAAGTTTTTATTCCAAAATGATGTGACACAAAGTTTTAACAGAATGTTTTTTAAGTAATGTGTACACCAAAAATTCCTTGACCCTGACATAAGAATTTTTTTCTTCTCATAACCTAGAAATCTTATGGTAAATTATAAAGAAATACAAAGCATTCCAACATCCTGCTGGGCTGATGATATCATAATCTGCATGTTTTGAAATCAAAATGGCAGCTTCCATAGTACTATTTAGTAGTAGAATTAAAGTTTTGAATAATGATACAAAAATTGTGTTAGATTGCTTAAGGGGGTATAAAACTTGGTCAGAAAACAAAAATGTGTTATCATTAATTCTATCATATGCAATAAAGACTATGTCAGACTTTATGTCTCCTTTTAACATATTTGTTTATTTTAAAAGCAATAAATATACAATACACCCGAGTTTGCAGTTTAGTACTATAGTAACACCTATAGGCCAGATTTGGGGGAGCAAGAGGGCATTTCCCCCCACTTCTTTCTGAATGTATATCTTTCGTATGGTGATTGTTTGTATCTTTGAATGATTTTGTGATCCCCTACTTTTAACTTTTCCCCCCACCCCACTTTCGTAGACAAACCCCCTCATTGGTGACACCTATAATTCTATTATAGTTTCATTCTCCAATAGAAACAGAATGAAGTTCTGAATGAAATAATTTCATGTGTGAGTTTTTTTTCTTCTTTTGTTAGATGAGGATTTTGTAATGTATTCAGATAAAGTGGATCTAAGCCAGCTTTATTTATTGTCAGGCAATTCCCTAGCTTGATCCACAGATTGTGGGTTTTTTTAATAAAAAATCTTGTATCTCAGCTAGATAAAAGTAAATTTCCTTTCAGTAATATTTAAAATTTGAATTCAAAATGGTCCGTACACATTAGTTGTTCTGCTCCTTAATGTTCCAAACAGTCAGACCCGACCTGATAAATAACAAGGTCAGGTCAGATTTTTCCTCTTTATTTTCTTTATTCTAAAAACCTTAGTTGTTGTGGAAGTTAGTGCTAAATATCATATTAGCAATGGATGAAGTCCTTATTGTGTGGTTATTTTAATTGAGATAAAGTGGTCTCACTATTTGCTACAGTAAGTTTGTGGTTATGATTTGCTGGAACAAATTTTTTGAAGGAGAAGGACACGTCATGACAATAAATTAACATGAATAGTTAGTTAATCAGAGTAGGCCTACATTACAGATTGCAGTTGAAAATGGCAGCTACAGTACTGCCAATGCAGTACTACCTGACTACACACAGTGTATTCATTTGTGTACACTACACTACATTAGCTACGTTACGAAGATACTGTACAGTACTACATCATGCATGCTGAAATCCAGGCGGACATCGGCTTAAAACTACTCTAAAACCAGCTTATAAATCATTTAATTAAGCTTACCTTAATATAAGTAAGTTATGCTAAACATTACGTACGATTAGAAAAGGCAAATCAATACAAATTGCCCTCAAAATAAGGGAATGTCAGCTTTAGTTCTAGTATTCCCGTAGTGCCATCAGACTGGTGCCAGCCGTGTTAGTATGGCTGCCGTTTGTGATGGCTGGCCATCCTAGGGTACTACAAAATCCTATACCCTCCTGTACTGTTTTAAGCGAGGTGTTAAAGGTATAGGAAAATCTCAGTTTTAAGATCCTAATGAAAACGAAACCATTTTACCTTTTTTTTCATCCACAATGATTAGAATTGATGTTTGAAGCCCATCCATGTCTTGAAAAACTGTTTTGAAAGTGATTTTAGTTACTTTTATTGAAGTATTTTGGACTACTTTTCTTTCCATAAAAATCGTCTGATGAGCTCTCCAGAGTCAAAGTTCAAAACACTTCCATTGGGGCTATAACATTTTAGTGGGAGTAATATGTTTTAGATTATTTAAGGAAAAAATTAAGATAATGCTTATAAAGTACAATTATATAATTTAAGCTTTTATTGATGTTTTATTTATTTGTTTTCGCACACAGTTTTTTTTATACCAAAACTATTTGATAAAATTATATGAACAAAAAAATGTCAGCAAAAAATCCACCTGCAGCTTAGTGCAACATCTCAAAACTTATTTGCAGACGTTGAATATCTTATCACAAACATGCGGTGACTAAGAAATTGGCGACCAATATATGAATCTCTGAGAACTTTATCCTGTCATGGTGTCCAATAGGTAAAGATTCAAGAAAAGTTTTTTTTTAAAGTGTATCATTTAGACTAATTGATACAAGAATATTTAAAAAGGAAGTTATTTTTTAATCATCTATTTTCTACAACGTGTGAATAAAAAAAACATAGGAATTGCAGCTAATCCATAACAACCCTTGTACAGCAATCCCAATGTCAACCTGTACTGAGGGATGTATAAAATAAAGAAATAAACTGCAATTGCGAGCCCATTGTTGAGTAAAAACCGGCAAGCCCAAACAACTTAAAGAATAATGGGCATTCACCATTATTGCCTATCACCACTAGTGTCCGGTTATTCATTTTAAAGCTACCTGATTGGCTGACAAGCCTCATTTGCATGATCCTACTGTCCGGTTATTACTCAAGGAACGGACGGTAGCTGGAAAAAATGACCAATGACAGCACTCCCAGTCAATAACCGGCCAGTTGCATATTCATTAGATTGACAATTTATAATGTGGGGTACAGGTGTTAAACTCCTACATTAATCATGGCAACCATGGAGTAACCCTTCAATAATAATTCTATGCACAAAAATAAATTATGTCAGAAATACTCAATTTCTGTTTCAGCAGGAACAAACTTCTTGCTGACAAGCTGATTATGCCAGATTTAAATTGAGCAACAACATAGTCCAATGTGCACAGCTTAAAATAGAATGCAATAAGAAAATATATAAACAAATTAAAAGCAAACTTTAAAGTAGGCCTACAAGTTCATACTGATACAAGTTCAAGAGGGCTATAATTGTTCAGTACTTGCACCAAACAAGTACTGTATATTACTAGGAATGAAACGTGCCACTGCCTGATTTACTTTTTTCTAGAATCATTAGTCTTATTTGTAACATTAGGACCTGAGCTTAAAATGATTACAACACAATTGCACATACCTACAGGCTACACAGTACTGTCGCTGTAACTAGCCTAGCAGTGCATAGCCCTAGACCAAAACGCTATGTTGAACAAGTTCAAAACTGTTCAAACCTTCCTAATTTGACAAAATTGAGAATATTAACAATAGTTTCTGTTTTAATAACAACTAGGCCTGAAAGAGTTACCATTTTCCAGTATTCTTTGCACTTTGATGGGACACGGCCGTTTGCTTCAGCTAAAGCGATGATCAAGTGCACTGATGTTTGCAGTGCAGACAGTGCAGTGCAGTACATGTTTACAGCTGGCCTTCAGTACCAGTGTGTAGTGATATGACACTTGACATATTTTGACCTTTGTGTATTGTTTCTCGCTATTAAAGTTAACGAAGATATTTTTTTTAAGGATCAACCAGAATGTGTTTCTTCTGAAATATTGCTTTTATATTGCAAAATCCTTACATTAAATTTCTAAATTGATGAATTCGAGAGTCATTTACGAGATCAAGTTTTGTTCGTTGGACAAAAGTACAAATTGGTGGATTAGAAACCGTCAACATTCTCTCTGTGTCGATATGCAAATAAGCTGGATTGATGCATGTGCGGTATAAATTTCACATGTTTCTTTATCTAAATTTGAACAGATTTTTTATATTTTTTTCAAGTTTTTCATCATATTTGGTGATAGAATAAATATAAACTGCTCTTGCTTGCCCATTGCTAGTAATAACCGGCTCGCCCATATAATTTTAACTATAATAGGCTCGGCTTCGCCTCGCCCATTATTCTTCAAATTATCAGGAAGCGGAAAGGACGTTAGGCTCTGTGCTGTAAATATTTCTACAACTTATCTGTATCAATTAAGGTAGTCATGCATGCCCACTCCAGACAAATCCTTTACCGCTAAATGCCAATCAACAGCCAACTATTGTTGCTCAGTAAACTTTCTGTTCCACTATCCTGAACTAATATGGCAAGTAAATACACCTCTGCCAATCAACAGCCAACTATTGTTGCTCAGTATAAGCTTTCTGCTCCACTATCCTGAACTAATATGGCAAGTAAATACACCTTGTGTGATTAAGCTGGTTAACTAACAATAGTTCCTTTTATTAAATCAGTGAAGTGGAAAGTTCAAACAGGGCTAATATCTCAGAAATGATTGTGGTTTTTGGCAAGCAGGATTCAGCTTTCTGAAATCCACCATACGGCAGATATTTTGATCAATTGTAGTAACGGTATTTACACAGCAAGTTTGGGCTTGCCAGTTATTACTCAACAATGGGCTCGTAATTGCACTTTATTTCTTCACTTTAGCTCTAAGTTGTTTACAACTTCCAACACAATAAGTTAATTCACAAACGAGTAGCTTGCCGTTTAAATGGGGCATCGCAAAGAATTATATCTAATTTTAAAGATAAAACAATTCTCTTTCAAACAAAGTTTGAGTTTTTGCAATTGCATTTTAATAAACATGCTTAATAATGAAAATTTAAATGGTTTCAACTTTTTTTTTGGGAAAAAATCATTGTAAACTTAAAACTTAGGTATCATTAGAAAGCTTGAGATATTGTCTTCATTTCTGGCCACATATTAGATTATCTTAACCCTTACTCCACCACGCGGCGATAGTATCACTGTTTTCAAACCACCTTTTTCTGAAAATAAAATTGGGACTTTACCAAAGTCCTATAGGAGTAATCTTGGTATCATTTTCACAAAATTGAACTTTATAGGGGTCATATTACAGAATTTTGAGAAAAACTACCTGAAAAGGGTAAAACTTAAAAATTGCAAATTTTTTTTACAAAAAATGTTTTTTTTTTTTTTTTTTTTTTTTTTTTTTCAAATCTTATGATAACTTCCAGATCACATTTTTGCTTCAACAAGTCCTAAGACATGATAGTAATGGTTTCTGGTCTAATTTTTGATAAACCCTACCTGCAAAATTTCATAAATTTCTGCCATTTTTTCTTTAAAAAAAATGTGTACCCAAACTGTATATCGCAACATGCTTTATTGAATCGCTCTTCAAAAGTGCTTGCAATTTCATTTTATTTGATATATAAATAATGGCATACCCCTCTTTATTTAGAACCTTTCTATAAGAATTATATTTCACCTTTTCAATTTGAACGACTACGTGGTGCAGAGGAAATGTACGCGTCTAGCACGCGTACGCTCCAGATTTGAGTCTCCCCGTAACCAACTGCTTAGTTATTTTTCTGCTCCAGCTTTCAGACGTCTTTTGACTATTATCATTTTTGGTGTTTTTTCATTTTTCATTTCTTTCTAAAAAATCTAGATTAACCATTATTGAAAAGGAAATTTCATAAAGAGTCTAAATATGTAACACAAATCTCTGTTCTCTATATTGACAAGAAGTTATACTTCTGCATAGATTGACCATTTGTTGACCAAATTCATCCAAAAATTGCCTAATTTGCATATTTTTGTCCAATATTTCCTAATTTGACTTTCATTACTCAAAAGATAAATATCTTAGCCTCTATTCCAACCAAACTTGTAAGGAAAGAAAATGAAAGGAAAGTTGTCAAAAATGCATATGAAAAACAAAGTTACGAAAATTGAGCTTGCTTTTTTCAAAGCCCTGGTAGAGTAAGGATTAATGCAAACTCCCTGACATAAACACAAAGTCACGTCCCAAAAATTTCACACGGCAAGTTCAAGTCTCTAATATAGATTTTTTATTATCCCGTAATTTACTTCAAATTTTCATAAAATCGCATAATTTTGGTCTATGTGAAAGGTACTCACACAAATTAATAATATCATACCCGCTTTTAGATATGTTTAATTAATAAAAGTAGTAAATATCATAGTGCTAATAGGAAACACAAGTACTGAATGCATGACAACCTAGCCATTGTACAGTAGACGGAGCATTGTCTACAACTAGCTATTTTTAGCAACATTACGTATGAAATCTGATACTTTAGTAAAACCTTTTGGAGCTTTAATTAAAAAATACATAGAATATCTCTTAGCAAAATACAAGCTATATGAAGCATACAAAAATCTTTTTCAGTCAAATTTTAAGAGCAAAACTTTTAAAACCTAGGAGATGATGCATTTTAAAGCAAACCATTGCACAGGCAGATATGGGAGCTCACATACAATTTGATAAGTTCCACTCATTACACTCTGTGTAATGGGTGGAACTAAAATTATATTTTTTATTCTATCACTTATATCTGCTAAATTCTACAACCTTTTTGGATTTATTACCATTTTCCTACCTGTTTTCACTCTGTCATGAAAACTTTCACACTTGACAGCTTTCAAAACTAGTGGTGAATGAGCACAACAGTGAACATTATCCTTGTGCAGTGTGAACAGGGACGCTATTTATAATATCCTTTGTTTATTATCATTATGAATAAACACGTCATATATAATTCTTTGTCAAGTTCAAAGCTGAAACACAAAGGGAGAATTCACACCATAAAAATACTGTGTAAAGAAAAGTCTGAGCATAAAAAGATTAGAATACACAGCCACTGATGTGCAGAATTTGAAAGATGAAATTCATGTACTGTACAAGAAAGTCACAAAATCACCAACTGACAAAGTCACTAACATATGTCAGTATTAGTAACACTTACTACATGGACAGGCATAGAGGCAACATTAGCAAAATTTATTTAAAATCCACTAAGAAACAGGAAGAGAGCAACAAATTTCATCAAAATCTGTTACAAATTGGCCATTTTACAGCTTTTGGAAGATTTTTGTGCAAATATGGGTAAAATATGCAAATTTTTGTGTTACTCTTGTGATGTATGGCTCTAATATCATTATATAAATTTATTGTTTTTTATCCCTTTTCTCTGTCTATCAACTGTGGTGTAGTGGTCATCATACATGTCTACAGACCACGAGTCCCTGGGTTCAAGCCTGGGTTGGGTAGACACGCCAGTGCATCACAACTGGTTATCAAAGGCCATGGACATTGACTTGGTTATCCATGTTATGTCTGTCCATACGTCGTACTTATGTTCTCGTCCGGGTCGTACTAAGCGTTTCGTGATAGCATTGTTACTATCATAACCGAATACGCAGGCGACGACCCCGTCATTGTAATTGTGTTCACTCATCGTCATCGCAACCCTTTTCTCATTTCTCTTTGAAAATGGGAAGATGATTCTAATGGAGAGAATTTGATGTTTACCATACCACCAATCAACCTCAAGCTGGAAAAGGCATTCAAGGTCTTGAAATTAAGGAATTTATAAGGAAGAAATAAAAGGAAAACAAAAGCATTTTGATGTGTTTTCCTGTTCATACATCACATTTTTTGTTCAAACTTTAAATACTCCTAACTTA
Organism: Chiridota heheva; assembly: GCA_020152595.1. Taxonomy (NCBI): domain Eukaryota; kingdom Metazoa; phylum Echinodermata; class Holothuroidea; order Apodida; family Chiridotidae; genus Chiridota; species Chiridota heheva. Next base: position 921,333 of record JAIGNY010003782.1, read on the forward strand.
AAAACTACACGTGATATTTTCAAAATTCAATGACTATTAAACAAATAATCTAATGCTCTTCTCAGCATGCAATTAACATTTCAGGATTTAATGATTCAGGGCTTGTTTTAACCTATCACCGCACGACTTTGCCTAGCAACAAAATCTGCGTAACTAAGTGGGGCAAACATCATATGCAGTACTGGTACAGTACAGCTAGCTAACAGCATGCACTCATGCAGTCAATGCAAGTTACTGTACAAAACAAATTTCTGCACACACAGAATGAGTGATGGCAAAATGGTGAACAACAATTGCGCTTACAGGCTTTGTAAATCTGATTCATGTTACCCAGAACAGTTGCCAAACTCAATTTTGTTTATCCATTTTGCTAAAAACTCTAAAGATCAAGAGAAGTGCCATAAATGAATTAAAGCTTGCGACAGGCCTCACGAACATCTAAATGTCAATGCATTGGTAATGCACGATTGCAGATTTGAGGTTTGTTTGCCCCACATAGTTACCACGTTGCTATGGTGGGCGTGGCCTATTTGGAAACCTGTAAAGGTTAATTGTATTTGTATCTGTCCATAGAATTTTAAAAGTGTGTGGCATATCATAAAACAATGTAATAAATTAGGCAAACCAAATTGCACAATTGCCAACAAAGAATCCACTTTCACAAAAATCCTTTCCTGTAAGGAAATGACGTTGTAGAAAGCAATTGTTAGAAAGCATTTGTAGTATGTCAATTCATATACAAATGCATTTGGGTGATAATAAAAAATCCAAACATAGGTTATTCTAATAAGGGGATAGATAACATAATGGGTTCCACAATTCCCAACCTTTAGGCAAATTAACCTCCTTTCCAAGTATCATGACAAATTCCTCACACCCCACCCCACCCCAAGCTTACAACAAGTTTGAAAATGCACAACAAATATCTACTTAACCATTTTGGTGGATTTATTCACCTCAATTAATCCATCAAACTTTGCCTTGCAGTTTTAGTTGAACCAAGCAGTTAACATACTAAATTACTTGTACTAATACCATATGTCATTAAATTACCCTGCCAATAAACATTTATGGATCTAATTTCCTTCCTTCAATACATGGCATATCATAACAAATTGAGATCTCTTATCTAAATTTGAAATATGTTCAATAAACTACACTATTTTCTTAGGAAGGCCAAAACAATAAAACATTTCAAAATGCAATGTGTAACCACAGGTTTTACAACTTCGCGATTTGCGAGAATGCGCAGTTACTATTTTAATAACTTACAACTAAATGCATTAAAAATATGATATATGCGTTGATATAATATTATTAATTTGTGTAGTATTATGCGATTTGATGAAAATTTGAGTGAATTACAGGATGATAAAAAATGCTATATCGGAGACTTGAAGCAGTGTGAAATTTATAGGATGTGAGTTTGTGTTGTGTGTTATGCAGGGTTTGTTTATAAAAACCATCGTTGCTATGTCATCCATCATCTATAACCAATGTGTGGCCAGAAAGAAAAACAATACCTCAAGCTTTCTAATGACACTTGAGTTTTCGGTTTCTGATGATTTTTTTAAGTCCACATTGCTAAACTATTTGCTAAGAACACAGCTTATTTGGTTTGAAAACTGTATTTAAATCAAATTGAGCAAATTTTACATTAAAATGCCTTCGTCCCACTTTTTCCAATTTAATGTGTTATAGTTTGTTTACACTTTAACCCTTACTCTACCACACAGCGATATTATCGCCGTTTTGGGTGCCCTGTGTTTGACTGGAAGAGTAAGGGTTAATCAACCCGCGGACAAGTGTGCCAGCTCGAAAATATATGCAGCATGGACCCAGTCACCTTTTTTTGTCATAACTTGAGAACCGTGTCACCTATTTACATGATTCTTTTCTTTTAATTGTTCCTACAACTACCATCTTTCATTTAATCCTACTTATAAACAATTACATGCTACTTTAAATTTTCACTATAGCCTCCCTAATCTTCTTTAACGATACAGATATCAATTTTTACAATGATGTCAGAGAATATTGAAGAACAAGAAATTACTTAAATCAGTGGTAAAGTAACATGTCCAAATATTTATGATAGCTTTAAAAATGCTATCTTCAAAACTGACCCAATTTTGACCAAATCAGGTTGTCATGACGGACAGACATAAACTTGGGATAACCAAGTCAATGTTTTGGCATTTGATAACCAGTTACATGATTCTTTTCTTTTAATTGTTCTACCACCCCTTTCATTTAACCCTTATAAACAATTACATGGTCTTAGACAGGTATGATAACCCCTAACCACAGTAGGTAGATACAATGATGTCATGTCATCTTTTCTTGGCATATTTATATGGGAGGGAGGAGGGTGTTTTTGTGTCGCCTGACATAGGGATCATTACTCCATCATTGTCTTCTGCATACACAATTGTTTAACTCATTAATTGAGATAGGAATAATAACGGTAAATGGTAACGGTTTAAAATATCTGCAAACTGAGCGTGATGAGGAGGGGGGGGGAGGTTGTATGTACAAACTTATTAGCTCATTTGCATAATAAAGAAAAAATATATTTCTTCTGATTTCTCATAAACATTATAATATGATGGATAATCATGAAAAGCGGGTGGTGGTCAAATGCTCTTTCTTGACGTTTAGTGCCGAGCTGATGATTTAGGTTGATTTGCATAACAATAGATTATATTATTTCAATGAAACATGTTTAATGTTTATTCCTAAATTTGTCTCACCTGCGAAGCAGGAAGGATATAGAGGTTTTAGTTTTTGTTTCTTTTACCACATTCATGATTGGAATCAATGTATTTAACACTAATAATTTGAGTTATGTGTTCAGTGTTTTAATTTCCAGTAACCAAATGTCTCTGTTTTTCAAACCATAATTTTTGTGTCTTCAATTAACACATACATAATGAAGATTATTTTAAAATAGGGGAGACTTATCGACCTGCATATTTCTAGTTTGTTTAAGGAATGGACAATAAACTGCAGGGGAACTTAAAAGTAGACTGATACTTACCCTCATGCAAGAGAACTTATTCTGAGCAGAACAGTCTCTAAATGGTCACTATATTTCATAAATGATTAGTTCAGTGGTCAAGCAAGTCTATCTTATATTAAAGAGATATAAAGAAACAAAATGGTGAAGAAAGCATTCAAAAATCTAATTTTGTTGAGGAGATATTAAAGGATTGGTTCAGTGTCAAGCAAGTTTATCTAATAAGAAAGAGGACTTAAAAAGAAACAAAATGGTAAAGAAAGCATTCAAAAATTTGAATTCCGTTAAGGAGAAATTAAAGGTTAAAGGATCAGTTTAGGGGTCAAGCATGTTTATTTTATATTAAAGAGGACTTCAAAAGAAACAAAATGGCGAAGAAAGCATTCAAAAATCTTATTCCATTAAGGAGATATAAAAGGATTAGTTCAGCCTGGGGTCAAGCAAGTTTATCTTATATTTAAGAGGACTTCAAAAGAAACAAAATGGTGAAGAAAGAATTTAAAAATCTTATTCTCTTAAGGAGATATTGAAGGATTAGTTCAGTGGTGCAGCAAGTTTATCTTAAATAAAAGAGGACTTCAAAAGAAACAAAATGGTGCAGAAAGCATTCAAAAATCGTATTCCGTTAAGAAGATATAAAAGGATAAGTTCAGTCAATTTTGAACATATTTTGATGTGACTTTTGCTGTTTGCATGTTTTTAGTACATTTTAAACCATTTATGCTTATGTTATCACTTCCTGCCCATATGCAGTAGGTTTAAGTTACAAATTTTAACTTTCACAGATGAATGATAATTATTATAAACATGTTCTTCTTTTTTGGTTGTTTTCAAAATAATCCAATTTTTTTTAAATGCAGTTAGTGGTGCCTATTCCTAGAAAAGTCACTTGTCCAGGGTTCACTGGTCACTTAAGGCAAGACCATAAACAGCAATTAATTCCTTTTTAACTTCTCCAGTATGTGCAAGAGGTTATATAATAACTTAAAGAAGCTGGCAGCCTAAAAGTTAAGGCATATTTAAGTTGAGTCTCATATTAAATGGAATACCTTTCTTGCACTCAGCGGTACAGTATATGAACGCTAATTAAATCCTGACCCAAGTACGATGCGTGAACATTTCTATAAAACCAGACCGTGTGATGCAACTTCTATTGGTTAAAATCTACATATATTGGCAAACCTGATGCCTCACTTTTTGGCCGCCAACATTAAAGTGAAGGGAATGCTGGCCAGGCAGATGCTTAGATGAGCATTTACATCAGGTGTAAAAGTTCAAACTCGTTTTCTCTATATGGGTTGACAAAATATGCTAATTGAATAGTGCTTCGAAATAGCAACAGTTAAGTGTTTACTACTACTGTTATGCTGTACCTTTAACGCCATATTGTTAGATCTGAATAAAGGTCTATCAACAAGTACAAGAGATTTCTGTTCAACGACTGACCAGAAAGAACATTAAATTCTGAGTTTAATAGTCTTTGAATATTGGAAATGGCATGTGTAGTTTTCAAAGTGTGAAATGTTTTTGTTTTAATTGAAAAAATGTGATGTATGAACAAGAAAACAGCTAAAAATGCTGCTTTTCTTTATATTTCTTCCCTTCATTTCAGACCTTGAAATCGTTCAAAATGCATTCTCCAGCTTGAGGTTAGTTGGGGCAGTGGTTTCTGCAAAGGGGGGAGGGCAGGAGGACCATGGCCCCATCACTTTGACAATCAGTTGGGGAAAAATGTCTTGTCAGGGGAAAATGTCTCGGTGGGGGAATGGAAGATCTGGCCAGGGAATTGCAATAGACTCTTAATTCCTGTGCACGCCACTGCTTGATGGTACGGTTAAAGACCAAATCAACTTCATTCTAATTACTTTCCTTTTTTCAAAGAAAAATGGCAAAGAGTTAAGAAACAGTGGATTTACATAAGAAAATAAAGACTATGTCCCATTCATACATCAGAAGAGTGACACAAAAATTTGCATATTTGCCCATATCTGCACAAAAATCTGTAAAATGGCTAATGCTTAACCGGTTTTGCTGAATTTGTTTGCTTTGAAAGTTTCATGATAATGGCTTCTGAATCAATTTAGCTAATGTTGCCTCTACCTGTCCATACACTTTGGAGGTCCCAGTGTACTACACATATTCAAATACATACAAACTGGGAGAAACCGAAGAGTCCTTTTGTTTACAAATTTTCAAAAACTGATTCTTTGTCAAGGGGTCACATATGGATGCATCACAAAATGTTGAGTGAAAGAGGAAGATCAAGAAAGCACCCAAAGTGACCCTATACAATTCCCAATTACATAACAAATACCTGTTTTATTGTATTTCACATTAAGTCTAAACCTCGCAATACATTTTGTGTCTTAAGCCCAGACAAACTCTAAAATCTGTGGGACTCTATTATTGCTCACAACAGAAACCACAATCCAGCACAAGCAATAAGCAATTACAGCAGGGATTTCCACACACTTCACCTCACTTTCCATGGTCATAATCTGACATTAATAGTAGACTAGTTTCACTGCAGCTGCACTGACTTTCATACTAAACACAAAAACAAAAGTATTCCCCTATGGTCAATGTGTCTGGCTTGAAGTAATAATTTACAAATAGGGTGGTATTTAACAGTGCAGGTTTGTTTGTTTATTGTTGAGTGATTTAAGTGATGTTTTTGATCAACCATGTAGGCTTTGAGGATTTTGGACTAAAAATCTATGGCAACAGAATTTCATCATGATTTTTTTTTCTTTTGGGCAAAATAGGTTCAGGAAGGACACAGATTGGACACAGATTCTCTCTCAACTTTCTATGACAACTTTGGGTAAATATCAGAGCATGTGCATTTTGTTGTCTTCAGACTAACTCTGAATATTCACCATTCCACCCCAACTGGGATGCCAGAAGGCCTGCAAGCAACCAGGAAGGTAACATCAACTAACGCGTTCTGCCACCCTTCCTTACCTCTTCCCTACCCCCTACACTTCTTAGCTTCATCAGTTTTCATATATTTCAGGATTCGATACTAACAATTCAATTTGTCAGGGAAACAAAAATGTAATTACCCTGCATCTTCGAAATCGCTGACCTTCCCTGACATCTCGCTGATCATGGATGTTTCATAGCAGTGGTTTTGAATATTGCACAAGATGGACTGAAAGAATGGCAGTAGTCCAGCAGAGGGCAGAGCATTGCTGGCAAAATGACCTGTGGAAAGATGGATATCAATCGGATTGTGGTAAAAAAATATGTATATATACAGGCGGATATGATAGCTACCAAACTCCTGGCTTGATCCAGAAAGGGGTGGGGTGTCAGTGAAGGGGCATTCCTTAGGCATCAAGGGCACTTTGAGGGCAGAATTGAGGGAACTTGCAATGTAAATAAGGGAGTATACAACAAGTAGTGTCCATGCTTCATTGGGGACTGGACTCAGTATGAAAAGAAGGCAAAATACTGTAAGGTATGTTTTTGAGAACAAAATGTACAGTAGAGTGCTTAGTGAAATTGGTCAAGGTAGAAGCAATAAGAGGCAAGGTGGAACACTCCTTTGAAAAAGGGAAGCTAGGGGCCTGAGTACCTTGAAGAACAAGCAATGCTGCTTTGGACTTCACTGATCCATGATAGTTTCAACAATAACTACTGCAGAACATTATTATACATTTGTTTGTTTGTTTGTCTGATGAGGGCTTAACGACACCACGACAACGAGGGTTAAATTGTGCCTGAGAGGTCAGATCATTCTAGATGTAGGAAGGAAAGAAAACAGGGGGAGATTGAGGGAAATACAAGAACTAAAAGTCGGAAAGCTGGGATCAAGAGGGGAGGTGCATAGGTGGGAAAAAAAGTAGAGAAAGGGGGTGGGAGAGGACTAAATTATTTCCTTCCTTCATCATGCTTCCCTCTACAACCATATTCTTATCCAACCCACATGTTACCATCAAGGGTATATCTTAATATCCAGAAAGGATTTTTAGGATTTACTTCATCAGAAATACCTACTCTAGTTTCAACTATTCAACTCGGACTTTGGGTGATCATAATTACATGTTTCAACTAAAATCATAGCATTCTGTAGAGCACATACCTCCGCCCCTGTTCATTCCCCATCCAGAATATAATCTACATCACAAAACCTAGATCCACCAAGTTATAGCATAGCAAGGTTTAACGTCCCGAAAGCACCCAATGCTGGTCATTATATCAAGACTGCCACGGCCTTTGATAACCAGTTGTGAACTCACTTGTTGCAGCCCACTGGAATTTGAACCCAGGACTTGCAGGCGAAACACAAAGCACTAACCACTACACCATGGAGGTCTGTTATAACCTCAAACAATATCTGTCTCACTGTTGATCTGAATTTGCATTCTAAACACTTCGGGATCTACTCTCTTATCATTTTATTTTCAGTTTTATTCAGATAAGCATTCATTTTTGAGCTCTATTCAGCCAAGATTTACATTTCATCATTTTCCTTTCATGCAAGAAGTCAATTGTTTTGATTCTCTTAGATACATGAAACCACTTATCTGGTTTTCTTACAGTCCAGAAAATTGATTGTGTTGAATTCTTTTCAGCACATGATTTCTTTGTTAAGGACATGCCATTGGAATCCAATGAAAAGTATCAACTATATAAGCCCTCACAGATCTCATCCTTAAACATCCCCACCCCTCAATTTGTGCCCTTCCCTGTTCCAATGTCCCAAATTTTAATCACTTTTTACTTAAGCAGTAACAAAACCACATCCCAAATTTGATCCAAATCCTGTTATTATTGGGATATCTTGATGACAGACAAACAAACAAAAACAGACAAACAATCAAACAGGGGTGAAAACATAACTGAATGAGAGAAATTAAAGGACAAAAGGTCACAAAGCTGTGATCGTGAGGGGAGGTGCATGGTCGAAACAAAACAAAGTAGAGAGGGGGTGGAAGAGAAGAATTAGATATGGTTGTAGAGGGAGGCATGATGAAGGAAGGAGATAATTTTATCTGCAGGATTTTTTTGGAAGAACTCAGCAATTGAGTTGTAGGGAGCAAGGGAAGCTCTGGGAAGGTTATACAGGGGGCAAGCAAGGAGAACGTATTAGGTCAAGCACATCAGGAATGAAAAATATTGAAATTATCGGAAAGAATTGGGATGCTCTGAAAACTAATGTGCGTGAGGGTAAAAAGCTAGTAATTGTTTTTATGAGGCCTAAGCTCTTTTAGCGGATAGCTGAGTCTGCGGGTGAGATCAACTGTCCTTTATCTCCGGTAAAGGAACGAAAGGGGAAGCTGCTAATCCATGGACCCTGTCCATACACATATTTTGTATCTGCATTTGAAAGGCAATCAACCTCTCTGATTTAAATGATTGGCAGATTTTTCAACCAATCACCACATGAATTTGCCTAGCAACAAAATCTGCATACCTGAGTGGGGAAAAAATCCTATGCGGTACTGGTACATTACAGCTAGCAGGACAAATGAACATCTAAAACCTAAAAACTCTGAATGCTCTAAAGATCAAGAGAAGTGCCATAAATGAATCAAAGTTTGCGGCAGGCCTCGTGAACATCTAAATGTCAATGCATTGGTAATGCACGATTGCGGATTTGAGGTTTGTTTGCCCCACCTAGTTACTGCGTTGCTATGGTTGGTGTGGCTTATTTCCTTAATGGAAGAGGTGAATTAATAGTTAACAAAAACAGGATGTTAAAAGTTAAAATATTCAAAACAGAATTTATCAACGAAATTAGATGAAATCAATAACTACCCGGCAGAAACTTAATAACCTAATAACTAAATAACCTAATATATATGCAAGGATGGCAGGGTGCACACATGCATTAAGGCTCTAGTGTGGATGTCAAACATTAGTCTTATACTACAAAGACCATTTCCAATGCACACCAAAACTGATGTTTCTTTTACACAAACAAACATCAACTACCTCATTTAAAATTCCACATCAAATAAATGCTTAAAGCATGTATGTACTTCCTGAACAAATTGCAATATTAGAAATATTGTCCATTTTCAGTGATGAACTCAATACTGCATGTGCAAGCACGCACAGAGCTTGAATTATGCAAAATGATAGAAATATCAATTCAACATGAGTCAGTTTGAAGTTGGCAATGATCTTTCATTATAAACATGAAACTTAAGTTTTATAACATTTTCGTTTCAAACAAAACTGTGAAAGATGAATATGTGCTTTGACATCATTCAGCAAACCCTACCAGGGCCTACATAACAACAGGCCTCCCAGTGACTTTTTTTTTCTTCAAATGAATGTTTTTTTAAAGGTTGGAAAAGTTGAAATAAAGGTTTTTAAAGGTTTTGGATTTAAATAAAAAGGTTGATAAAGGTTAACTCATGGAATAAATTTTCATACAATGAGCATATTCTGGGGCAAAAGGCAGTTGGTGGCGCTAAAAGTCCATTACTTACGTGAAGTTGGAAATCTTATTTTGGTCCTGCTACTTTTTAAATGTGTGTTGAGAACAGATATGCTATTAAATGGATGTGTATACTTACCAATGAAGCTAAAACCTTGGCACTCCAATCATTTACCTTACTTAACTTTAAAAATAAAGGTTTCTAAAGGTTTTAAAGGTTATTTTAAAAGGAATAAAGGTTCAATTTGTCAATAAAGGTTTTTAAAGGTTCTAAAAGTTTTTAAAGGTTTACCAGGAGCCCTGTAACAATATATAAAACATCATCTACACATGAGATCAACATTTCAGGCTCCTTAGTTTGGCTTGTTTTTTGTGTCTGCAGAGAGAGCAAGGTTAGAACAGTACTTATGTTGAACACACTACAGCTGTTCAATGAAGAAATGCACATCTTATACAGCAATAACCAATTTGTGAGGTGAAGGAACTTTATCATTTTATTGGAGCTTTGCTACCCTAGAAAGGTGATTCTCAATTAAACAAAAACAAATACTGAATTTTAAAAAAACAAGGCAAGAAAAATATAAATTTTGCAACAATAAATATACAAGATATAATACTGTATTACTTCTGTATGTGACTGACGAAGTAGTTTCTATATGAAACCTATATATATATACATATATATATATATATATATACATATACATATATACATATATATATATATATATATATATATATATACATATACATATATATACATACATACATACATACATACATACATATACATACATACATACATACATACATACATACATACATACATACATACATACATACATACATACATACATACATACATACATACATACATACATACATACATACATACATACATACATACATACATACATACATACATACATAAATACATACATACATACATACATACATACATACATACATACTGTACATACATACATACATACTGTACATACATACATATATATATATATATATACATATACATATATATATATATATATATATATATATATATACATACATTGTTTAGTTTCCATTTAGTACTTCTCAGAATCTCAAAGATTATACCACAAACAACCTTAATGTCATGAACCATAAAAATGCAAACAAACTTCAGCAATATTTAATATAAGCAAACTTATTTATACCACCAGCATGATTTCCATGACCAAAGATTTTGAAAAGTTCTCCGACAGTATTTCAAAGGCAGTAATGTATTTTATTTGCTAACTCACTAAGACCTTAATTGCTGTGCCCTGAATGATTTACAAGCCTGTTATGACTATAGTACAATGAGCTTTTTATTTCCACGTTTACCTATCAGTAAAAAGGCAAGAAGGTCAAACCATTTGCTTAAAGGAATATTCCCATGTTTTTTTATTTTCACATAAATGACCAAAGAATATTAATCCTTACACTACCAGCACCTTTTGGAAAATGCACTCGGCAGAGCCAAAAATGGGGCACCCAAAATGGCGATAATATCGCCACGTGGTGTAGAGTAAGGGTTAATCAAGGGCTAAATGTTAAAGGGTCCTCTGTCTTTCAAGCAGCAGAGTCGGGCCCGTTACGCTCCAGTGACCCGCTGGGCCACCCACTGGGATCATGTGGCATATATTTTCGAGTTGGCGCATTTGTCGCGGGTTGAATAACCCTTACACTACCAGCACCTTTTGGAACATGTGCTCAGAAGGCGAAGCCAAAAATGGGTCACCCAAAACGGTCATAATATCGCCACGTGGTAGAGTAAGGGTTAAAGAAACAAATTGGTGGAAAAATTAAGTTTATATCTTATTTCATTTAGAAGTTATTACATACAGTATGAAAGTGACCTTGCAGTGTAAAGTGTGCTGCAACACTTGCAGATCCGAGAAAACTCTTTAGATATTTCTATAAAATGAAAATGTCTTTTTCTTTCATTTAGAGTGTAGGGTACATGAGCAGATGGCAAAGCATGTTCTTGTAAAGTGCATGGAATACCCCATCTCAAAATGTGATTCCAATATTTTTGAAAGAGGCAATTGATTTTCAAAGAAATAAATACATAAACATTGTCTTGAATCTGCAATTATGACATCACAAATTGCACTGCAAGGCCACTTTTCAACACATTGGTGAAATCTTTGATTGCAAAAACTTTTAAACGGAATAAGATAGCAATATTTTTTCCCACTAATTTGTTTCTTTAACAGTCGTCTATGGCATAAATGAAAATAAAAATTCACATAGAATATTCGGGTCATTTCCCCAAAAGAGATCGCTTTGCCTACCCCCACTTCCACCCCCCCCCCCCTCAAATTTGTTCTTTAAAGTGATTTTGCTTAATTTAAAGGCTTTTCCCCCACCATTCCACCGACTCCCCTCCCCCCCCCTTCCCCCTCCCCCATGAAACAAAATTGTCTTCCCCATGACCAAAATGCGAAAGTCTGAGTCAAACGTGCCAAACTATATGCTAAAGTTGAAATCAGAGGGACTGGTGCATTGTAGTGTGATGTCATACTTGTAGATCTAAACCAATTTTCATGTATTTCTTTGAAATTAATTGCCTCTTTTTAAATTTGTTGGTTTTTTGTTTTGTTTGATGATTTATAAGACATGCACTTTAAATAACAAGAACATGTTTTACACATTTACTCACATGCCTTACACCAGGGAGTTGGCAACTCCCTACCTACCACTATAAATAGAAGAAACAAATATTGTTGTTGTTGTTTTAAATTTACAAAATGTTTTGGATCTACAGAGTATGATATCACGCTGTACACTGCAAGGTCACTTTTCACCACACACTGGTGAAATATGTAGTAACATCTCAACAGAATAAGATATCATCATGTTGTTGTTTTTTTTTTTTTTTTTTTATAACACCAATTTGTCTCGTCATATAAATGAAAATGAAATTCATGGAAATATATTTCCTTAATACTATTTCGACGAGGTACTGATCACTTTTATAGGTATCATGAAAGTGTTGAGCTCACTGATACTGCAAATAGAAATGAATCATAGATGGACTCGCCCTTATTCTTGTTTCAACTTCCTCCATATCAGAAGTATGGTATATAACAGATATGGTTCTTTCAATATAAGATCAAGGGTCATCAAAAATAGATATTTGGTGTAGATTTTTCATGAATCAAGGACACACATCACTACATAAATTCACAAAATATGCTAAATGACACATACCCACATAAGGTTGTGAAGGTTATACCAGGGAGTTGACAACACTCCCTGGTTATACAGACCATGTTATCTTGTACAGTAGTACAGTACTGTACAGTAGCTACAACACTGTGAATAGAATAATTATGTTCAGTACTTCTGGCACAGTAGTACTATATTGTAGAGTGTAGGAAGGGTCCCTCCAAAGGGGAAACTTACCCCGAAATGTTCCCTAATAATTGGGAAAGCTCCGACCTTCAATTTATGAGAAATTGCCTTCATTTTCCTGAAATTTTCTTCAATTTTGGGGAACTTTTCTACCTTTTGGGAAAATTTCTTTAATTTGGGGGATATTTTCTTCAATTTTCTAAAAAGTTTTTCAAAATGTTCAATAATTTAACCAAATTTTCCTACAATATGCCTCTCCTCCCTGACTACAGTAGTTGGGTTTTTAAAAATGGGGCACCATGCTGAAAAATCGCAACCTTGAGTTTTCTATGCATGGGTATTTTACCTTTCAAAAAGTAAAGATTTACTGAAACGTAGGAGATGTACATGGAGTATAAGAAAAAGCTTTCTCAATTTTAAAAAGAATTATAAAATTCTTTTAAAATGTTATGCACACTGAAAATATGAATTAGTTTGGTACAAAACTGCTGCATGGTACATTTCTGAGAAGGGAACTTCTCTATCTTTAGAGACCTCCTTAAAAGCCGATTAATCAATTCAGATAATCTAAAAATAAACTCAACTTTCGCAAACATAATTATTACGGAAATTATAAAAATTTAATCTTCCCTGTGAATATTCTATATCATATTGTCGTTTTCTTTCTACAGCAATGTATCAACTTTCTCAGCGCTAATCCCCAGACTATGGCTAAGTATCACCAAACAAACAATGCCTACTGGAAATATCCTGGTTGGCTGAAGTTTCCTGATCTTGGTTGAAAAGTGCCAAGGTTTTTCCCCCTGACTGTCGGGTCTTGGTCCAAATGTTACTAAAATGTTTTTTTCCCTCATTGTCGGTCTTGGTCGAAAAGTGACTAAAATGTTTTTTCCCTCATTGTCGGTTTTGGGTCGAAAAGTGACTAAAACGTTTTTTCTCTCATTGTCGGTCTTGGTCGAAAAGTGACTAAAATCTTTTTTCCCTCATTGTCGGTCTTGGTCGAAAAGTTACTAAAATGTTTTTTCCCTCATTGTCGGTCTTTGGTCGAAAAGTGACTAAAATGTTTTTTCTCTCATTGTTGGTCTTGGTCGAAAAGTGACTAAAATGTTTTTTCTCTCATTGTCGGTCTTGGTCGAAAAGTGACTAAAATGTTTTTTCCCTTATTGTCGGTCTTGGTCAAAAAGTACCACGACTTTTTTCACCTGAGTGTAGGGTTTTCGTCGAAAAGTGAACAGACTTTTTTTCCTGGGTATATGGTTTTGGTCGAAAAGTAACAAGACTGTTTTCCCTGATTGTCGGTTCTTAGTCGAAAAAGGAGGGTATTTTTTCTATAATTTCATGGGATTTTTAAAATAACAGGTTTCATTTTTAATGTAGGTGTCGTTGAAAATTTAATGAAGTATTTATTAGAAATGATTAAGCTTGATTATTAAGCTTGATTTGAACATTTATATCAAAGGTATTACGAGTACTATTAAAAACACCTGGTGAAAAGAGTCTACATGAGTGTGTCACATAGAGAGGTTCAAATTACTGGTGTCCCTCCTTTCCAGTAAATATTTAGATTTATTCTCCACATATTGTCTTGAGAATTATTGGAATGCTGTAGAACCCAACTGTAGAGAAGCGTTATGTATTATGTTAACGTACAGACCCCGACTGTAGAGAAGCATTATGTATTATGTAAACGTATACGTTGCTTTAAGTTCAAGGTGTGGGCTAGCATAATTGTAAACTTAGTTGCCATCGATCTTGCAAACCTAGTGCCATGTCGAAAAGTGTGTTTGAAGTGCCAGTTTTCCTCGTAATTGAAAATGGGATATAAGTGAAGTTAACTTCTTAATGGCAGTGAGGCCATAATATTTCGTGTGTTTGTCATTGAGGACTTGTGAACCATTATTTTGTATCAAATCTTGAGGTTGAAAGTGCTTATCTCCTTCTTCACATGGGGAAGCGACGTTTGGTGAAATAAAACCAGATTAGGCGACAACGGCGACGCAGTGAACACACAATTACAATGACAGGGGCGTCTTTCGTATTCGGTTATGATAGTAACAATGCTATCACGAAACGCTTAATACGACCCACACGAGAACACAGGTATGACGTACGGACAGACATAATATCGACAACCAAGTCAATGTCCACGGCCTTTGATAACCAGTTGTGGTACACTGGCGTGTCTACCCCACCAAGGCTTAAACCCTCAGCCTCGTGGTTTGTAGACAGGTATGATAACCGCTACACCACAGTAGGTAGATAGGCATAAGCAACCTCCTTATATGTGGTTTTAATGTTGATCATCCAAATATCCTTTTTTAATGATGGTTTCTCATGATTGTCCGACATGCTACCAGGCCCATAGGACTGAAAGCTCCATACGTTATTGATAGCTACCGATGATTACATAATCCTATTCTCGTTCTAAGATGCTGTATACGTATCTGTGACTTTCAGCTAACTCTTAAGACAGACAATTTGTGACTCCGCCCACAGCGACTACCTTGTAGGCGGTAACTTTTTTCTAGTGTGAAGTACATGCAGAACTGAGGTAACAATTTATCGAAAGTGGGTGTGTCCCATGCAGCCAGCCAAACATGTATAATGTTTTTGTAAATAATATATTATTCATTCAGTTTGATTATTTCATGGTTATAATTTATTAATAAGAGTCAAAGAAATTAACAAATTTGTTATTGTGTGATTTGTGGTTGACTTTTGTCTTGTATTAATGTCCCCTTTGGAAGGGTCACTCCATGCCACTTGTGACAGAGTGAGGTCACTTTATTTGACCATACTGGATGAAATGGTTTTTACCTTACCATCACACTTTCATTACAGAGGATACATTTTTTAATACAGATGTGGTTGAAATGAAAAATTGATCAAACAATTATCAGAAATTTATTTGCTTGATTTGAAGGTTCACATTTAAGGGATAATGGACGCCAGTTTTTCAAATCGTCCCATTGCCGTGGAATCTTGGACGGATGAGTGACTTTAGCAAACGAGCCGATAGGCGAGTCTGCGAGGGAGCTCAACCGTCCAATATCCTGCAGAAACGGGACAGTAGTAAAAGCTGTAAGTCTATTATCCCTTTTCATTCACACCTAATCATATTTAAAATTTAGAAGCATATAATAAAATGGGACGCACTATTTTTTTCTTTAATAGTTAACATTTTAGAACATAATTTACCACCGAAATTAACTGAGATCAGCAACTACCTTAAAGAGGGCCTGCCATGAAGAAAAAAAGAAAAAAATCGCTGAAAAGTTGCCTATGGGCTTTTATTACCCTCAATTTCAAATATCCAACTTAAAAATCACGAAAAATGATCGTTTACAGAGGAAAAATTGTGTTTGAAATTGTCGGTTTTCATCGACGCCAAAAAAAATAAAAAATAATTCTTTAATAATACAATAAGAACAAATAAAATTCAGAATTCACTCAGTGTTTGCAAGACTTCCAATGTTGAAAAAAACCATCAAAATCAATTTCGGAAAGTTTGAAATCAGTGAGGTAAGTAAACAGAAACAGGAATTATTTTTTTATAAATTAGATCATTCAAAAATGTCTTTCCTTCCAACAGAAATATTCTAGTTCTTACTTAAAACTTACAAACAATACTCTAATAACATTAATCTCTCTAAAACACATACAGCAAAAACACGGCAAACTTCTAAAGAATCATAAATAATGCCTATGCATTATTCCCAGCACCTTTGACAGATTTGTTACAAATTAACGCCAGCTGCGTCTGGACTTTGGCCTAGCGTGGTCCAATTAATTAAGATTGGCACATTTAAAAGGAAATACTTACGAAGGTATATGCCCCCTCCCATTTCTCATGTTGTCTTCCAAATATTTGAAGTCTACAGACATAAACTTGAGTTTGGTGGTTATGGGGAAGGGAAATCACAGCGGTGAAATGCGATTTGGAGGAGTACTCCAGAGTGATTCCTTCTTCTACATGTTTAATTTAAAATTATCAGGCTATTGAATTTAGGGTGGGGGCATTCTCCTTTATAAAAACATACAGTAATTTGGTAGAATATCTCGTCCCCTCTCCAATTTTTTTCAATTTCTCCACAAAAAATTAAAGTATTACGACAACAAGAAGGGGCGAATCTGGGTGGGGAAGGCAAGGGCGACAGGGGAGTGGATCTTTGTTATGATCTCCTAGCTCATTTGCAAGATGAAGCGACAAACTGGGATTGTTAAACTATTGAATTTGAGGTGAGGCATTCTCTTTTATTAAAACATAATTTTGTAGATTGTATCGCCCCTGCCCCCTCATTTTCTTAAATTTCTCCACAAAAATGGAAGTATTACAAATAGGATGAAGGAGTGGGGTGGCAGTGGCAATGCCACGGTTCTTTGTTAAGATCTCCCTGTTTGCAGGTTTCAAATGGCAAATTTGATCGCCAAACATTGAATTTGAGGTGGGGAATTCTTTTTACTGTGAAAACATACTTGGTATATGATATTATCCCTCCCCTCCCCATTTTCATGACTTGTTTTCCGAATAAAAAAAAAGGCGATGCTTCCATCATCCCTCTACCGTGCTCAGTAAATTTCATCATATTTCTTACTTCACAAAATGCTAGATGTCCACTCCTCCTCCTGGTTTTGATATTGTTGTCTTTTTTTTTTATGGCTTTCCTCCATTTTGAATGTTTACATAAAAGTGTCATGCATGCAGTTGAACATGTCTTTCACCAACTTAGCGCTAAGTGGCCAAAAGTTTAAGGAAACCAGGTCACCAGGTTATAAACAACCCAGAAGTAACGTGTGAAGGGGAATGCAGACAGCATATCATTCATTGAAGGAGATATTTTGTTGTTGTTTTTCTGACAAAGTTCTAATGGTTTTGCGGTAAAAAGTAGAATTCATATTGATGCGTTGTGGTAATAATTTGCTATACATTAGCTTGGCGGCCATTTACTGGGGTAACTGAGCTCCCTGCTTGGAAGGAATGTACCACTGGTTTACGGAAGTTTTTTCATTCTTTGTTATTTGCAAAGTTGGAAGATGGATGTAGAACATACGTTTTTAATACAAGGAAATAGCATTTGTTTGCAGTTTTACAGCTTTTATATTTTTTGTTTTCTCTTATTTTCTATGATGGAGAAGTTTCAACAAAATTGTATTTATCTTTGGAAACTTGTTTCGTTAAAGTTTTATACAATTTTCTTGGACCAGGACTTAATATTCAGAATATAAATATCTGAGATCCGAGTAAATTGATGCTGTTAATTTCGTTGTGTATAATATTTTCCCGTAATTTTAAAGTCCTAACAAGTTGCTGATCGCTGCAACAAATATTGTGCAGCTTTTTCTGTCTCGTCTAAGGAATTGGGTCTTTTGACATTAGAAAATGGTTTTGCTAACCTTTTTTAACTTGACATGCTTTCAAAATATTCCATTGATTATCGTGAGCAATCAAGATATAAATTATGAAAGTCACTACAATTCGGGTCGTGTTATAATGGCTGTGCACTAAATTCCTTTTATAGAACACGAAGTACAGCCATACCACACTTTTTTCAAATGCCAAAGCTCAATATGGCAAAAATGTTTGCTTAAAATTGTTGCTTATACTGATGTATCTATTTCACTGAGATTGAAATCACATACACAATGTAGGGTACAAAATGTTGGAATTAAAAATAACAGAAAAGGAAAAAAAGTACGAGCAATATTGCACTAGCGATTAAAAATAATCTGCACATTGAAAAAGAAAACACTAAACTGGAAGGAGAGTAGAAACTTTATTTCCATAGGGGATCATTTTAATTTTGGTTTGATTAAGATCGTTTTATAATTGAAATCATACAGTTACGACTTGTCATTATTAAATTCATGAATGAATTTAATTATTTCGATGTAATGTAATAATATTCCGATGTGAATATTCAGTGATGTTCACATATTATTGATGTAGGCTCTAATAATACTTCGATATGATGTTTGAAACCCCCATTAAGTTTCAGTCTTGTCAAACGTTTTCACTCATTCGTATCTTTTATTGATTACTTAACTGAACAGGCACGGCAATATTTTTATGTTATAACGACACTATGACTACAACTTGCTTAATTTAAATTGCTTCACAGTGGCAATGGCTTGTGAAACTGAACAAAATATCTCCCGATTTTGTCATTTTCAAACTCGCCTGTTAAGTGTGGCAGTAAAGCCGGCGGTAAAGTTGCCGGTAAAATGTCGGTAAAGAGCTGGTAAAACACCGAAAAAATTCGTGGGTGTCAAACTTCTCGCATCGGTACTGTATACCGTTTGTTATTTTAAAGAAACACATTATCAGGGGATTATGAAGGGTTTGTGGCTATTTCTTGTGAATGCCATTTCATACAGTGTATGTATACAGCATGCACATGCTAACATGCGAGATTATGATACATATGTAAACAACACCATGTGACTGCACATTGTCCAATCATGATATGGATCGTACAATATTAGCGAAATCAACATGGTTCCTATGGAAATAGGTGCAAAACTTGCAAACCCCTGACCGGATTCTTCTGATTTGTATGCTTATTTTCATGGATTTAAATAGAAAAGGAATTTTTCTATCACATATGTAAGGATCGTGTAGGCCCAAAACTGGAAATATGTTTTGTGACCACGTTTTTTGGTACCCGTGTTTTCCAAATATGAAATCGTTTTAAATCCCTCCGATTTTCATTATGTTTTGCACAAATTATTTCTTCAAATGTTAATGGATAGTATTTTCAACCCTTGATCTGCCTAAATTTCATGTATTGATAACATTTTTTGTCGTAACAAAGCTGCAATCACCTTCGACAAACAGCATGTTTCAGCTCATTATATATTCATAAATCCGAGTGGGCAGAATACGCACAGAAGAGAATAAGCAAATTTTCTCAAGGCTGGAAACTGATTGCATCCTTCACTTTCTGCATCACCTTACAATAATTACAACATCAGCAGTGTAATTAATACAGAGCCATGCAGTATCATACATCACAAATCAACTGTAATGAAGGATTTAATTATAAAGCATATCTGTGGACAATCATAGGTGTAGCCAGGGGTCAACAGGGTCATACAAGCCTTCCACTAAAGGGGACTAGACATCAATGATGTTATAGCTCAACCCATTACAATGCAAGAAGAATTGATTGCTTTCAGTGATTTTATTTTTGTCATATGTACTTTTATGATGTTTTTAAAGTTTGATTTGAGGTGCATTCCATTTGTGGGCAATTATTCATCATGTTAAAAATCCAAGAGTTTCAACTTTCCCGTATGAGTTGTATTCAGTTTTGTTTGTTTGGGTGTAATGGCACCTTTTAACAGTCAGGTCATATGTGCCAAATGAGGTTAGTTGTGAATGACTGCCAGATTGGTTCTCAGTAATGACTTAGTTTTGCAGTGGGTGCAATGAGGTTCATGTTATAGCGATGTCTGAAAAATTATGCTTCTAACAAAAGCTATGTGACATTCAATGCATGGTGCCATCATGTCTCACTTGATTAATGACGTTGGCGAGGTCATAGGTAAATTCCACCACAACATATAGTTAGAAAATACATTTTGCAAACATAACAAAAAGTTTAACATTTACACATTAATCTTCATAAATGTTATATTAATTTAATTTGGCCGGTACTGAAAAAAGATTATTAACCAAGCATGTTTCAAAACGGCCAAATATGTTATAATTAGCCAGTAATAGGCCAAACTAGCAGCTAAGGTTGTGACAGTTAGCATTTTTTCATAAATGTACAGCTGTCACCATTACGGTCCATAACCGTTTAACCGTAAGGCCAGTTGTCATAAGTGGACGCCCTTTTAACGCAGGTATAAAGCGAAATCTTCGCCAGGTTCTTAACAATTATCTACCTACTGTGGTGTAGCGGTTATCATACATGTCTACAGACCACGAGGTCCTGGGTTCAAGCCTGGGTTGGGTAGACACGCCAGTGCACCACAACTGGTTATCAAAGGCCGTGGACATTGACTTGGTTGTTGATGTTATGTCTGTCCGCACGTCGTACCTGTGTTCTCGTCCGGATCGTATTAGGGCGTTTCATGATAGCATTGTTACTATCATAAGCGATTACGCAGGTGACAACCCGTCATTGTAATTGTGCGTCTACTCGCCGTCGTCAGTTCTTATTAATAGACCTTCCATAGCAACCCATGCTAATCCACCACTTGAAAGACGCTACCGTTATATTCACTATGTAATGTGCAAACATGCACTTCCTGCTTCTCGTATGAGTGTGTGAAAGTCAAGTTGACATGTACGATCGTTACTTAAATTTTGATATCTGGTGTTTTTATTCTTACATAATTAGTTCTTAAATAAATAAATTATTATCCCGATAAAAAAATCATATATTTCATGTACTTTCCTTGTCAAATACTGTTAAAAATCTTGTTTAATGAGGAACGAAACATAACATAGAAATCATGCTGCCAAATTTGTTTGTGACTTCAAAGAAACATACATATGAAATATAATGGAATTTCGTTTTAAAGTTATGCCCCTAATTGTGTTTCATTTGACATTTTACCATAATTGATGAAGAAATTACTGTTTTCCCCCTTGAACTTAACAAAGGGTGGAGGGGGAGGGGGAAGGGGAAGGGTGGAGGGGGAGGTGGAGGGGGAGGGTGGAGGGGGAGGGTGGGGGGAGGTGGAGGGGAGGGTGGAGGGGGAGGTGGAGGGGAGGGTGGAGGGGGGAGGGTGGAGGGGAGGGTGGAGGGGAGGGTGGAGGGGAGGGTGGAGGAGGATGGGGAGGGGGAGGGTGGAGGGGAGGGTGGAGGGGAGGGTGGATCGGGAGGGAGGGTGGAGCGGGAGGGTGGAGCGGGAGGGTGGAGGGGAGGGTGGAGGGGAGGGTTGAGGGGAGGGTGGAGGGGAGGGTGGAGGGGAGGGTGGAGGGTGGAGGGGGAGGTGGAGGGGAGGTGGAGGTGGAGGGTGGAGGGTGGAGGGGAGGGTGGAGGGGGGGTGGAGGGGAGGGTGGAGGGGAGGTGGAGGGGAGGGTGGAGGAGGAGGGTGGAGGAGAAGGGTGGAGGGGGGTGGAGGGGAGGGTGGAGGGGGAGGGTGGAGGGGGAGGTGGAGGAGGGAGGGTGGAGGGTGGAGGGGAGGGTGGAGGGGAGGGTGGAGGGGGAGGGTGGAGGGGGAGGGGGGGGAGGGGGGTGGAGGGGGGAGGGTGGATCGGGAGGGTGGATCGGGAGGGTGGAGTGGGAGGGTGGAGGGTAAGGGTAGGGGAGGGGAGAAACAGCGTTGGGCAGAGGCGGTTGTGGCTACAGGAAATGGGATGGTAAATTTGGTCCAACGTATCTTTTTTATTGGTATTTCTTGTCCCCAGTAGGCAAATAGACTAAAATATTGGATGGGATCAATAGCTAAATACAAGTGTAACTGCCACGGTCATGTGGAGAACGAATTTTGTTTATACAACAGGAGACAAAGAAAATTGTTAAATAGGGTAGAGAGGGGAATACTCCCATTGTGGGAGTATTCCTCATAATGGCGGGGGGAACACAGAGGGTAGGCCTATAAATGTTGTATTCATATATCGTTTTGTCAGTTTGTAGTAGTTGCTGCTGTAGGATATTGTGTAACTTCTTTCTGGGACATACAACATAAACTTCAAAATTATCATGCTACGTCGGAGTTCTTACTCACATATGGGGACAGGCTTAACGCACCACACCCTAACACACATCTGAGGCTAACATGTTTTTAAAACACATTTTTATTTCAATATTGGGTATATAGTGGTGCGTGGCCAGGGGGCAGGGAAGACTTTCCAATAATTACGGCCCTTAGTGTTTGATAATGGTAATCCCAGGGTCATACAAGCAAGAATATGTCTCCTTTGATTTAGGTAAACAATTTGAATAGAAGAAAAATCTTTTTGATTCCTATGCCAGACATGACAGTATCTGAAATGCGAGGAACAAGAATTAAAAAATTTTAAAATCGCGCAGAACGAAAAAAGAAGGTTATTAAAATAAACATAAAGCAAATGAAAAATAAGAAACTACTGTTGCATGCTTAACAGTAAAGAAATAAAATAGATAATACAAGGATAAAATATACTTATCTCACTAAAAAGAAAGAAACCAGAGAAAATACATAATACTTCTTTAAAAAAAATAATAACGCACCTGATTTCATGGCCCTCGGTATTCGCGAACTTAGGGCCGGGTATATGCAGCATACTACCTCATTTATTTAAGAATAGTGACAATTGAAAAAATATGCTTCTAACAAAAGTTGTAAGCCGTTTTGTATTAATTTTAATGTAGGAGTTAATGGAGGTTTCCACTATGTAACGGTCGATTACCGACGTTATCGGAGAGCAAAGGTCACTTTGAGTGCAGCATATTCTGCAACAATACATTTTAAAAACAAAATTACGAACATTAGCAACCATCTACATGTATTAAAAAAATATGTTAGGCTATGACGTTAACATGTTTGATTTTTTCTGCATAGGACTTCCAAATTGTTTAATTTTAGTTTCGCTACGGAAAAAGCGTACTGCCGTGATACATATTCCCCTACTTTTTAAGTATAGGCCTATGGAATTAAAAAAAAATAGTACACAATTGGGGGTGGGAAGGGGGGGGGAGGGTGGGGGATTTTTTTGAGTTTCAATTCGTATCTTGTGACCCCAAGTTTGAATAAGAAGCCAAGCAAGCTCCTTCACGTTGAAGATGTGAATTTACGGCCCTGAAGTGTCAACGATTCATTGTATGAAAATGCTTTTCTGCATCTCATCCACCCCATGCCATCTCAGAATTCAATTGTCTTATCAGGGGTGGCGGAGCGTTCAAAATATTGGGGGATTTAATGAGATAAGGTGACATGTGATACGTTCACCTAAAATTATTAGGCTGAAGCCCGCACATCCCCTTCCCAGCTCCGCCGCCTCTGTCGATTTCAAGTCATCATTGATGATAGGACCTAAATAAAAACCTTGATATGAACGCATAATGTAAGTTTCGCGTAACTAGCATGGCTACTTTAATATGAAATTAAAATTGGTTCTTCCCGTTTTCTGTTTGTTCAAACTTAAGGAAACACTTGAAATATAATACTTAACATTCATCCTATCCATGTAATAATAATCATCGGGATTACGTAATTCCCTTTTGATGTCGCTACTGCTGCGAGAAAAATCTGGGTCACTGCCAAAATGCGTTTAGAGCAGTGATGCGGTCTAATTTGCTGCTCAGTATAATTTAGTGCACTTGGAATAGCTTTTTGAATGATTTAGCCAATGTATTTTCACCCAAATCAGCACTAATGGGGCTGTTATATAGCAATAAATATTCAAGTGTATGAAGTTTTTTCCCCCAAAACCGAGAATGATTGTTTGTTGTCCGTAAGTACTCATGTTAAGAGACGCTATAGCGACCACGTGTGACTTCCGCAACTGGGGATAACAGATCACACGGCGTGAGAATATTACCGAGTTTTGAGCATGAGCGGCTATTACCGCATTAATTTATGACAACACGTGCTGATTTTGTGATTCGTAATCCAAGCAACAACTCCCTGGTAATCCGTCGTAAAAACAATAACAATACCCAGGCAAACATTTAATCCGTCCGTAAATACAATTATTAGTTTGAAATATTTGTTACTCTTTGAAGTAAATAATAAAAGACACGAATTAATCTGTAATTTTATCACAATTGATGTGAAACGAGAATTTCTTTAATGTTTTCACTGCACATTAGAACTCTTAAAAGCTGGGATACTTTCAACGATAGGCCAAAGGACATCGTTGCGTATGAATTTTGATTTCTTTGCATCGCTACCGTGGTTTGATTCATGACTTGTGTGTTTCTAACCTTTAACGTAAATTCTTCTGGGCCAACTTTAGGAATAGGTAGATTGGAAAAGAATTAAAGTTGTTGTCTCCATATTTCATAGGAAAGAAGGGACGGGCCCAAATTTCCTAGCGTACTGTTTTTACTATGAGGGGGGAACAAATTTACTGGATGGCTACGGCTTAATTGTCTGGGGGCCCACATTTCCTAGGAAATAAGAGCCGGAGGCCAAAATTAACTGGGGTAGAATTTACTTTTACACCGATCAGTGGTTGGGTGATGTGTATTGTGATTTGATAATTAAGGGATATAGGCGGAAATTTCTTGTGTGTATTTGACGGGTTATGTTAATGAGTGCTAGCCTGGGCCTAGCGCATTCCTAATGAGCACAAGCTAGCTACATTCCATGCATCCCATCCCAAGTACCGTGGAAATAATTAGTAATATGCATAACACCCGGTGAAAAATGTGAAGGCAATGACATAGCGGGTAAAGATTGAAATGATAAGGTTGGTTAGATGGTTTCGTGAATTTATGCGAACTTGAAAAAGCAAACATAAAAATTGAATTAACATTCGTTTACACGTAGCATGATTTCCTAAACTGTTAAACGTCACAACCTTATTAGCAGCCCTGGGATGCCCCATTGAATACTACCGTACCCAGCGATGATTCTTCCACGTGTCCACGAAAACTTATAGGTTTTGAAACAAACTTATATTTCTGGCAATCTGCTGCCCATACGGCAAATTACGGTTTACGCAATGCCGCTGCGTTCACAAACCCAACAAAACTTTATCCTTAACGTTAGTGGATTTAAGTATAACGCTCTAACCCTGCGATGCAATGTAGCACAAAACTTACTAACACTTGAGACTTGCTATACGACAAGCGAAAATGATCAAACAACAACTTCACACGTTATCTTCTAGGCTATGTCATAAGCTATTATCCAACTCGGTAATCCAATCCGATACAGCGTGACCTAAATAAGATTACGAGAATGTGCATATTCATAGCAGAATGTCCGAATTCTGATTGGAAAATACTGCGATATGATTAAACATATATGTCCATACAAGGAACTAATAAACATGCAGGTATACCAACTGACCAATACCATGGCCCGGAGCGGTACCGGTACGAAACGCGAATAGGATAGAGCTATTTTTAGCGAAATTACCATAAAATCTTATACTTTGTTAAAACCTTTCGAGAGCTCTAATTAAAAAAATACATGGACTTTCTCTTAACGAAATACAATCTTAAATTTGGATACAAAAATCTCGCTTGAGCCAGAATCTCAAGAGCAAAACTGTAAAAACCTAGGAGGAGATGCATTTTTAAGCAAAAGTTAGTACAGGCACATATGAGAGGTCACGTACGATTTGATAATCTCCACTCATACACTCTGTGTATGGGTGGAGCTAAAAAAAGGTAAAAAGGTCAAGGCACAGATTTGGAGGCTTGGTCAATTTTTTTGTTTTTTACTCTTCAGCTAAAGCATGGAGCTATTAACTGGCTAAAGTTAAAGGTGCAATATCGGCATAAGGACATTCAGTTCTAATTTTTTGATTGGTTGAAATTCCGCGCCTCTTTCGATCATATTAATTACGCACTATATTTAAATTACAGCAACTTGTTCAATTCAGTGCTACTGTTTGTTAGTTTGTTTGATGAGGGCTTAACAACACCACGACAACGAAGGTCAAATTGTGCCTGAGAGGTCAGATCATTCTAGAGGTAGGAAGGAAAGGAAACAGGGGGAGAATGAGAAAAATTCAAAAACAAAAGGTCAGAAGGCTGTGATTGAGAGGGGAGGTGCATGGTTGAAACAAAAATAAAGTAGAGAGGGGGTGGAAGAGGAGAATTAAATATGCTTGTAGAGGGAGGCATGATGGAGGATGGAGATAATTTTATCCGGAGGATTTTTCTGGAAGAACTGTTACTGTGGCCAAATGGATCAGGCGATGAGTTTAGGAAATGCTTCTTTGGTGCCAAACGTAACTAGGTCAAATCTAGTCAAGGCAACATTTTTCTTTATCTTTTGCCCTCATTCGAATTAAAACATGGAGTAATTAACTGAGATCATTTTAGCTAATAGCTCCATGTTTAAACTAGTGACAAATTTGTACAGCTCTGTTCAACTCGGCTGCGTCATGATGTTATGAAACATCCTTTTATAATAATTTTTTTTTTTTTTTTTGGATGCCCTAAGGGTCAGCTGCAAAAGTTTCTTTTGCAACTACAAACTGAAAAGAACATTAAATTCTGAGTGAAACCGTTTGTAACTTTTGAACATTCATGTAACTTATGGATTTCAGTTAAAAGAATGGGAACATTGCTTAAAGGTATATGGACAGGTAGCAAGCACTTTGCATAAATTGATACAAATGCCCTTCATAAACACTCACCACAAACACTTTCTCTCAAAATCAATCCAAAAATGTGAAAAATTTGGCTTATTTTTAGGTCTCCAAACGTAATTTCAATACGCACTGGTTTTTTCGTGACGTGAAAGTAGGACAGTACAACAAACAACATTATGTGAAAGTTACAAGGTACCATACAGAATACTTACAGCCTAACGTAACAAGTGGAGTTCGCCAATCATAAAGAAATAATGGATCGGAACTTGAGTCAATATTTCCTCTTTATCCACAAGAAAATATCACAAAATAATTAGCAAATTTATGTTTAACTGTTGTTCTTATGTCTGATGAAGCCAAACTGATATTTAGACGTAGCCTACGTCAATGTTACACAATGACACAGTGAATGTTATGCATTGTAGGTCTTGCTGTGTGCTTATTCTCACGTCACATGCCTTTTGTTAATAGTGGAAGTCCAGCCGTTTCTTGGGGCTTAAATTTGCACTTTTTTGCGAAAATCTTAGAAATGAGTGGAAATTTTTGATAGATATACTGTAGGTTAATGAAATGTTCAGAATATTAAAAGGAACATATTTACAGTAAAATCTCTACCTGCCCATATACCTTTAAAATCTTTCTGTGAATGGTTAAGAAAGGAAATCATATGTTTACAAGAGATAAATGAGCAACATTGCACCATAAAGCTTCAGAGAAATCTGCATTATATGGAAACAATTTAGTTAAGATTTCACAAGGCTTTTGATAGGATTCGTATTCTTATTTTGTTAATGTTTACATCTACACCAGAGAGGGGGGGACTTCCAAATGTGAGGTATATATACATGTGCCACCAGAGCAGGTGTCTTTTTTTTTACCATAAAAAAAATATTACAAAAAATAATAAATTACAATTTTTTAATTTATTTTTTTGTTGTCTTTTTTTCATGCAGGTCCCAAAAAATGAAGTTTTACTGTCTTAATTTTGTACTGTTGGTCTATTTTTACAATATTTTCATTAAATACTCATACTGCAGGAATCAAAATTAACTTCTTTTATACTGCGGGTATCAAGATTGTATAATTTCATACTGCAGTTACCAAAAAATCTGTCATACTGCGGGTATGTTTTTCAATTGGTGGGCTGCACACCCCTACCACTTTTAGTATGAAGGGGCCCCTCCCCCCGGTCTCTACATAGCTTCAATGCAATTCAATTCCATTCAACAACACCTCCACATAAACAGCATATACAGTACACTTTAATTTTTATTTCTGATAAATTTGTAATGTCAATTAAGACTCCATCTCCAAAGTAACACTGGCAAGGTGGAATGGGGAGACACATGCTGCCCCAATCCTAAAAATTTCAAAATTCAAAACGGTTTTGGTGTTTAGTTGACATAATTTTTAAGCAATTTCCTGCCAGCTCAACCACAAAAAAACATAGGATTTCCGGAGTCTCCTCCCCCTGCCCACCACCAGGGGCCCATAAGCAGGCCCCTGAACCCACACCATACTGGTGCATGTTTCACATTTGCAGTACCACCATAGGCCATTTTCAAAGAGGTGGTTGATCTCACAAGGAACTATCAGTTGACAACTGAGTCAACGGAATTTTCATCAAAATATTTTATGTAGTTCAGTTGATGTCACAACCAGTCTGATTTCAATCTTTTCTATACAAATGAAACAGAACGTCAAACTTGATCTCCATCATAGAATAAGATATTGAAGCAGGTTCTTGATCATTTTGATAATTTTATTATCATATTTATGAGCTTGCTTGACCACTGAACTTATCCTTTTACAGCTACTATAGATGTTGACTGGGGTATGACTAAGATTCAAAAGCATTTAAAAAGGAATATTCCCATGTTTTTTTTTCGTAACCTATCATAAGAAAGAGACAAATTACAGAAACAATTTAGTACAAAATCATGTTGATATGATATTCCTACCAGGAGATAATCAAATTTAAGCTTCACACAAAAATGCCATTAAACGAATAGAAAAAGGCTCGGTATGACATCGCAGCAACACATTCTCCCACAAAGTTGATGTATTTCATTCAAATCTATCATCCATTTTTATTAGTAAAACTTGCTAGACAAATAAATTGATGAAAGTTAGGTATTTATATACATTGCCAAATATACCCTACTTCAATAACTTTTGGAAAATTGTTTCAAATCATACAGAAACAACCAAATAACGTTCAAAGAAATACATAAACATTTGCAATGGAATTGTCAATTGCCTCTATGACATCATCAAACACGAATTCATCATACTGTAACACAATTTAAAATGCAATTGGGAAATGTTTAAAAATCCATATCTCCTGAACAGAATATGATATCAAACTGATTTTTGTACCAAATTGGCTCTAAAAGTATGTTCTTTCAAATAGAATTTTACAAAAAAAAACATGAGAATATTTCTTTAAATGCTTTATCCTCATACTTGTTACGCTCGAATGTCGTTCATGTCCAGAAGGATTTTTGCAGACTTAACCTGTAAGTTTGCAAAGCACCATTGAATGTTTGTTTATACAGTAAGTAATGTGCGCTATACTATAAGTTTTCATTACCTTTACCTTAACCTATTCAGATTCAGATTCAGGTTGCAAGATTACTTCAGCAGATGGAAAGTAGCATAGGTACCCACGCTAACAATTTCTAAACTTAGCTGTTGAAGTTTCCGGTAAGACTAGCTTCGTTCATTTCAAATTTCAAATAATATCATTCTTCGTTTATCATTCTCCTTTACTATCTCTTTGTGACTCTTCAAAAAATATTTGTGTAATAAATATTTTCTATTATGTTTCTGAAACAGTCAAAATATATAAACGATACCATTCTTCATATTACGTTTTCGACCTGGTTATTAAAATTTTGGATTGGCACTGGAACTTATCGTCTGCATTCCTCAACGTTGCCAATTTACAAGATTTTTGTAAATAAAACCAAAGCCATAAATTTTTGAATTAGCATTGCTGAAATTGATTGTAGTGCTGTAACCATTCAAATACAATCTTCAATAAATAGCACTTAATTTGAAGTCCATATTCTCTTCATTAAATAATATTTTTTAAATAATACTTCAATTAAAAGATGGCGGATTTTGAGCATGGAGTTTACAATACCAGACCTGTCATGTACTGAAGGCCACAACAGAAAACAATAGAGCACATCTTTAGACTATGTGCTATCTAACAAATATGACTTGAATCCAGTTTATCGTTCTTTAGATATTGTGTTTACAAGCTCTTTTCAGCAAATTAATATTAAACCCCGCCCAATATGAATATTAATCAAATTCCATGCACATGTACACACTAGCTAACATCATAACTGTAAAAATTATTAAACAAAACAAATATGTGGTTGTTAAATATGAGCATTTAAAGATTTTTACATTAAGCCCCACCTACTCATCATTAAGTCTAAACCTTGCAATACATTTTGTGTCCTAAAGCCCCTACAAAATCTAAAATCTGTCAAGATCTATTATTGCTCACAACAGAAACCACAATCCAGCACAAGCAATTGGCAATTACAGCAGGGATTTCCACATGCTTCACCTCACTTTCCATGGTCATAATCTGACAATGATAGTAAACAAATTTTACTGCAAATGCACACTCAACACAAGGTCAAAAGTATTCCCCTGTGGTCAATGTGTCTGGCTTAAAGCAATAATTTACAAATAGGATGGTATTTAACAGTGGGTGATCTGTTTGTTTATTGACAAGTGATTTTAAGTGGTTTTTGTTCAACTTTGTAGGCTTTTTTGAGGATTTTGGACTAAAAATCCATTGCAACAGATTTTCATCATGTTAATATGCATGAATGACATCAACACAAAAAACAATAGGGCACATTTAGGGACCATGGGCTATCTGTGTACCACATATAACATGAATCAACTGTACCGTTCTTCAGATATCATGTTTACGAGCTCAGCATCACACACATACAGAAACCCATACATACATACACCATCATGACCACATAAAACAGTGCAGAAACCAAACCAAAGTTGTTTGGATTGTTGATGTTTAACGGCACCGTGAGACAGAGCCAAATGTGCCAAGAGGGTGTTGAAAAGAAAAAGTTAAGAGAACATGATATTACTACGATTTGGGAGCAGCACTAACACCTGTTCAAGTTGTTAAAAGAGTTGAAGCTTAAAATTGTTCACACATTTATTTCAATTCCCACCTGGGACAAATACCGAAACCAAGCAATCTAATGGCTCAATTAAGCCAGCTTGATTATTAAAAGCAAGCTCAATTAGCAAATAAGCAGCATAGGTGTAGGAATCCGTCCCCCCCCCCCCCTCCCCCCTCTTTCCCCACTTTTCCAAAAAATGACAAAAATGTCCCTTTTAAAAATGAAAGGTGCCCCTCTTATTTACTGACCCAATTTTAGGAAACTGGTAACTTGTGTCAGTCCCATGTACTGGATGAATGTGTCCCCATTGTGCCCCTTTCTAAAAATGAAGTGCTCCTTGTACTTTACTTTGTTGTTTTGGGCTCACTTATTCTATGTATAGATTAGGACGAGGGACATATGACTTGAAAAGTGTCCCATAAGAAGTCGTGCCCCCTCCACTTTTCAAAAGCTTCCTACACCCATATCAATGAGTTAAAGAGGGAATCTTACCTCAGTAAAATAGCGATGTTTATATTTTTCATGTCATATCCAGTTATGGATCGTTTTTAGCTCAACTTTCCTTTAAGAGATTTTGAGCTCATGCGAAGCTAGCCCAAAATCCAGATTTTCGTTTGGGTATCACTCAGCGCAACCCAAATGAATATAGCATATATAATAACATTGACTTGGGAAATACCACCGAATATCTCTGATTAAAATAAAACCATGTTTTCATTGGCTGGAGTGTAAAATACTGTCTGGCACATATGCTAATAGAGCTTGATATCCCGTTTGGGATTTGTTCCATGCTATAGCTAAATTGCGGTAGAGCTTTTGTAATTGATAGCTCGTTTAGGCTATAACTTGCATTTAAAAACTAAAGCTTTAAAACTAAAATAGCCTTAAATAGGCTATGTAAACTGTATAACGCAATTGCGTATATCTGAATATCATCAAAGTGTAAATAACTCACTGTAAAAAACACCTTTCAAATCACATGCATCACCTGACAGAACTTCCTGTTCACAGGGCGTCTTTTGTTCGCGTGCAGATGATAAAAGCCTGTTATAACTGATGCATAAAATCACCGTTATCTATGACGGGTATCTTAAAGGATTAAATCAGGAGTCGAGTAAGTCGATTTTATATAAAAGAGTACATCAAAAGAATTTTTAAAAATCGTTTTAGTTATATTTTGTTATAATGATTGTCACTTGGAAACATATTTGTGGGATGCTATTATTAATTGTGATTCATTAATTGCGATAATTAATTTTTTGCTTATAATGCTATTAAAATATATTAGCAATATGAGGAAAATATGCCATTGTTAAGATCATGCCTTGTTGCAAGGATGTAAAATCCATCTTGAATTTATACAATAGTATTTTGCTGTTAATATGTCTGTATTATAATTTCAAATTCATTCATAAGCAAACATTGTAAATAAAATTTGCATCATATTGCTGTTGAGGCTCAAGTTTTTTAGGCTTACTTGAAAAACAGTTTTCACATATTCAAATGATATTAAAGCTGCAATACGCAATGGGGCAACTAGAGTCTTGGGGGGCCCGTGAGGATTTTGGCCTGTGCAGCGATGTCGAAACCACGGCAGCAAGGAGGGGGAGGGGGGGGGGTACTGCACCTAGACCTAGAATAAGGAGCAGAAGGTGCCCTTTTGTAATTGTGCAGATGGTGCAGGAGGTGCCCTTTTGAAAGTTGAGAGTGGACATGTCAGGAGGCGCCCTTTTGAAATTTATCGGAAATTATCTTAGGTCATTCTTGAAACTTGGAAACAAATAGAAATCCACTCACTCACAAATACTACATAATACGTAGAGGTTGTTGCATACATTTAGTATTTATCTGACACAATTCAAACATATCATTAACCAGGGGCACTGACACTGAAAGCCATGATGGGAGGGGGCCTGCCCCCAATAATTTTCTAAGCAGCAATTCTCAAAAAAAGCCTTTTACCTATTCGCCTGATGGGCAATTGTCAACATTGGTCCTGGCTCCCCAATCTTAAACCCATAGGCAGAATTTGCCTACCGAAAGTGGGGGAAAGTCAAAAATGTGTGTTTGAGGGGGTGGTCACAAAATCACGCTAAGTTACATCACATCACCATACAAAAGTTCCCATTTGGACAAAATGTGAGGGTGGGGAAGTGCCCCCAAATCCTGCGTAGGCTCAAACCATATGTGTAGGAACCATAGGGCAGGGGGCACATTTCCACAATTTCAAAAACTGACAAGAAAGCCCCTTTTTTTAAATAAAAAGTGCCCCTTAATTACCCGTGGAGGGGGGGGGGCACTTCATACTAAAAGTGGTCGGGGTGTGCAGCCCACCAACTGAAAAACATACCCGCAGTGTGACAGATTTTTTAGTAACTGCAGTATGAAATTATACAATTTTGATACCCACAGTATGAAAGAAGTCAATTTTGATACCTGCAATATAAGGATTTAAGAAAAATATTGTAAAAATGGACCAGCAGTACAAAATTAACACAGTAAAATCTTATTTTTTGGGACCTGCACTAGGAAAATAATGAGAAAAGATTTTGTATTACTTAAAAAATAATAATTATACAAAATTTAGTACATTTCTTTTTTTATATTAAAAAAAGACACATGCACTACGAAAATGGTAAAAAAAAGGCACCTGCTCAGGTGGCACATATACAAATACCTCACATATGGACCTTCTCCCCCTCTCCCTCCCGGGCTCAATTACTGCCAAAAATGCCATTGAACTTGAAGATATTGCAGTGTCATTGTTCAGGGCTAGGCCTAAATCAATTTTGCCCAGAGCCTGTAAGGTTTTACCCACCTTTTCAGGCATTCCCAGCCTTTTGTTGTGCCACTCTTAATCAATTCCTTTCCTACGACCACAGCCGATCCAATTTAATTCCCCACCAAAAAACCAAGTCTTATACCCACCCCAAAACATATATTGAACTACTGCATCATTGATGTTCTAGCATCACATCGATATTAAAGCTACTGCTTGCATTTCCAATAAAATAAACATCAAACATAGATTTCTTTACTAACCACGCTTACATAAATCCTATATATGGCTTTGTATCTGGGTCTATACCAGGATATAGGTCCTTATTTAGACATTTCAGCATATTGCTGTTTCCCTTACAGAAACCTTATATATGGCTGTATCTGGCGTATATCAGGATATAGGTCCTTATTTAGACATTTCAGCATATTGCTGCTTTCCTATACAGAAATCCCATATATAGATCTGGCGTATATCAGGATATAGGTCCTTATTTAGACATTTCAGCATATTGCTGCTTTCATACAGAAATCCCAAATACAGTATGGCTTTATATCTGGCGTATATCAGGATATGGGTCCCTATTTAGATATTTCAGCATATTGCTGCTTTCCCTTACAGATATTCCATATATGGCTTTGTATCTGGCGTATATCAGGATATAGGCCCTTATTTAGACATTTCAGCATATTACTGCTTTCCCTAGAAATTCCATATATTGCTTTATATCTGGCATATCAGGATATTACTGTTTACATGGGTACCCAAAATATCCGGGTACCCGACTGGTTGTGTTGTTACCCGGTTCCGAAAAAAAACCTCGGGTATGGATTTTCATAATACTACCAATAACACACTGTTTCTGTTTCAGAATTGTATGTTAAATGAATAAATCTTAACTTACAAGAATTATAAAGTGTATGCTTCCTTTCTATTCCAACGCAATACAATAAAACGATCACAAAATATTGTCATAGATCGCAGAAATGATGTTGAACGAGTGATGTGGCTAGTAACATATGTTCGCTAGTAGTACTACATGTACTAGTAGAGCAAAACTTCAACTCTCTAAACTTCTCTATAGGTCCTTATATAGACATTTTAGCATACTGCTGCTATCCCGTACAAAAATCCCATATATGGCTTTATATCTGGTGTATATCAGGATATAGGTCCTTACGTAGCCACATAAATCCAGATATAATCCCAGATTAGTGCTGTCACGATATTGCTCTATTATGTATTGATTATTGTGGAGAAAAATATTGCGATATTATCTCCCACATTCCATCCCAACCTGTCCCAAATGTTATTATCAGCTTAAATATTTTGTATGCAAGTCTATTGTTATGCAAATGACCTAATTAATATGCACACTACACCACACCATTGAGTGTAGACAATGGTCTTCACATATATGATCATTTGTGTGAAACAAAATCCCCGCTCACTTTAATTTAAGAGATATCATAGATACAAATATTTTCATTGTTATGCAAATAAGCTAATTAGTATGCACACACAACCCCAAATGCTCATTTGAACAGTACTCATGTCCTCTACCCTGTAACAAGTACCAAGTTATTATCTAAGGTTAAATATTTTATGAAAAAGTCCATTGTTATATAAATAACCTAATTAATATGCACACTACACCTCACCATTACTGTAAGTGTAGACAATGGTCTTCACATATATGATCATTTGTGTAAAACAAAATCCCCCCTCCCACTTTAATTTAAGAGGTATCATAGATACAAATATTTTCATTGTTATGCAAATAAGCTAATTAGTATGCACAAATCACCTCCCAATCATGCTTATTTGAACAGTACCCACGTCCTCTACCCCTATGCCAAGTCATATGAATGTAAACCATTCATAAGTTAGGAAAACTTGAACCAAAAACTTGAACCAAAAACTTGAACCAAAAACTTGAACCAAAACTTTGAACCAAACAACACCAACGCCAACACTGACGCCGGAGGTAGTAGAATAGCTCTACTATTCTTCAAATAGTCAAGCTAATAATCATATAAAGCTTTATATCAAACCAACACAGCTTGTTTTATGACCTTTTACATGGTTCTGTATATAAATTGATTCTTTATATGACCATATAAAAAAAAAACTTATAACCATATAGGGAATTGGGCCATATATATATATATAAGTAAAATTTATATATGGCTTGATCTATTTTATGTTAGAATTAAGTTATATAAAACTTTATAACTTTATATGGTCATATCAAATTATAAATAAATTTGGCCATATTAAACTTTATTTTTATATCTGTCTTTATCAAACTTTTATTTCATATATGGCAAATTCTCTATATGGATATATTTGGAATTTAAATGTCTATATGGCCCATATATCTAATTCATATCTAAGCCATATAAGAAAATGTTATATCGAACCATACAGTGTATGGGATTTCTGTAATGGTTAAGAGTATTCCTTTGCATAGCCCATCACTTTACCTTAGTTACTTTTTTAATTTTATTTCCCAAACTAAGAAATGATATTCAAGACCAATGTATTTAATGTAAAATATTAATCAAAGAGGTGAATTTCTTAGCATACGTTCACAAAGAGAAAGAGGAAGCCCATTCATGTACCAAGATGGTGATATTAACGCTTTAATATTGAAAGTATGGAGAATTATTATCTGTCACGTGAGTAGGCCTATACACATGAGTCCATCCTTAGACGTACGTACATGCTTTAAGAATTCTACAGGAATGCTTTGATGAAAAGGAAAATACATTTTCAAGGAACAACGAGAAATGGGCATATCAACAAAATACACTTGAAGCAGTCCGAGTGTGCACAATATCACGAGTCCGAGTGTGCACAATATCACGAGTTCATTAACATTTACAAAAGAATTTGCAGCATGTACTCAAGACATTTTGATCAAGAATTCACCAACTAATGCCCTACCCATCCAGCACTGTAAAGCTGTAATCATGCTTTGTATATATAACATGCTTGCTTCATTTAATACAATCCCATTCTTTCAAAACCTCTCCTTAAAATTAACACTCAAATAAATAGTTAATATCTCCAACAAGAATAAATATAAAGGGCAATATAGAACAGGAATGACTGCTTCACAAGACATCAAAGGGACAAGAAGTAGCACAAAAAAAGTTATGAACAAACACTCCAAAGAAAGCTCATAAAGTTCAGCGCATATATGACCTTTACTCAACCTTTACTCAGTTCAGGGAGTGTACACATTCATGTGCCGAGTGACACTGGGGGTAAAAAAAAAATGCATCACATTTTGGCTGCTTTCCAACAAGATCCAAGATATTAGGGTTTGCATAATATCCTGTTTCTGAACGTATAGTAGCACTATTCTCTCCAGCACATGTTTTGACACTTAGTTTTTGTTTTATGTGATATTTATTTAGTTTCTGCATGGAGCTAATTAATCAATAACTCCGTGGTTTCTGACAGTTCTTGAGCTTTGTCACTGTGGACATGTGCATCTTGACCCACTGGTATCGGCACAGTCATGCACACAAGTTATCCTATTTCTATAGTCATCAAACTTTTGAAACGTAGCCGGGAGAAGAGAAAAAACAGACAGTAGCAGGCTCTTAGTGTCGCTTTTTCAGAGGGGTGATCTACCCTGCCCCTCATTACCTCTACCCTACCCCTTTTTACTTTATTCCTCTACAGTTTCTTCATAAAGACATACTTTTGAGAACTATTTTTCCCTTCTTTTCATACTAATTACAGTTCCCAACTTCCAAAATACAAAAAAAAATCCAGGGACACTACTTGTTGTATTGATCAGTCCAGTGCACGCTCCCGATCAGGAGACCTCCCGATCGGGATATTGCTTGTCATCATAACCCACAATGCATCTTTCCAATTCAAATATCTCTAAAGATATACATAACGGTAAAATAGGTTTAAGCCAAAGGTAGGAAACAAACAGGCATGCGAAATATTTTAATTTCATTGGTGCAAAGTACAAAAAGTACAAAATCAAAGTACAAAACTTTAGAATAACAGAATTTGAAAAGCACAAATTTTAACGGCTGAAATTTGGAAGTTTTAATTATGGTCACTACGCATGTCTGGATCTCCCGATCAGGAGATCTCCCGATCAGGAGATCTCGATCAGGAGATCTCCCGATCAGGAGATCTCGATCAGGAGATCTCCCGATCGGGAGATCTCCCAATCGGGAGATCTCCCGATCGGGAGCATGGACCGGACTGTTGATTACTCCCTTATTTACATTTCAAGTGCCCTCGATGCTTTACCCAAATGTCATTTTTGGTCAGTTACACACTGCCCCTTTGTGGATAAATCTGGGGGTTTGAATAGTTCAGTTTCTTCAGGGTTCATGGGAATATTTGCAGAGAAAAGTGGGTGAGGATACAGCCTGAAAAGAATAGAGGTATGAGACGAGTGTGCAGGTCAATTTCTCCCCAAATAGTATATTTTCTAGAGCTGTGACTGTTTAGCGTGTACACGCTACACGCTCGCAAATCCTTGTAAACGTTTACTAATTACATCAGTGCTAGTAATCATTTTTCATAGTCAGTCTTGCCGTTAAAATCAATATGATCATTCAATTCAAATCACACATACATTCGGCTGACAAAATTCCAATCAATGACTTTTTACAAACTGTAAACCTGATTAGCATAATCCTTTTTAAATGTGAGAATCACAAATGCGCAGTAATTAA
This sequence comes from Chiridota heheva, assembly GCA_020152595.1. Classification (NCBI taxonomy): domain Eukaryota; kingdom Metazoa; phylum Echinodermata; class Holothuroidea; order Apodida; family Chiridotidae; genus Chiridota; species Chiridota heheva. Next base: position 960,014 of record JAIGNY010003782.1, read on the forward strand.
CTATGAATGGGGATATTTTGCACTTTGATTTTGCTAAAATCTGAGTAGGCTAACTTGTATAATGCACCGCGAATGTGCAGCAGTAAACAGTGAAATTTACAATAGGCCTAGGCCATAATTATTAAGGCTTTAAATCCCACCTAATCAAGGCCCGTTTTACAAGCTGTTAAATTGACCAACAAACAGTCAAAATACTTAAATCGTGACAATCAGTACATTTACATGTAAATATTACCTGATGAGTCTTATGAATTTTGCAAGAAAGAAAAAATATTGCAAAATAAACAAACATAAAAAGGTTTTGACAGAGCTGAAATTTTTGGTGCTTCGCAAAGATGGCGGCCTTTTTTTCGAGAGGGCTGATATTTCAGAACTTTCTGGATGGTGGCGTAGTTTTAAAATGTTTTACGGCGAGGTATCATAGTATGCAAGATTTTCACAGTAAAACTTTGAAAGCCGTAGCGGGTACGGCAAAAAAGTTATGCGATGTTGAGATTAAACGACATTGAAAGGAAGTTATCTGTTCTTTCTAAACTGAATTTCCATGCATATTTTCCATAAAATGATGATTTTTACTGTAGAAGTAAATGTTTACGATTTGGAAAGCAAAACTTAGGGTCTATTTGGGCAATGGATTCAATACTTTTGCCATACTGGCTGCGCGTAAATTTGAAGCAATTTTGGTGTATTTTCAATAATTACGGTACTAAACGCATCTAAACGATACACGCTCGAATCCCTCAACGTTCACAGCTCTAACATTTTCAGGCAAAATGTTAACATTTTAGTAAAATGTATTATTTGTCATTTAAATATCATTTTATGTCGCAGCGGCCAGAGTGTGGAATGGTCTCCCACAAACTGTAAGATCCGCTAGATACCTGGACAATTTTAAAACTGGTTTAAAAACATTCCTTTTTAAAAAAGTGTCTTGTTAATGTTGTACTGTTGTATGTTTATTCCAGCCTGGGATGAGTTTGAACTGTTTAAACTGGCTTGTTTTTGCAAAGCGCCATGAGCGCCTTTTGGCGGATACCGGCGCTTTATCAAGTATACATTACTATTATTATTATTATTATTATTATTACTATTATTATCATGGATAAGGATCTGCCAGAAAGCCACATATATTGTCCATCACAAATGTCCCTTATTATAACAGCTGTTTGTTTCTACAGCAAATCTGCATACCGTATTCGAAGTTATACGGGGCGCTCACGAAAATATAATTGCACTACTTTTTAGGCCCAAAGTTTTTTTTCTAATAAGCACATATGTCCCGGGCCCCATATAGTATGCTATTCGAAGTGCATTGTGTGAACTAGTTCTATACTAGCCCCACAATAACCACCACAAAGACATCGTGAGGTCAGATGCAAAATAAGCAAATAATGTAACAAAACTCATTTAATTCTTTAAATAAATCAAATAAATTATGTTATCAGCCAAAAAATGTTGGGTGGGCGCTTATTAAAGCAGGGGTACTTGATACGTTGAATATGGTATTTTTTACTTCATGTTGTTAGGGACTATACTCTGCAGTAGTTATTGCAATTCACATTGGATTTAAAACACAAGAGTGAAATATAAGGGTGAAAGAAAAAGATGCGTCTGTTCAAGTAACTTACATTCATGTTTGGTTTCTGGTAGGTCGCTACTTCTCCACAGACATATCATGGTTGCAAGGAGGAGAGGCCATACTAGCTCTACGGTCAACCGGATCTGAGAAAGAGAAGGAAAAACTTTAGTTTGGGGATGGAGCATTAATTGGGTTGAAAGAACGGATCTAGAAGTATTGAGAAATGACACTACATTGGATCAACAGTTCTATCAATTTTGCAGTAATTGAAGCTGCATAAATTTGAGAAACATTGACTTGTCAATTTTTCAACTTTAGTTCAGGGTTCATGCAAATATATCTTATATGCATTTGAAGTTCATATTTTACATATGCTATTATACTTTCGATTGAGCCGCTTGTATTTCTTTTTAATTTATTCATTTATATATTATTTTCTGTACGAGATTTTTTTCTTGTTGCTATGTATAAAAACATGTGACTTGTAAACTGGTAATGAGACCAATAAAAATGTTGTAAAAAAAAAAATCTATCTTATATGAAAGAGGAATTAAAAAAAAATATTGAAGAAAGCATTCAGAAATCTTATAGAGATACATGTATCTAAATTTAAAGTTTGGCATAATTTGTGTAGAAACGACTGAAATCAGACTAGTTGTGATGTCATAGCCTCAGATTCCTCAAAGTCTTTATGTATTCTATCATATTTTGTCCTGCAATTTTGTAGCTTAAGCAGAACCAAAAGGTTTTGTGGTTCCGATGCTTTTTCATATGATTGATTTACAAAATTTGTACTAACTGTCATGTCATTCCATGATATTTATTCATAAGCCACATCCACTATGCAAATCAATACAAATGTTGACAACAATAGCATTTGCACAATAATTAACGACATCATCAAAGCACGTATGATGCAAAAATGATTGCTCATTTATCCTATTTCAAGAATATGTCAGTAAACCCTGCCTACTCATTAGCATTCATGACATCACTACCACAACATTAGAGCATAGGTACAGACCATAACCCATCTGTGTACCACATACAGCATAAATCTAATATACCGTTAATGGTGCTTACATCATTTAGCACTTTTACATTAATGTATATTAATGCCATCTGTTGATAACATAATCATGTACACAATAACCAACAATATTATCATGCCCAATATGATGCAAAACAGACATACAGTTGCTCACTTATCACTTGTTCAAAATTTCTACTTGAAGCCCCACCTCTTATCAATATGCATGAATCACCACCAAAAACAATAGGGTACCTCCATAGACCATGGGCTATCTGTGTACCACACTAGACGTTAATCCAGTTCTTGAGATATCATGTTTACAAGCTTTTGATTTACAAAATCATATTAAGCCACGCCCACTATGCACATTAATAAAAGTCAATGTTTTTTTATAATAATGAACACATAAACATATGAAACAAAACAGAAATATGAGCATTTCCAGATTTTTACATTAAGCCTGCCTACTCATTAATATGCATGGCATTACAACTAAAACCAATAGGGCACATCTACGGACCATGGTCTACCTGTAAACTAAATATGACATAAATCTAGTTTACCATTGTTAAAATACCATGTTTACAAGCTCTTTTCAGCAAAATCATATTAAGCCCTGCCCACTACGCATATTGATTAAATTCAACATTTTTACACAATGAACATGTACACACCAGCTAACATCATAATTGTCCTGCATGTAAATATGAAACAAAACAGACATGCGGTCATTAAAATATAAACATTTCAAGATTTTTACATTAAGCCTAGTCTATGACATCACCATCAAAAACAATAGCGCACATCTACAAACCATGGGCTATCTGTGTACAAAATATGACATGAATCTAGTTTACTATTCTTGAGGTAACATGCTTACAGGCTCTTTTTAGCAAAATCAGATTAAGCCCTGCCCACTATGCATATTAATGAAATTCAACATTTTTACACAATGAACATGTACACACCAGCTCTCATAATTGTACCAAATATGAAAAAAACAGACATGTGGTCGTTAAAATATGAACATTTCAAGATTTTTACATTAAGCCCAATCTACTCATTAATATGCATGACATCACCATCAAAAACAATAGGGCACATCTACGGACCATGGGCTATAAGTGTACCAAATACGACATAAATCCAGTTTACCATTCTTAAGAAACGGTGTTTACAAGCTCTTTTCATGAAAATCAGAATAAGCTTTGCCCACTATGCATAATAATCAAATTCAACGTTTTTACATCATGAACAGGTACACATCAGCTAACATCATAATTATACCAAATATGAAACAAAAGAAACATGCAGTTGTAAAAATATGAACATTTCATGATTATTACATTAAGCCCCGCCTACTCATTAATATGCATGACATCACTATCAAAAATAATTGGGCAAATCTACGGACCATGGGTTATCTGTGTACCAGATATGACATTGATCCAGGGTACCATTCTTGAGATATCACGTTTATGAGCTAGCCATAACAAACATAAACACACACAAACGCACACACATACACCCATGCACACACGCCATCATGACCGAATAGGTTCCCGATGCTATCGCATCAGAACCAAAAACAAATAGAAATCCACTCACTGACAAATATTACATAATACATAGAATATTACATAATACATATTACATAGAGGTTACATACATTAAGTATTTACCGTATTTTCTCGAATAAACGCCCCTCTAATAAACGCCCCCTCCGTCATTTTTCATACTTTCAGGATGTAACAACGTCACGTTTAACTTACCGAATGTGACTTGAAAAGGCTGTAAGTCGAACGTAACCAAGTGGAAAATATGCAAAGAGTATATTCCATTAATAATCCATGCACAATAATGCTAAAAACACAAAAATCGCTTAAAGAAACTAATATCATAGGCTTAAAAGAAATTGCCATTCTTTTGTAAGTTACATTTTTTTCTTCATACTTAAATACCCTCGAATAAACACCCCCCTGTTTTCCAAATGCAACGCCCCGGGGGCGTTTATTAGAGAAAATACATTATTTGATAGTCTGGTTTGTTTATATTTAACGGCTCGGCAACAGTCAGAGTCAGATTTGCCAAGAGGGTGTTAAAAACTAAGGTGCTTGAGTTAGAACAGAGAGGAAAGAGAGGTGGGGATAGAGGGAAGGAGGGAGAGAAGGTGACTAATGGAAAAAAAGGTAAGGTAATAAAAGGACATTTTTTACTGGTCTCGAGATTCCAGGAGTCTTGCCAGGTCTTACTGAGGTAAAAGGAAGTGAAAAAATGGAGGTCTGAGTGTTGGATAGAAGGAGAGATGTGATTTGACAGAGCGTTGTTGGCGGCTCTGTCAGCTCTGTCATTGCCGGGAAGCCGACGTGCCTGGGGATCCAGAAAACGATAATTTGTTTTCCCTAAGGAGGAAAGAGAGTGAAGTTTATTGAGGATTTATAGGATGAGTGGCTTAAATCAGAGCATGTTTAGGATGCCAGTGAGGACTGATTTAGAGTCAGAGAAGTTAACAAAGCAGGGGCGGAAGGAGAGTTCAACAAAGTTTTAGGCCAGGAGGATGGCCTTTGCTTCAGCAGAGTAGATTTAGGCTCCATCGGGCAACCTTGAGGAGACGGTGAGGCCAGGACAGGCGGCTGCAGAGGAGCCTTTCTGTGTGAAGATGTTGGTGAAGAGGAAAGAGAAGTCGTAGAAATGTCTACTGAGTTGGCAGCATTTTGAGTGAAAGAGTGCTGGGGTTGCAGAGAGCTTTCCTGTAGGAGGAAAGGCCAAAGAAAACCTTGGAGGGATTGATAACCCAGGTGGGCATGGGAGGGATGGTGTGTTTGGCAATCAAGAAAATGTTGATGTTGGCTTTGGTAAAGTGAGAGTGCATCCATATCCCGAAAGGTGGGGGGATGTGTTCGTTGAGGTTGAAGCTTGGTTTGGTTTGTTGATGTTTACCAGCACCGCGACAGTCAGAGTCAAATGTGCCAAGAGGGTGCTAATAAATTATGGTGCAAAACTTAAGATAGTGAGGAGATAAAAGGTTTGTAAGGGATATAAGGGGGAAAAGCAGAAAAGAAAAAAAAAAATTGATGAAAAGAAAGGGGTGTGTAAGGTTAGGTGTAGAAAGGGAGGGGAGGGGGGAGTTAAATGTGGTGGAAGAGATTGTTGTTGCGGAGGAAGTTGATGTTTGAGGAATTGTTTTCAAAATGGTCCGAGATTGAGGATAGTGAGGAGAGAAGAGGATCTGGAGTACTGGTATAGAGGACAGGTTATGAAAATATGCTTGATGGCAAGATCGGTGTTACAAGTGGGGCAGAGAGGTGTAGGGGAGCCAGATAAGAGGTGTGGAGTGAGTAAGAGAGGAGTGGCCGAGGCGGATGCGGGTGACAACGATGTCTTCCCTGCGGTTGCGACTGTGCAGAGGGGTGTTGGTCCCGACTTTGGGTTTGATGGTGTGGAGTTTGTTACTGGTTTCTGATTCCAGGAGTTTTGTCAGGTTTTTTTTATGTAGTTGGATATGAGAGATGGAGGTCTGAGTGAGGAATAGAAAAAGGAGAGGCGATGTTTGGCAGAGCTTTGTTGGTGGCTCTGTCGGCTCTATCGTTGCCAGGGATGCCGACATGGCTGGGAATCCAGAAAAGGATAATATTCTTTACTAAGGAGGAGAAAGTGTGGATTTAGTTGAGGATTTGTAGAATGAGTGGGTTAGGCCAGAGCATGTTGAGGATGCCAGTGAGGACGGATTTAGAGTCAGAGAAGATCACGAAACGGGGGCGGAAAGAGAGTTCTATGAATCTTAAGGCTAGGAAGATGGCTTTCGCCTCGTTAGAGTAGATAGAGATGCCGTCGGGTAGCTTTGAAGAGAGGGTGAGTCCGGGACAAGCGACGGCGGCTGCAGAGGAGCCTTCCCGTGTGGAGCCATCGGTGAAGAGGAAGGAGTTAGTCGTGGAAATGTCTACTGAGTTGGCAGTATTTAGAGTGAAAGAAGGCTGGGTTGTGAGGAGCTCTTGGAAGGAAGAAAGACCAAGGTATACCTTCGGGGGGAGAATAGTCCAGGTGGGTGTAGGTGGGATGGTGTATCTGGCGATCGAGAAAATGTTGATGTTGGCTTTGGAGAAGTCAGAGTGCATCCAAATCCCGAAATAAATTGGCTTGTAAGTACTTCTATCAATATTTCAACAATTCATTGTATTTAATAGTTCTCCCATGATAGCTGGCCTTTAAAATCAAACTTTTATTCTTCTTACAATTTCAAATGCGATACAAAACTTAAACCCCCGAGTGAGTTATAGACAAGTGACAAAGATAAAAATTTAGTACAGTTAAACTTTTTTTACAAAAATATTTGCTAAAAAATGACCAGAATTACATTGATGTATACATTGGCATAGGAACATGTTCTTCATTGGGGGGGGCACAAAGATATGCTACAACACTAGTTCAATAGTAACAAATTGACTTATTTGAGGGGCACCATGTAGGTCACTGCAATATTGGGGGGAAGATTCCCCCTGTGCTCCCCCCCCCCCTCCCCCTCCCTCCTTCCCGGCTCCTACGCATATGGATGTATGTATCACAGCCTTTTTACAGGATGCATATTTTTCATGAAACTTCTGGTCAACTTACTATTACTAATACAAAAAGAAAATACCAGGGACAAAAGGATCTACTTAAGATGACAAACCGAAAGTTGAACAATAATTACAATACTGATATCATATGTAAGCAAAAATACAGAAACTGAAAGTTGGATAATAAAACCAAAATATGGAAGAAAAATAGATTGCATTGATCGCAAACATCCTTTAGATTTTAAGATTTACAGCACTTCCTGTACTCTAAACGGATGCAACATATCTTCATCAAACCTTATGATAATGAGGCGGGAAAAATACACATATTTTTTTTTTATAATTGTTTTGCATGTTTAAAGCATTAGTTCAGTGGTCAAGCAAGTTTATCTAAATGTTAAAGAGGACTTAAATTGGAACAAAACTTATGGTAACGGAATTATTTCAATATCTTATTCTCTTGGGAGATATTTAAGTGTCAATTTTGTTATCATTTGTGTAGAAACGACTGAAATCTACTATGGAAGGTTGACACCCACATTCTTAACAGTTGTTATGTATTTAAAGGAATAATTTGTTACCTTTTTGACTATTTGAATAATTTTTCCTGAAACTTTCTGCAGGTGGTATATAATCAACCCTCACAAATTCTGTTTCACTACTTTCCTGGCTTATCTAATCATTTTTGATTGAGTGATTTATTTTCCATCTTCATGCATATATTACAATTTTTATAATGAAAACACATAACAATTTATGAGAAAATGGTGGAAGGGCTTAGAAGCCGGGGCTTTTACAAGAAGCCCACCATAAAAGCCCATAGAAGCCCACCATTCTTACGCCACACAATTGCAGAAAAAATATAATAGAATACACATACAAAGACAAATGAGGAATTTTGAGGTTGTGATGTCAAAACTTAGTCTAGATTTCAGTCGTTTCTATACAAATGACAGAGAACTTTAAACTACAATTATCTCCTTAAGTAAATAAATACTGACGTAAAATGACAAAATAGATTTTTAGTATGATCAAATCTCATTTGGGATTTTCTGTGATATTTTTTGTCAGTATGGAAACACAAACTTGGCATTATAATTTTAAGTTTATAAATGAGCCCGAATGACGCATGCATGCAAGATTCGCAGTTTGAGCTCATCAAGTTGCATTTCCCACCAAGGACACAGATAAATTTGGTTTCATTAACAATCAGAAGGCTTTGCATATTATCACTCTACCAAAAAATATGTTTTTCGTGTTTTTAGGTGAAACTAAAGATACATGTAATTATTGATGATTTTCGATCCAGGCCCTATGCATTACTGTGCAGTGCGAACAAAAGTTACCGGACTGAACTCGACGTCACTAAAACCGTGAAGTCGTGTATTCTAAATAAGGTTTTTAATTTTCTATGTGAAAAGGTAAAAAAATAAAGTTTATATTGAAATTTCCACAAGGCCTGAAGTTGATGTTTGTCAGGAGTCGGATTGACGTTCAATCATATTTACTTTGTTATTTCTTATAGAATAAACTTGTGCAATATTATAATCATTTCATTGCTTGTAATTGTGTGTCAAAAGAACCTGTAACTCGATATTGTATTACCTATTTTTTGTTTATTAAGGGGCAATACATAAATATTTCGACATTTTCCGATAACTTATATTGATTTGGTCAATATTGAGTTTAAGGGTCATATCAATATATCGATATGATGTTTTCCACCAATATTGTACTATACATGAATTAATAATGAAGTTAACATGACAGTCAAACATGCACCTTTCCTCACTATACAACCGAAAAAAGTTTGTAACTTTGTAATAATATCAAAGTTGCAGGCAGTCAATAACTTTAACAGTTGATTAAGTCATCAATATTTCAATAAATATTACCTAAAATTATGTTCCACAGGCAGGAAATTCTTAATTCCGAACATGCAGTACTGTAACTCTGTATGTGTACAGGCCACTATAGACATTGTGCAATAATATAAGTAAATTATTATGATTTGTGATGGTTGAGCAATTGCAATTAATGAGATTTTAAATCCTTAAACATCGAGTCTAAATTCCTCAAAAGGAATACTGCATCCCCAAATTATGTGGAAAAGCCCTTAATTGTCACCTGAAAATAGATTTAAACCTCAAAACTAAAAGATATTTCCCACTAATTTGTCCATTCACACATACTTTCTGTACAGTAAGCAGCACAAGTACAAACAGTGTGTGTTGATTTTTGAGCCCACTCGTCCAATGTTTAGTAGCAAAGGACATTTTGTATAAATATTTATTGACTTCTGCATGTTCAGTGTCTTCAAAAAAGAGTGCAAAAATGATGCCCTTTGAGTAGGAAATTCAAAACAAGTGGGACATAGCATTCAAAGGTAAAGTTGGACCAATTTTACCCAAAAAGCTATATACCAGTTCCACGAAAATAGTGAAAAAATGATATGTTAAAACTTATGGAGTTTCAATGTTTCTGTGATTTATCTTTTGAGAAAGAGACAATGTGACAACATTCCTTTCATAATAATGGGTGTTTAATTGAAAATTTATGTAAATATTTTCATTCAATTCTGTAAATTTACTTTAAAATTTGTACTTTCCAATATTTTTGCTGGAGCAAGACTACCTCGTACAAAACAGTTATATTATTTCAATGTGACGTCTTGCAATTTGCATATTGATATTTCGATATATTTCTAGCAATATATCAATATTGTCTGAAGGTGAATATCGCCCAAGCTTAATTAATATTAGGTCATTATAAACTTGAAATTCCCAAACTATTTTTTTCTTTTATTTACTTGCAGGTGATCTTTTGCTACATGAGAATCCAAGTGCTCAAAATGGAATGTGCAGCAAATTGTTTTTGTGTTGCTCTGTGTGCAAGTAAGGGGATTCTTTTTTGAACATCTCCAAGTGTTTCCACTGCGGTGAAGGGAAAGCCATACGATGTAAATAGTCAAAAGGTCTGTTGCTACAACAGAAATTGGAACAAGCCATTAAGGACTAGTAGATTTTTTATGCCATCATGAACAAGCAGCCACCTGTTGGCAATTCTTAAGCACAAAACATTCACAAACTTTCCAATGTTTCTGAAGAAACAATCCAGTCTGAAATGAAAGCTGCAGCACAAGACTTTGGACGCTCCACATGTCAGAGGATGATACAATAAGTGACACAAGTGTGATTGATGTATGTGTCAGTTTTGATGGGACATGGTCAAAGACGGGTTATACTGCTAACCATGTACAGTGTAGGTATTGTTATCGTAATGGATACAGGGGCAGTCATAGATTGTGTGTGCCTTTCAAAAGTTTGTGGAGAGTGTGGTTCCTGCGCAAAATGGAACAAGGCCTGGTATTCTGCTCACAAACAAACTTGTCAAAAGAACTATGATGGAAGTAGCACCAATATACTGTAGAAACAGCCGCAGCTTGCATCTTGTTTCCAACAGGTCAGTTGCCATGCATAATATGAGGTATGCTCACATGGTATGTGATGGGGACAGCAAGGCTTTCACTGATGTTCAAAACACTATTTGGAGAATGACAGAACTGGGTAAAAGTTGGGAAATTGGACTGTATTGGACATGTTGGAAAACATATGTACAAAGCCCTGGATAATTGTATGGGAGCAGCCATTTTGTTTTCATAACATGCAGGAAGTGAAGTCATTAACTTAACAATAATGTTTTTCTTTATGAATTATAATTAATATCTAAATTTCTACTTAATGAGAACTGTTTTCATGGTGTGAGGGTCAAGGACATGTTTGTGTACACATGTTATTACCAAAACATTTCATAACTAAGTGTTCATGATTCTGGAAAGAAAACTTTATGTAAAATCATTAAAAAATACATTATTTCCTTATGAGTTATTGAGTAAAATTTGTTCACTTAACCATTACTCTAACAGCACTTTTCTAAAAATGCGCTCGGGAGGCGGAGTCAAAGATTGGGCGCCCAAAACAGCGATAATATCACCGCGTGGTGGAGTAAGGGTTAACATGGCAGGCTCTATGTGTTGAATTAAAATGAGGATAATTGAGATCATAGGAATAACATATCAACTTGCTGGTTTGGGTAATTTATTCAGATTTGTATCCTCTATTATATAAAGTAATGTTGTGTCTGACTTTGTGTCTCCTTTAAGCATGTTGGCTTTCAGTCCATTATTAATGCAGATCTTTTTTCTGCAGTGTGTTGTTTGGTACGTGTCCCTACAATATGAGGTGACAGCAAGTTAAGAATTTTGATTTCCAGTAAGAAAGTTTTAGTCATATGTTATGGATAGATTGGGATTAGATGAATCACTGCATTTATCAGAATATTTATACTGTTACATTTACACAATCTACATCTACTCCATCCAGTAATTATTATGCAAGAGGATCTGAGGGTACTGTATATAAACATATTTATTATTTATAGTTTTTATTGTTAAAATATATTTATTGTTAAAATATAGTGCATCCCTTTGATCTGAATAAATGAAACAACTCCATAACACTACTATTGTCTGTTTTAGCTTTTATCTTAATTTTAATATTGTAATTAAACATTTGGATTTTAGGATTTTTACTGTACTGTAAGATTTGTTTCCAGAAGATTTGGTTTATATATTCCAGCTGGAAATATAAGACCAGTTGGAATTACCTAAGACCATGTTGGGACCAGCTGAATATAAGCAAGAGCAGTTGGGAACCAAAGACCAGTTGGAATTACCAAGTCCAATTGGAAATAAGAAAGACCAATTGGAAATAACCAAGACCAGTTGGGAATCAAAAACCAGTTGGAATTACCAAGACCAGTTGGAAATAAGCAACACCAATTGAAAATAACAAAGACCAATTGGTAATAATGAAGACCAATTGGAAATAATGAATACCAGTTGGAAATAGCCAAGACCAGTTGGAAATAAGCAAGACCAAATGGAATTAGACCGAATTTGCAATATGGAAATTTTTTCCAATTGGAAAAGAATTTCCAATTGGAAAAAATCCTAACTGGGATTTTCTCCTAGGGCATGTTTGAAGAATTAGTTCAGTGGTCAAACAATTATATCTAAATATGAAAGAGGACTTAAATAAAAAAAAAAATTATGGTAAAGAAACTATTTCAATATCTTATTCTCTTGGGAGATATTTAAGTTTAATTTGTCTTATCATTTGTGTAGAAACAACTGAAATCTACTGATGGGAGATTGACACCCTCATTCTCACATTCTTAACAGTTGTTAATGTATTTCAAAGAATATTTTGTTAACTTTTTTTCCTGAAACTTTCTGCAGGTGGTATATAATCAACCCTTACAAATTCTGTTTCACTACTTTCCTGGCATATCTAATCATTTTCATGCCACACAATTGCAGAAGAAATATGACAGAATACACATATAAAGACAAATGAGGTATCTTGAGGTTGTGATGTGAAAACTAGTCTAGATTTCAGTCGTTTCTACACAAATGACAGAGAACTTTTAACTACAAATATCTCCTTAACGGAATAAGATTTTTGTATACCTTCTTCACCATTTTGTTTCTTTTGAGTTTCTCTTGCAAATAAGATCAACTTGCTTTAATAACCAATGAACTAATCCTTTAACAAAATTAATGCTTTGGTCCATGGGCAAGATTTTCTTAATGAAAATTGAAGGCAGGGGAGGGGGGAGGGGCAAAGTCAAAAGTGGGGGAATCAAACCACAAAATCATACTAAGATGCAAAAAATCACTATACAAAAGATATAAATTTGGAAAAAAGTGGGGCTGCTTTTGTCAACCTGCGCATAATAGCTTTTGAATCCCTAACAAAACCCCTTATAGTTAGGCCAAAATAAAACAACTGCACTGTAGTTTCCAAAATTACTATAAAATCCTACCTTAGTAATTTAATTTATTTAATTGAAAACATTCCTGCTTACAGCCAGAATTTCTTTAAAGAGGCGAAATTGTCATATGTGCACAACATTTAGAATTCCTTTCAATTTTTTTGATTGGTTAAAATTTTGCTGCACGATTCGTTGTCTCGTATTGCAAGGTATACAGTTATCTAAAATGTCTTGAAGGTCATTACACGAATTAGTCCAGTTGGTTACGGCCATCGGAAGCAATTTTTTTTCTTATCAACAGTCGTAAGTTCGAGTCCCGGTAGAATCGTTTATTGCGACTTTTGCTTTCATCTTCTTTTTTCTTCTTTTTCACAGTAATTTTCATTTAGTGACTATTATTGTAGTATTAAAATAATAATATTTCACTTTCGCTTTCTGACAAACGCATTGAAAAAAACACAAGTTCCTCGTCACAGTAACGTAATGCGCTGTGTATGTAACTCGCCATACACAACGTACATGCTATAGTGTCTGGCTGTACACACCATGGGAGTTCTCTGCTAACTCTATGTACAAACAGACAGTGGATCGGATCTTGCGTCCACAAGCGGAAGTGACGTCAAAATGTCGCATCCCCCAAATTTACAGTATTTGAATGAGACGAGCCTCCCTTTTAACTAATTTGGTTGCATTATTTAATGTCAGGCTTTTTTTATTTGTGACAATGTCAAAGAAAATATATTTATATTTCAGATCCCTAGAACATACTATAGATTTAGTTAGGCTGTAAATTAGTTTACTTTATCATTTTTTTCTTCTGAAAATGGCAAAAATCTTTACTGTCAACAATTTTATCCATCTTACAGTTGGTACATAAATGGAAACTTTACAAGTATCTTATTTTAACCTTTCCATATATGTGTGAATGACTGAAATGGCTGTAACTAAGCCTTCTAAATTGGCAAATCTTGGACATTTTCCAAAAAGTTTGTAATTATAATCCATGTATATTTCTACTAATTAAAAAGTGCTCTGGATGTACACTAATGAGGTTCATCAAAAGACTTTGTACTGACAGTGATTCATGAGGTATTATGATTCCCAGATTCATGGTACAGTAGTTCCAATACTTATCTTGTTCAAACTAGAAATCCATCAATCAAATAAACCATAAATCTATATGTGAATAGCATGATTGAGTTTTTTGTGGTGACGTGGTACTGTGTACACTCTACAGTGCAGAATGCTTTCTAGTTTTATGTAGAAATTACATACACCATATAGTATACAGGTTAATACTGATGCATATGATTTCATGCCTTTATTTTCGAAATCATTCTGGCGTCATCACAGCTACAATCGTGGCCAAAATTTGGGACAAATCCTCACTCCCCTCCATCAATGTTAAAAGTCGCATTTTACCATGTTATTTGCAAAGTCCAGAGGTCGAAATCTAGAATTTTCACCACTGTTCCACAGACGACGAGTAACTTTCCCAAATAATTCTGTTCTGGATCAGGTTCACCTTTTTCGCTGATAACAGGACAAACTCCTTTCTTCAAAATGAGACCAATTTACAACTACATTATACTTCGTAGCATCCAGTTCCCCACAGTCGTATACATGCAAGCAGACTGGCATATGTGTTATGCTTAAGCTAAATCCATCCAAACCATTAGGCGCATAGGGCCAGTGCTTATCCCGGTTTCCATGGCGCAAGTGGATGAGAGTATACGACTCCCCTAGATGGGATGCCAGTCCATTGCTGGCTTTATCCTTTGTAGCATCCAGTTGCATACAGTCGTATACGTGCAAGCAGACTTGCATATGTGTTATGCTAAAGGTAATCTAAATCCATCCCAGCCATTAGGCTTATTAAGCCGGTGCTTATCCCCGGTTTCCATGGCGCAAGCGGATGGGAGTATATGACTCCCCCTAGATGGGATGCCAGTCCATTGCTGGCTTTATCCTTTGTAGCCTCCAGCTGCATACAGTCGTATACATGCAAGCAGACTTGCATATGTGTATTCATGATTAATTGCACTGACAATTGCAGGCAATATGGGGAAAGCTTTTGCTACTGGAAGAAATTATTTTGATGGTAATCTTGTTTGACAACATGCAGTACATTTTTTGCTGAGCAGAAATCAAGTTATTGATCATTGATGCCACATGCTTGTGAATATACGTATTTTCTCTAATAAACTCCCCGAGGCATTGCATTTGAAAAACAGGGGCGTTTATTAGAGGGTAAAAGTATGAAGAAAAAATGTAACTTTACAAAGAACGGCAATTCCTTTTAGGCCTATGGTATTAGTTTCTTCAAGCGATTTTTGTGTTTTTAGCATTATTGTGTATGGATTAATAATAGAATATACTCTTTGCATATTTTCTGCTTGGTTACATTCGACTTACAGCATTTTCAAGTCACATTTGGTAAGTTAACGTCGTTGTTACATCCTGAAAGTATAAAAATGATGGGGGGGCGTTTATTAGAGGGGGCGTTTATTAGAGAAAGTACGGTAACACTATTTCACTGGAACACTGATGTTTGAAAATTCCCCTCAAGTGCACAATATTGAATGGGGGATCCGGGGCAAATGCTATTTAAAAAATTTGAGCAATTTTGTCACAAAACTTTTGGTCACGATTGCAGTTGCTACTGCACTCCCTCTGTGTGTTTTAAAAGATAGAATTTTTTCTAAGACAAATTGCCTATCATTTAAAAACATTGACCAGCCATGCATATTGTGTCAAAACTACAGTAATTAAATGCCACTGCATACTGTACTATGTGACTAATAATAATTGTGAACATCAAGACAACCGCCCACATCTACCATCCAATTTCCATTCAATCACAAATGAATTTTCAGAAAACAAAGATATTTTAAATTAAATAGCTTATACATATTTACCCAACATCATACTAAAGCAAGTAGTTGAATAATTGAACTGGTACAGTAGGTGAACATTGTAAAATAAGCTTCTTTTAGATACTGTACTATAGATACATGTATGTAGATACTGTACACATACAATGAATGATGTTTTCTGGTTAACATACATACATTTTCTTTAAAGAGGGAGGCTCGTCTCATTAAAATACGGTAAAATTGGGGATGCAATATTTTGACGTCACTTCCGGTTGGTACAAACAGTCACTAGCATGTACGTTGTGTGTGCCGAGTTACATACACAGCGCATTACGTTACTGTGACGAGAAACTTGTTTGTTTTTTTCAATGCGTTTTTGTCAGAAAGTGAAAGTGAAATATTAGTATTATAATACAACAATAAGTCACCAAATGAAAATTACTGAGAAAAAAAAAAGAAGATGAAAGCAAAAGTCGCAATACACGATTCTACCGGGGCTCGAACTTACGACTGTTGATTTGAAAAAAATTGCTTCCGATCGCCATAACCAACTGAGTTAACTCGTGTAATGACCTTCGAAGCGTTTTAAATAACTATATACCTTGCAATACGAGACAACGAATCGCACAGCAAAATTTTAACCAATCAAAAAATTTGAAAGGAATTCTAAATATTGTGCACATATGACAATTTCGCCCCTTTAAAAGCATATTCCAAAGCTCCATAAGGGAGTTAATGCAAATATAT
This sequence comes from Chiridota heheva, assembly GCA_020152595.1. Taxonomy (NCBI): domain Eukaryota; kingdom Metazoa; phylum Echinodermata; class Holothuroidea; order Apodida; family Chiridotidae; genus Chiridota; species Chiridota heheva. The sequence continues at coordinate 976,640 of JAIGNY010003782.1, forward strand.
GGACAAAACATATTGACTAAATTTCAAGTACTGTAACTTAGTTGTGCTGCAGTACATGAAATGTAGCTTAACGCACAGTAGTGTATATTTAAACAAAAAAGAACTATGATAAAAAATACCTAAAAAACTTTCTACAAAAATCTGACTGTAATGACCAATTTTTTTGGATTTACAGTAAGACTTAAGGGCATTTTGCGTTCTGTTTTTAGTAGGCTATTTATCTGCGACGTTCATAGATCTTTACTATTCCTGTATTGTACATTTTTGCATACTACACACATTAAAATGTCTTCAAAATTTTACCAGCTTTTCAACTCAGATACTAAATACACATACAAGTAAATTAAAAGAATTTACTTGGGACTAACCACTTGATGTTAGAAGAGTAAACACTCTTTCATGAAAAAGGACAGTCATTCTAAAAATTGCATTTCTTTTGTGATTTGTTTCATTTATATTATTTACCCTAGCCTAAGAGTAACTATAGAGTCCAATTTGATTTACAATGAGTGGAACTGTAGTCTCAGGTGGGGGTACCTTAGGGGGATTTCCCTAGAACACTTTCTGGTAAATTTGCAAGTTAGTGCAAAGAGTATGGCTTTATTCAGCTGAGTTGCTGTATGAAAAACTGGAATGCAACACCAGAAATAAGAGTGGTTTTAATTTTTAACAGACTTATAGATGGTTCAAATTTTCCAGTTATTATTATTACTTTTTATATCACAACTAAATCAATTGATCCTTAATCAATAAATGACCAATACTTACGAGATGAACTTCAAGTCTGGTGTGTTTGTCAGAGCTAGCCCAGTGAAGGAGAGTCCTGAATATTGAGCTCCCCTGTCATCTGTTAATGTGATGCGTCAATGTTAAAGAGACGAAATCGTCATATGTGCACAATATTTAGAATTCCTTTCAAATTTTTTGATTGGTTGAAATTTTGCTGCGCGATTCGTTGTCTCGTATTGCAAGGTATATAGTTATTTAAAACGCCTTGAAGGTCACTCAATGAGTTAGCCCAGTAGAATACGGCGATCAGAAGCAATTTTTTTCTTATCAACAGTCGTAAGTTCGAGCCCCGGTTAAAGCGTTTATTGTGACTTTGACTTTTATCTTCCTCTTTTTTTTTTCTCAGTAATTTTCATTTGGTGACTATTATTGTAGTATTATAATACTAATCTTTCGCTTTCTGACAAACGCATTGAAACGCATCGTCACAGTAACGTAATGCGCTGTGTATGTAACTCGGCACACACAACGTACATGCTAGTGTCTGGCTGTACAAACCATAGAGTTCTCTTCTAACTCCATGTACAAACAGACAGTGGATCGGATCTTGCGTCACAACCGGAAGTGACCTCAAAATATCGCATCCCCCAATTTTAACGTATTCTAATAAGACGAGCCTCCCTCTTTAATGTGATGTCCGTCACTTTGCGTGACTGTGTTGTGCGTCAATTACACTTTTGTGAGCGCAGGTACAGTCAATTTGAGACAAGATGATAGTCATTTGTGTGACTGAGGGGTGCGTCAAAATGCAATGACACACCCTGTCCGGGGTATAGGGAGTAGGACATTCAATTGATAGGTGCATTATTTCTACAAAACAGATCACTGGTAGTAGTGTACACAATTATAATGAAACAAGATTAGCATCGGTCTATAAACTTTGCAAATACCAACATGATTAAGTATTAAATATCATAACCAACAAATAAGTCTTGACGAACATACATGTGTACATGATAGTGCAATACAGTGTACATTTCCCTACAGTAGTCTCAACAAAATAGGAATCGCCATTTTTTTTTAAACTATTAAATTGCAGTTGCTCAAATAATCTCTCTTCATTCAGATAAACCTTGTTTATGTTACGGATTACACAAGCAATAACAAACAATGGTATTGTTTATTTATAAAGATTACTGCACAGCAATTAAACTAGGATTACACCAGCAATAACAAACAATGGTAATGTTTATTTATAAAGATCACTGCACAGCAATTAAACTCCCTTACCTTTCTTTAAAAGCAAAATTGAGTCAAGAAATATGGTGTACTCCAGCTACTGTACAGTAGAATTTGTCAAATTGTATATGTAGTCATGTAGCACCCCACCCCCTCCCACCCTCTTTTCCCCTTCCTGCCAAATGTCAATATTTTGGAGACATCTTTTGAATGATCTGTACATAAAATACTGTATAAATAAGATAATCTCACTTGATCCAGTCACTCAGGTTCAAATTATTTTTCATAGAGGTCGGCTCAACCCTCCCCCCTCCCCACATTAAATATTTTGGCTACGTGCCTGATTGTAGTTCAAAATTAGTTAATTGTAGTGACTCTTTTATTTGGAGGCATCAAACATGTACTGTACATGAATAGCGTAGTAATGAATTAAGGTATTGTATATTAAGGTATAGTAGAGTGTTGTCTCTGTTTACTTTCTGGTGAACAACAACAGAATCAATATTTACTTCAAAACTCTTCAGGTAATAAACACAGGTTAAGAGGGCTTATGGACTACTAATGACACTGTCTTACAAGTCAATTTAAAGGAACATACTTTTAGAGCTAATCTGGTATAAAAATCAGGTTGATATTATATTCTGTTCAGGAGATATGGATTTTAAAGATTTCCCAGTTGGATTTTAAAGCTTTTGTACAGTATGATGAATTTGTGTTTGATGATGTCATAGAGGCAATTCCATTGCAAATGTTTATGTATTTCTTTGAATGTTAATTAGTTGTTTCTGTATGATTAGAAACAATTTTCTAAAAGTTGTTGAAGTAGGGTATATTTGACAATGTATATAAATACTTAACTTTGATCAATTTATTTTTCTTGCAGGTTTTACTAATAAACTAGAGAGGTAGATACCGTCATGGTTCGAATGCCCATGCAAATTGACATCCATATCATATGACCTGGCCAATTATAAAATGGCATCTCACACTAAGTCCCACATGGCACCCCATGTCCCACATGGCATCCCATGTCCCACATGGCATCCCATGTCCCACATGGCATTCCATGTCCCACATGGCATTCCATGTCCCACATGGCATCCCATGTCCCACATGGCATTCCATGTCCCACATGGCATCCCATGTCCCACATGGCATCATATGTCCCACATGGCATCCCATGTCTCACATGGCATCCCATGTCCCACATGGCATCCCATGACCCACATGGCATCCCATGTCCCACATGGCATCCCATGTCCCACATGGCACCCCATGTCCCACATTCTATCCCATGTCCCACATCCCATCCCATGTCCCACATGGCATCTCACCGCATGTCCCACATGGCATCCCACCCTATGTCTCACATGACGTCCCATAGGCTGCATAAGAAGTCTCATCCTAACTATCACAGTCCCTGATTGAGCATACTATGTATGAAAGTGTCAGTTCATATAATAACTTATATGCAAATGAGTTGTTAAATAAGAAAAAAAGCTGCAGTCCAATAAGTAAGCCTGATATAGTCCTTGGTGTATACAACATGGTAAATATTAAATTATATGTCCCTCATGGCCCCCATCCATGTCCCACATGGCATCCCTCCCTATGTCCATATGCAATAACATCCATCCTGTCAAACTCCCTGACTAAGCATACTAAATAAAAAAGTCTAGTCAGGTCATATGCTGTAGCAATTTTATGCAAATTGTATGCAAATGAGCACAATAATAAAGGTGGAGTTTAATAATCATGCCTGATACAACTATTGGAGCCCAAATATTTTAAAGAATTTTAAGGATTTTAAATCTCAAGTGCTACAGGAGAGACTTGAGGATCCCTGAAGAATATTGGAAAATTATATCATTTTACAGGTATCTTCTAAGAAAATATCAAATGTTTTGTAGATTTTTTATGGAAACTAGTCTTTAATCCTGTCTTAAGTATCTCTGAAAAACTTTAACATTTTATAAGGAAATTCTAACCATCCATCAGGATATCTAAAGAGACTTTAACTTTTTCTGAGGAATTCTGAAGAAACTTTAACATTTTTTGAGGAATTCTCAAAAAACTTTAACATTTCTGAGGAAATCTCAGGAGAAATCTGTGGACGGCCGGACAGCCAGACGGAAGTAATCGCCATTACATAGGTTCGCAATATGCTTTACATGCGAATCGAATCAAAAAGGATGATATAATTTAATAAAATACATCAACTTTGTGGGAGAATGTGTTGCTGTGATGTCATACTGAGCCTTTTCCTATTCCTTTTTTGGCATTTTTTGTGAACCTTAAAATTTTAATATCTCCTGGTAGGAATAACATATCAACATGATTTTTGTACTAATTTGTTTCTCTTTCTTATGAAAGGTTACAAATAAACATGGGAATATTCCTTTGAGTACATGGACTATTCCTTTAAGAACATGGGACAATTCCTATAAGAACATGGGACTATTCCTATAAGAACATGAGACTATTCCTTTAAGAACATGGGATTATTCCTTTGAGAACATGGGACTATTCCTTTAAGTACATAGGACTATTCCTTTAAGAACATGGGACTATTCCTATAAGAACATGGGAATATTCCTTTAAGAGCATGGGAATATTCCTTTAAGAACATGAGACTTTTTTTTTTGAGAACATAAGACTATTCCTTAAAAACATAGAGGACTATTCCTTTAAGAACATGGATTATTCCTTTAAGAACATGGGAATATTCCTTAAAAACATGAGACTATTCCTTAAAGAACATGAGAATATTCCTTTAAGAACATGGGAATATTCCTTTAAGAACATGGGATTATTCCTTAAGAACATGAGACTATTCGTTTGAGAACATGGGACTATTCCTTTAAGAACATGGGATTATTCCTTTAAGAACATGGGATTATTCTTTTAAGAACATGGGAATAATCCTTACAAACATGAGACTATTCCTTTAAGAACATGGGAATATTCCTTTAAGAACTAGTGACAACAAGGATTTACTGGAATTCTTATAAAAAAGATGACTGAATTCTGAGAAGAATAGCAATAAATTCTGTGGTTTATGAGTTACTGCTGATCAAAGTTTCAGGAGAAAGAAATTAATATACATACATGTAGGCCTATAGCATATATGCAAAATTTATGACGAGGACATCAAGTGATTTGACTGAATACAAGCCACCCTCTTTACTTTCTTCCTCAATTCAGCCCGATAAACAGAGGTGCAGTACATTTAGAATTACCAAAGTTTTTGATTCGGGCATTACACTTACAAAAGAAAGGGGAGGGGCACAAACTGTAAATATACAGGCAGACAGGGGTGTGGCCGAATGATTTCAAAGATTGTACTTCAAATTTACTTCATCGTAGTGACCCTTTTATTTGTAGGAATCAGGCCAGCGCCCGAAATCAACGTAGGCCCGCTAGCCCTGGGCAAGTAGAATTTATGTCCGAGCTAGCTGAAACTGATCTTTCTGAGCCCGCCGGGCAAGTAACCAGAAACAAATATATACCTTAGACTTTTCAAAAAAACATTATTACACATCACTTACACAAGCCAAAATGCATAATTGTCCACTTCGATAAGGTTGAAAAGCCATAATCAACGAAAAACTTTACGAAAGATTATACTTATTTACCGATTTTGCTATACATAACGTTAGTTTTACGATTGGGGTATGTGAAAATATATTTGATCCGAAAGAAAAGCATCGTTTACTTCTATCTTTTCTCTGTAGGGACCAAGGTTTTTAAGCTTTTTGATGTACGTTTTCTTGGGCTAGTCGACACTCCATTCGGGCTAGTAGAAAAGGAGTCAAGCTAGCCCGACGGGCTAGTGGTTAAAGTGTGCTAATTTCAAACCCTGAATCAAACATGTACTGTAGCGTAGTAACGAATTAAGGTATTGTAAAGTAATGACTGATGTTACATTTTGAGCAGAAAATTACTCACATAACATCCTCTCATTTCCCACCTAAATGATTTAAGTTCATAATGTTTTGGTTATTTTATACTTAGGGGTTTTAATGTATCTGATGACACACACAAACAATGAATAATATGAGGTATGACTGAGAGGGCCAGATAAAATGGCGAAGTTACTGACATTACAAAAAAAGGACATTGGAAAACGTATCTTTCTTTACTTGAAAATTCTCCCCAAACTTTACATAGATTATAATCAATCAAGTGCTCAAAAACAACATTTGTTAAGAGACCCTTCAGTGATGCATACGGAAACTGGTTGAAAATACTCCACAATCTAATAGAATGGTTACAAAAATGGCGTGAGGCTGCACTCATGAGGATGCTCTAATGAGAATTTGCACACATGACGATTGCACACACGAGGATTGCTGATTTTGCTGTTAGAGGGTTACACTCTGGAAGCAGGGGCCCTTAGGTGGGCACCTGAACCCCCCACCCCGAGACCCCACACCTTTTAAGCTTGCCTAAATTCATTGGCAGCATTGCCCATTCCAGTCCCCCAATATTGAATTAATTTAATCTTTATTTCCACATAGTTCCACTTACAATATTATTCATACATGTACATATTTAAAGGTTTTTTACACAAAAAAATTACATCAATATGATATGAATTTAAACATAAAGATAATACAAACAATTACACAAGTAAAGTCAAAGGTAAATAAACTGATGAGAACGCACACCAAAGCGTATGAATGAAGTGTAAGACAAAACAAGTTAAATTGCATTACTAGGAACATGTGGGGGAGACCCAAAGGAAGCAAAGCTTATTTGGATTAGGCCACCCAGGAAGGAAATAAGCAGTAAGGATAAGTAAGAAAAAGAAAAGAAATATAAATATCTGAAAGAAAGTACCAATTAAAAGATCCTTCCCACCCTACCTCTACCCTCTTTCCTACCCTTCCCTACCCCACCCTCCCTACCCCTGCCCCTACTTATTCATTCACCCTCCCCACTCCCATCCCACCCCCACCCCCAAAAAAAGAAATGGTCCCATAAAGACTTCTGACTGACTTTTTAACAAGGAGGCCTTAAGCCTATTTTTGAAGATGGACAAAGATTTTGAGTTTAAGACATGCTGATCTAAAGAATTCCAAAGCTTGGGGCCAGTGAAATTTATAGCTTTATGTACTAAAGAAGAATATGAGTGATGTTGGAATAATTTTGCATTATTCCTCGTATTGTAGGAATGCACTGCATTAACAGGAGTAAACGAACTTGCAAGATGTGAAAGTAAAAGACCATGGATAGATTTGTACATGGAGATTCCTAATTGATACCTGAAGATATTGAAGACATTTAGAATGTTAAGATCATAAAATAGAGGTACAGAATGTTGCATATATGAAGCATTACAAATAAACCTCGACGCATGTTTTTGAAGCCCATAAATCTTGCTAAGTAAAGTAGGAAAAGCATTTCCCCAAATGATGTTGCAATAAAACAGATAGGGTAGAATAAGGGTGTTGTAAATAGTAAGATATCCCTCGATATAAATGATTTAAGTTTATAAAAAAATTCCAATGGGTTTCAAAATAATATTTGCCACTTTTTGAATGTGAGGCTTCCAATTTAAATTTTAATCAATGATTACACCGAGAAATTTTGTCGAATGAACAGAAGAAATACTACACTTGTCAATCTTTAGATCGATTTTGGTAATGGACTTTTGGTACGGGTAAAATATCATAAAATTAGTTTTATTTGTGTGTTCAGAGAGAGAGCTTGTTTGCTTTAAACCAATTGGATACATTTATAAGTTCCTTATTCATTACACTCTTGGCTTTTTTAATAGTCCGGGAGCAACCCGAAAAACTGGGTACTTTGAAATACCAAAAAAATTGGGTACGTTGATGTATTACGTCATCGCTTAATCCTACACATTTGACTAGCGCACACTAAACGTATTGGGTTTCTAATTTTCCACTCTGGATTGTCCAAAATTCACTGGATATCCTAAAAATTTGGAGATGGATAGTGAATAGACATTCAAAACTTTTTGCCACTGCTTTCTGAAATTCACGGTTGCCTTTTTGAGATAATAAATAAAACAGATTACGAGCAAAAAGGCGACGATGAATTTCAAAAAGCTACAGCAGAAAGTTTTGAATATCTACTTACTATCCGTCTCCATACTTTCATGATATCCAGTGAAATTTTGGACAATCCAGAGCGGAAAATTAGAAACCCCATATGTTTAGTGTGGGCTAGTCAAATGTGTAGGCTCATGCGATGACGTAATACATAAAAGTACCCAATTTTTGGGGTTGCTCCCAGACTGTTTAAAATCTGAATGAGTAAACAAAATATGAGTATCATCTGCAAATAATAGGAAAGACAATCAAATTGAGGTCCAGCGAAGATATATATAACAAACAACAGTGATCCTAGAACAGAACCAGAACCTTGAGGGACACCACAAGTAATATGTCATCGTAATTAGGATTGATTGACAATGTCTACTAACTGTAGTGTAGCGGTTATCATACCTGTCTACAGACCACGAGGCCCTGGGTTCAAGCCTGGGTTGGGTAGACACGCCAGTGCACCACAACTGGTTATTAAAGGCCGTGGACATTGACTTGGTTGTCGATGTTATGTCTGTCCGTACGTCGTACCTGTGTTCTCGTCAGGGTCGTATTAGGCGTTTCGTGATAGCATTCTTACTATCATAACCGAATACGCAGGCGACGACCCCATCATTGTAATTGTGTGTTCACTCGTCGTCGTCGATTGATTGACTTAGGAGTTTATAAACTGTTGTCTATCGGTAAGGTAACTATGAAACCAGTCTTATGTTAACCCATGTACATGTATGGCCGTAATGATAAAGTTTGTCTAAGAGAATGTTATGATTTACAGTATCGAAGGCATTTAAAAGATCAAGAAATATACCTATAGCTAACTGTTTATTTTCAAAGGCGAATGAGATTTTCTGAATGAGGTCAGAAACAGCCATAGAAGTAGAAGTATTTTGCCTAAACCCATATTGAGAATTGTTGAGTTTTTTGTATTTACAGAGATATGCATTAAGTCTGTTAAAAAAAGTTGTTCTAATAATTTTGAAAAAAGGAAGAATAGAGATAAGTCTATAAATTTGAACACAACATTAGTTGTTCTGCTCCTTAAAGTTTTAAACAGTCAGACCCGGCCTGATACATAACCAGGTCGGTCAGATTTTTCCTCTTTATTTTCTTTATTCTGAAAACCTTAGTTGTTGTGGAAGTTGGTGCTGAGTATCATATTAGCAATGGATGAAGTCCTTATTGTGTGGTTATTTTAATTAAGAGAAAGTGGTCTCACTATTTGCTATAGTAAGTTTGTGGTTATGATTTGCTGGAACAAATTTTTAAGGAGAAGGACAAGTCATGAATGAACATCACCAGATTTGAATAAAGGTATTACTTTAGCAACCTTAAGATTACGATTTACAATACCAGATCTTAAAGAAACGTTAAAAATTTAAACTAATGGAGTCAATAGTACTTTTTATAACATTTACATGAATATTGTCAAAACCTGGGCTCTTATTGCTACACTGTTCTAATGCAAGCTTTAAAATGTCATCATTATTAGTGGGATACATAAAAAAAAAAATCATTTAAAAAATCTCTGAAATTCATTTTTTCATTCTGCCAGAGATGGATTGAACCCGGTACCTCTAGCTTGTAAAAGCTAATGCTGTGACCTCCAGACCACTTAAGATTACATAACAATACTTTTTCTCAAAATTCAGGATGTTTGATCGAATTCACCAATAATGATCTACTTACGTGTGCTGTACTTAACAGACACACACACACAAATGCCAATGATGGTCTTATCTTTTACTATTGACTATCAGTAGTGTTTTATTTACAAAACAATAAAATTTTTTTTTTTTTTTTTTTAAGATACAGTAGGCCTATAATCAACTAAACCAGGGAGTTGTCAACTCCCTGACTAAACAGACTAATACAGGAAGTTATAACCCACTGTGCAATATGCTAACTGTTCACAACATGAAATGGAAGTGAATTACAGCTCTATGCTTGGTGGCACTTGAATAAACATTATGGCGGAATTATAGACAGGAATCAGTCTAATGTATACACTATGACAAGATGCATTTACAGCAGTAAATTATCAAACCTGATAAATAATTCCATTTAATTCTTAATCTTCATTAATGATATTGATGTTTCCCTTGGCTCCAAGATTTGTAAATTTGTGATGACACTAACTTAGCTGTACAAGATTGTCGATGATGCTAGGGATTCTTCACTTTTGCAAACTAATCAGGATAAGTTAGTTTCTTGGTCCCAAACATGGCAGATGTCATTCAATGTTGATAAATGCAAAGTTATTCATTTTGGTCAAAACAATTTGGCTGTTCATTACTGCATGTATGGTTCAAATCTTGGTTGTGTTGATCAGAAAGGGATCTAGGTGTTGTCATTACTAGCAATCTGAAACCTTCTAAACAGTGTGCTTAATTAGCAGCTGCAAGGGCAAATAGGATGCTTGGTTTGCTAAGAAATTTTTGTTTTCTTGGTAGAGAGGTTGTTTTTAATTTGTATAAGCAGTTAGTCAGGCCTCACCTTGAGTATGTTATTCAGGCTTGGGGTCCTTTTTATGAGAAGGATAATTTCATTTTGGAGCAGGTTCAGCAAAGAGCCACTAGACTTATTCTTAAAGTAAGGAATCTCTCTTATGAATCTACATGTAGGTTGCAAATTCTTGGTTTGGCCACGCTTGAGTTGAGAAGAGTACGTGGCGATATGATTCAGGTTTATAAGTTCCTATCTGGTAGTGATGCTTTGACTTCCTGTTATTTCTTGCATGTTTCAGCTAATCCTCATGTGACCGTGTTAACAGTTTGAAGTTAACCAAAGAGTTCTCACGGATAGATATTCGGCGTTTTAGCTTTTCGCAAAGAGTTGTTAATGAGTGGAATGGTTTGTCTGAGTAGGTAGTTAGCTCCAATTCTGTTCACAATTTCTCAAGGTCAACATTGATAAGTTCTTTACTAACTCTGGGCGTCTTTGATTTTTTTTTTTTTTTTTTTTTTTTTTTTTTTTTTTGTGGTGGTGGTTGTGTTAGTTTGGGCTTTTTATGGGGGACGAACCCTTCTTATCCAGTAATCTTGTTATTTTATGTTGTTATGTTAACGTCTGTGGACAGCAACATGTTGCTAAATTCATTTTAAAAACCAATATTGACGTAATAAGCGACCATACTCTAGCGCCGACCCAACATTGTCTTTGGCTGATAACATATTGTATCCCAACATAAATAATTCCTACATTACTATAAATTTCTTTCATATGTATGAACAGAACTCTGTGTACATAACTGGGTTCTGATTGTTTCAATCATTAGAGAATAATCCTGGACGTTTGGTGTAATAATACATACACCAAAATTTGGAGCTTGATCGTATTCATTCAGATTCATGGAGGCCGCCATTTGAAGTATAGTGATAACGTTAAGTCAATGGGGATTTTTAATGAGAATGCAAGGGGGGGGAGGGGGTAATTGGGTAATTTTGAAAGAAAAAAATGATATCAAATGAATATTCATTAGATTTGACCACAGACTTTTCAATTTCATCGTGGACTTGGCAATAAAAGAACAAATGACTTCCGTTGACAGGTCGTTGACCTTTTGAACAGCCCTCTCGACACATGATTTTGTGCTGGCTTAGTCATTGCTGATACTGTGTACATGCATCATACGTTACATTACACAAATACTACCATTCTCTCAGTAAAAATCCCATTGGTATAACATTATCACAAGTTAAAATGGCAGCCTCCATGGATCTTTATGAATACGAAGCTCCAAGTTTTGGTGTATTTTCTTATTACACTAAAAGTCCAGGATTCTCCTGACTATTGAGCATCATGGGGCATTAGGAAGGAAAATTTCTCATAATGTCACAAAGTTTTAACGAAAGTACAGCAGCTATTTTTGGCAAAGAGCTTTTAATATATTCCAGGTTTCTAGTTTTGTTTGTTTTTTCCCAGAGGGGGTGCTCCACCCTGCCCCTCATTGCTTCCACCCTGCCTCTCATTGCCTCCACCCTGCCCCTTTTCACTAAGTACTCTACAGCACATGATTTTGATAACTATTTTTCACCCACAATGAATATTCATGATGTTTGAAGCCCATCCATGTCTTCAAAAACTGTTTTTACGGTGATTTTAGTTACTTTTATCGAAGTATTCACTGGGCTACTTTTCATTCCGTAAAAAATCGTCTGATGAGCTCTCTAAAGTATGGTCAAGTTCAAAACACTGCTATCGGGCTATAACATTTTAGCAGGGGTAATATGTTTTAGATTATTTGAGGGTAAAAAATTAAGATATTACTTATAAAGTACAATTATATAATCTAAACATTCCTTGGTGTTTTAATTGTCAGTGAAAAATCAACCAGCAATTTATCAAAACATCCTAAAACGTATTTGCAGACGTTTGAATAGTTGATCACAAATGTGCAGTGACTAAAAAAGATGGCAACCAAAACATCGAATCTGAGAACTTTATCCCGTCATGGTACTAAATAGGTCAAGATTTACGAAAAGTTTTTTGGAAAAGTGTATTATTTAGACTAATTGGTATAAAAATATCCAAAAAGTATGTTATTTTTCAATCATCAATTTTCTAGTGTGAATTTTGAAAAACAAAGGAATTGTACCTAATTTATAACAACCCTCGTATGGCAATCCCGATGCCAACCCGTACTGAGAGATGTGTATAATAACTAGGGTTTGTACAGCATGATCACCTTCCAAGCAGGGAAGGCATTTATCCTATTTGTTCCAGAGATTGAAATCAAAGGATACAAAAAAAAAAAATACTTTAATATTTTCAGTTGTATTCTTACTTAAACATTACAAATTTCAAATATATAGCATAAATTCAAAATATGATTCAATTTTAAATTTAAAAGAATATATCAATTTTTTTTTTTATAAATACTGTATGCCTCTTTTTTAAAACCCATGACTACACTGCTCTACTTGGAATTGTATGCTCTTTGTCGTATGGGGAAAGACAACAGCAAATATCCACTGTAGATAGCAGTATTTACTGTACTTATCTTTTCAGATCACAACATGATTTAGATGATCATTACACTATCAATCATCTAAACAGCAAGTAAATTTATATAATGTTGAGTGCAGTTTGTTTAGAACAGTGAGAGGATGTTAGAGATTACTGTACAGAGTGTACTGTACATAACGACTACATTTGTGTTTGCCTGTATTACATGTCACTGAGAAACAATAAACCTGTATTATATACTATATGATTTAGATGATCATCTAAATCAATCATCTAACATCAAGAATGATCAAGTCAATTTAAACAATACTCTGAATGCTGACTTTTTAATGTTTTTATAATCACTGAAAGGAATTTAGCACTTGTTACAGAAATGTACAAAGCATACATTACTAACTTAATTTGTGTTTGCCTGTACAGTACATACATTAGTACATGGCCCTGAGAAGCGAAATAGGTAACAAGGAGTCTCTACTTTCCAACATTTTCCAAAACTCTAATAGATAGAAGAAATGAAACAGGGAGACAGAGAAAAGTAGAAATGGAGGAAAGAGGAAATATCTTCCATACTCACCCCTACCCCGTCCCCCACCCCAACAACACAACTGCACAATTTATACAGAAAAATATATAAGTAAATATCATGCGACAACAAACCCTTCAATTGAAGTTCTTCCCTTACACATATATCCTCCGCATGACAGTATGATATCATAACAACACAATCTTGAGAAAGTTATCTTGCAAATAATTACGAGAAATTCAATTTCAAGATGACTTACCTTTTTCCGAAATCTGGTCTTCAAATTTTTCCAACATAGAAGTTGTAACTGTCTGAAGAATTTCATCTTCAAACTAGTTCAAAAAAGTGTCACAAAGAAAAGGCTAAAATCGTGTTGGCTGATGTTGTTCGGTTAGTACATTGGCTGATGTTGTTCGGTTAGTACGTTGGCTGATGTTGTGCAGTTAGTACGTTGGCTGATGCTGCTCGTTTAGTACGCCTTATTCAGTGTGAGATCTACACAGTAGAAGCTCTAATATCAAAGTTAAGATATGTACAGGATTGCATCCACTAAAATTCTTTTCTTCATTGCATCTGGAGATAACTTGAGATCTGAAAGTGAAAAGAAAAAATACATAACTTTACAGTTTGAGCAACTATTAGGGTGTTTCAGCTGATGTCATGAGGTCACGTGACTTTGTTTACATCACCATTTTGTTGGGCAAAAACGATCGTCTGCTGTACACTTTCTTAGACTTACAAACGCTTGCATGTTGTTACATAAGAAAATTTGTGTACATAGTTATGCCGGAATCTTGCTGTACCATTGGTTGCACTAATAGACGTGTGCCAGAGAATAAAAAGACGTATTCTTGATTTCCATCTGATCCTGATCGACGTTCGAAGTGGCTTTCTGCTGTAAGACACAACGTCTGTCAACCTTCGGTATAGGATTTGCAGTGAGCACTTTATGCCTGGTATGTACGCTTTGTCTGCGTATAACGAACAATCAGATGGCACTCACGTTAATGTTACTCTTCGTATACCCGGTGAATATATAAAATGTTAGGAAAATATGAAGTAAAATCTCTGCCGCAAACAATAAAAATAAAATTTGCTGAGCTGCTAGGTAGGTTAGCGTACAGTATGTTTGTTGTACATGTGATGTGACTGAGCTGTGTGAAGACGTGTGAAACACAACGATGCTTGCCTGGCAAAATGGCTTTCAGATGAGTTAGAGTCACGTGAAGAAATCCCTTAATAGAGGTACCCCTATATGGACAGGTAGAGATTTCATATTCATTAAAAAAAGAGTTTTAAATTCTGAACAGAATAGTCTTGAAATTATGACAAATTCTCTGTAGTTTCTGAGTGATGGCTAATCATGGCTCAAATACTTTGTAATGCATGCAAGAGCTGTGATTGCATGCAAGAGCTGTGATTGCATGCAAGAGCTGTGATTGCATGCAAGAGCTGTGATTGCATGCAAGAGCTATGATGCATGCAAGAGCTATGATGCATGCAAGAGAAGACAACTCAAAATCGATTCTTTAATCTACTGTCCTAAATTTCAGTCACTGAAAACAGGGTTTGAAAAACCACTCGGCTGCTCGCCATGAAAAGTTGTGGAGAGTAGAAATATTATAATATACTGTGGTACTCGATTATACTCGTTAAGTTGTATGAATAATTGGCGAGTAACTTTTGCTGTAATTTTCCAACCGTTACTAAAAATCCCTAGATGGTTCAGCTCCGTCTCAATTTGATGGAAAGTATGGACTGGAGCGGGTAGAGTTAAGGGTTTTGCTCAAGGACACAATGCAGCACTCATGACAGGAATCAAACCTGTACCTTTTGAATACGAGCATGACTCCTTAAAATCTGAGCCACTGCACCTCTTGGAAGGATTGTAAGACAATAAGTTTAAAAATTACATAATGAAATTAATAGGTTCCCTTCAATGTGACATCACAGATTTACATCAAGATTTGCAAAATTTATAATAAAGGTCTTAAAATTCAAAATTCTATAACATTTTCAATTTCCAACTGAATTTGAAGAAACCTTTTTGCTATTTTCATAGTTTACAGCACTTTCTATCAGTCACAGAACGTCAGCAAAAATGGACGGAAATAAAATAACTGCTAGTCAAACGTGGTATACATGCTTCCACAACTAAGTAGGAATACAAATTAGTATGAAATTGGGCTCCATCCATACCAGAAAGTGTTTGTGTTTTTTTTCTTTCGAAAATTTATGCCAAAGTCTTGAAATTCTAGTAAAATACCCCATTTTTAGCTACTGTAAGTAAAGAACAACGTTATTTTAATTTGTTAAGAAAATTATGTCAGAATTGGTATGTTTAATTGACTCAGGTTTCAGGCCAAAGATCTTTGGCATAACCTATTGACGTTTTTCCAGGACTTGGAATGGAACAGTACACTGTAGGTCTGAACTTCATCCATTTCAAGAAGTTAATTTCAATTATTTTCATGACTTATTATGAATTATCTTTTCAAAAGACTATGATTTCTAAAAATTCCCTCTTATACAATGATGATAAATTCATTGAAAGATAATGTTTCATAAATAGAAGCATTGCATAAAGGATTAGTTCAGTGGTCAAGCAAGTCTATCTTATATGGAAGAGGACTTCAAAAGAAACAAAATGGTGAAAAAACATTCAAAAATCTTATTCTGTTAAAAATCAGAACCGGAAGTGACGTAAAAGCTTTGCATCCCCCAGTTTACAGAAACCAACAATGTACAAACTGAGAGGTGCCTCCCTCTGTAATGTTCATATCCATGACTACAAATCCAACTTCAAAACAACAGAATATCAACAGACAGTGTGAGTACAAATAGTTTCTTAAATATGGCCAATCAAAGAATTGCTAATGTAAGCAAAAGAAAAGACAGTTCTTTAATGTAACACTTTATATTTCTGTCCTAAAATTCAATCACTGAAAATCTTCAAACTTATTTTCTCCTAACATTTTTTTGATTAAATGTATGATGCAGATTCAAAGCCTCATGGTCATAGTCAACTACTCCCATTGAAAGGATTAGGTCAGGGGTCAAGCAAGTCCATCTTATATGAAAGAGGACTTTAAAAGAAACAAAGTAGTGAAGAAAGCATTCGAACATCTTATTCCGTTAAGGAGATATCTAAGTTTAAAGCTTGGTATCATTTGTGTACAAATGACTGAAATCAGACTAGTTGTGATGTCATAGCCTCAGAATCCTCAGTCTTTATGTATTCTATCATATTTTTTTCTGTGATCTTGTGGCTTAAAAACCATGGGATATGTCAAAAAAGTAGTAAAACTAAAACTAGGAAGGGTATTTATAATATACCACCTGAAGAAATTTTGTGGAAAAATAATTTAAATGGTGAAAAATTAAATATACTTTCTTTAAAATACATTAACAAATGTTAAGAATGTGAGGATGAAGATGCCAACTTTCCATAGTAGATTTACTACACCAGTCATTTCTATACAGATAAGACAGAGCTTTAAAACTTGAATACCACCTTAACGGAATAAGGGTTTTGAACGCTTTCTTTACCATTTTGTTTCTTTTGACATCCTCTTTCATATAAAATAGTCATGCTTGACCAATGAACTAATTCTTTAGAAGAATGATGAGTTCAGTTGGATTGATTTCATCCAGCATGTGATAAATGTGCCTATTACCCAGCAATAATAATAATAATGAATACTTGTTATGCGCCAATATCCATCAAAAGTGATGCTCATGGCGCAGCGACACAACAATTATGCAAAACAATGTGAACAAAAAATAAATAATAGTTAAGAATACTGCAACGCAGCGGTCAAACGGTATCTTCACAAACCCCCCTCACGGTTCATTGAAGATTTTACGTCATTTCAATGTCGAATCTTCAGGTCAAATATTTTAAACTAAGGGTGAATTTTGACCTCAATTTTTTTTGGGTGGTGTGAATCTTGAAACTAATTGTTTTAAGTCAGGTAATTTTTTTTATTTAGAACTACAGTATTGGTGAATCCTTGTCGGAATCCTTAATCTTAACAATGGAAATGGGTCAAATTCAAATCATTAACGTTGAATCAGCGTTGAAATGAAAAGTATTAATTGCTTACTATTTTCCATATTAAGGACACTTTAAATCTCATTAACGCATTGCATAAATAGCATTCCACCGAAAGCTAATTCGTGAACTGTACAGCACGTACACGTATGACGTGCGTATGTGTGGTAGTCAAGTTTTGGTACTAACTGGTAAGTGTTTTTTCCTCACTCCTGGTATGGTAACGTGATGATACGAACACGCAGTGATTATACAATAATGCACAGTAGTTAAAGACTGTTACAGCTTGCAAATTTCACCATTTTACAAATAAATCACTTAACTTTTAAAACTTGATATTGCAATTCCAGACAGCCCTTTTGATTATTTTTGGGGCAATTTGATTTGCAAAGAAATGAAAGGCTCCATTATTCCAAATTTGTATTGACCTGAGGTCATTTTGAAGCATTTTGAGAGGTATTTCATAGCATGTAAATTCTTTACTTAAGTCTAGGCCTAGACTGTAAGCCTAATTGTAGTATTAGATCATAAAAGTGTTAGAACTTTCAGTGTGTAATGAATGTGTTGATGCTGGTGTGTGTACCTGCTTGTGAAATCAAAAAGCTACACAAAAAATTCACTTTTATTAGTGTTTTGATTGTTGAATGATTCAAAAGAATGTGTGGTCTAAACTTCTATACATGACGACTTGTGCAGATCGATACACAAGATTTCTTTTATTTGGTGTCTAAAAACTCCACAATACTTGGAGCTTTTTTACATAGTGACTTAAAAGTTTGTTTATGAATGATCAAGTGATGACTGAATTGGGGGCTTGCCAAAATTGACTTAAAAAGAAGACACAAAACATGATTTGTTGAAATTTAGGTTATTAACTTAGTTTTTCTTATAAAAAAACCCGAAAAGATGTTTTTTCAACAATTTCTACCACTCCTGTCACACTTTATTTCATATTGCTGTCATAAATTCTCATAGTGCAACCATGTACTGTATCATAGAAGAAGATAACAGAGAATAACAAAATAGAAAATAATGATACTACAATCGAAACAAAATGGTGCATGACTGCATCCTAAGAAACAATTAACCAAAACTCTTTTTCTGTTCTTTTTTTTCTTTTTTCTTTTTTTTAAATTCTCCTTTTTTTCTCTTTTTTCTTTTCTTATTTTTTTTTCTTTTCTTATTTTTTTGCTTTTTTCTTTTCTTATTTTTTTATTTTCTTCTTTCTGTTTTTTCTGTCTTTTTTTTCCCTTTCTCTGGGGTGAATCTTCACCTAAAAAATTGCCTGAGGTGATTCTTGACACGGATATTTTTTGCCATGGTGAATCTTGACCCAAATTCTTTTGAACAGAGGTGAATTTTTGCTTATAAAAATATTGCAGGTGGGTGAATCTTTAAAACCAACACAAATTTGAGAAAAAGGTGAAAAAGTGGTTTGAAGATTCCGTTTGACCGCTGCATAAAACAAAACAATATCCAATCACCGATTTACTGATCAAAATAAATTTCAGTAAATATATATATATTACTGCACTTGGAGCATGGATAGGCTAATTAGTGAAATTTGGAGTTTGATTCAAAATTGATAATCATAACGTACTGTATCACTATCAAACTACTGTATGCTACAATTGGATGCAGGCAAATTGTTTGAAACTAAATCCAGACAAAACGGAACTAATTGTTTTCACACCAAAGTTTCAGGGCAATTTCTCCCAAAATAATTGTATAAAAATGGGACCATATGACATAAGTCCTGTTTCTATTGTGAGAAACTTGGGTGTTGCAGCTTGATTACAATCTTTCAATGCAAAACCAAATAGACTCCATTTCAAGATCATGTTATTGGCAGATCCATAATATTGGTAAAATCAGGCGGTATATTATTGACAAGGCTTGTAAGACATTTATTGGTTCACGCTCTTGTGACATCAAAATTGGACTACTGTAATGCCCTACTTTATGGTCTGCCTCATAAGCTTACTAACCGGCTTCAGCGCGTTCAGAATTGCGCTGCACGGCTTATCACTTTTTAAGTTTTTAAACTTTTCAGGAAGGAGTGAAAAGAAACCATGTATCCCCACTTCAAGATACTTTGCTCTGAGTGTAGAATCCGACTGCATTTCTAATAGTTGCATCTGCAGGCTTTCTTCTGCATTGGCAACATCAAAGGTGAATGGTGCTGAGAATAATGCAAACTGATGTTCAAAAGATAAAAAATCACAAAATCTTTTCTGAAATTCCTTTGACAACAATTCCAAGTGACTGTCATACTTAACAAAGCTAAGTACAGACTCAATATTGGCAGTGTTTTTTAGCTCTTTGCACGTAGGAAAATGAATTAAATTTTCATTTGACAACTGTGACTTCCATAAGCTTACTTTTGTAATGAAGCACTTGATGTCATCATACAACTGAGTGATGAGCTTGCTTTTACCTTGCAATTTCAAATTAAGATCAGCTAATTGTGTGGTAATATCCACAGCAAAAGCCAGATCTTGGAGCCAACTTTCATCTTTTATTTCATCTGTGTTTTGACCTTTCATCTCCAAAAACATGATTATTTCTTGTCTCAACAAATAGAATCTTTTCAGCACTTTGTGACATGACAACCAGCAGACTTCTGTGTAGAATGGAACATCGGTGAACTGACAATCCATATCTTCTAACAACTGGCTGAACTGACGGTGGTTGAGAGCACGGCCTCTGTTGTAGTTCACCGTCTTTGTGACCAAGCTAAGCACATGATTTAATTCTAAAATCTTTGAACACCAATTTTGCTGATGAATAACACAGTGGAAATGTGCAAATGATGAATCTGGGTGCGAGCTTTCTATTTTTCTTCGTAACTTGGCAGCAACACCATTATGTCTGCCAACCATATTCGCAGCACCATCAAGCATGCAAGTTAACTCAAATCAAAACCATAGTCATGCAGAACCTGCTCGACTTTCTCAAAGATGTCCTGGCTTGTTGTAGTGTCTGTCATGCATGGAGACCAGTTCAATCAGTTCTTCATAAATATTAAATTCACTGTCACAGGCCCTGATGAAGACTGCAAGCTGCGCTATTCCACTGATGTCAACGCTCTCATCAATAGCAATAGAAAAATGTTCAAATCTTGATGATGTTGTTTCAAATCACCTGACATTTCATCAATCCGTTCAGCAACAGTGTTTCTAGTTAATGAAATGTCTTTCAATAAATGTGCTTTCTCTGGACATACAATTTCAGCTGTTTTCACAAGGCATTGCTTTACGAAATCTCCATCACTGTAAGATTTCTCATTCATGCCGATCAATCGGCTGAGTTCATAGCTTGTAGAAACGGAAGCAACATTCCCTTTCTGAATTTGAGTAAAACGGGTCTGTTATTGTGTCAAGTTAGCCTTCAATTTCTTGAGTGTTGAAACACGCATTGGGCCTTCATATTTATCGTAAGATCAATGGTCGTTTCATAATGTCTTTTCAAGTTGTACTCTTTTGGCGTGGCGATACTGTTGTGGCAAATTAAACAATGTATCTTTCCGTTCACCGTTGTGCAAAAATACTGTAATTCCCACTTTTCTTGAAACACTTGCGTTTCTTGGTTCAATTTCCTTTTTCTCTTGGCTGGAGGAGCACTAGCCATTTTAAAAGCAAAAATTTTGAAAGAAAGTTTTCTGTTTGCAACTGTTAGTGAGCTGCGCATGATTTGCCGAAAGTTAAAAGTAGTTGACAAAAATCGCACAAAAAACAATCGAATCAAAAAATTGTGTTGTTTTTTAATCTATATTACAAGGATAAAACATTAGAAACTGATCCACATAACTTTCAGTGTAACATTCTTTACCAAAAAACCACATCCATCACAATCTCTTACAATATGTAGCATACCTCAAAGTAATATTATTTTCTTCTTCTTTGGCTAAAATACCATACATACTTCATATAGATAAACAAAAAATTACTTAGCTAGTAATACATGATAATTGTGTTGGTGTACGATTAAATACATATAAAAACAATTTAAATATCGACAAAATAAAAGAAAATAACCCTACAAATAACCCGAAATACTTTTAAAGTATATATTTTATTCTCTTTAGTCACCTTCTGTGGTTTATCAAGAAAAACAATATGAAGACTCATAAAAACAACTGTAGCATTTTCAATCGCTAAATCAAAATTGTGTGGGTTAGATAAACATTACTTTTTCTGCAGAAATGAACAATTTGAATGAATTGATCAAAAACTGACATAAATTTGATTGAGATTTGTGTTTTTTAAAGAGAATTACTTTATCTTTCATCACATAATTTTACTCATTATACCAAAGAGCTTCTTTGATTACACCAAGGACTTGTAAAGGTTTGGGTGTTACATTTGGTACAACCTCCTGCTGTAAATATAATTTCTGTAACCAAGGTAGGAAATACTTTGAAAAGGAGTAAGTGTGCTAATGAGAATGTCATGCATCACTAAAGATTTGTATTGCTCGAGGTGATGCAGTTACGTAATACTTTCATATCAATCACAATTTCCTAATGCACCACTTTATGTGGAAGCAGTTTGTAATGAACGTGCTCGCGCTGTACAAACCTTTGTGTGGGCCGCAGGTGTAATTGTAAACGGCCGCATGCGGCCCGCGGGACGCATGTTTGACATGCCTGTTCTAGAGCAAATATTTATGATTTGATCTCAGCAGATGAAGCTACAGTACATGTACTTGCGTGATCTTTAGTGATCCATCACTGGGTACCTGAAGATCAACAGATGACACATACTGTAGGGGTGAAAGCCAGCAAGATTTACTGGAAGCCTCTGGGTTGAAGAGCAAGAAGCAGAAGTGCTACTGAGCGAATGTGACAACTAACGCCAAATCAAAGACAACAATTGGATGCTGGAATGTAAGGACATTATATGAAATGGGGGAAAACAGCAGTAATAGTAAGGAGATGAGGAATATGACATAGAAATACTCGGAATTAGTGAAATAAGATGGCTGGGTTTTGGTAAAGTTTCAACAGAATTAGGTGGGCTAATCCTTTACTCTGGAAGTGAAGATAAGTATCAAAAAGGAATAGCTATCGTTATAGCTAAGGAGTTGAAGTACAGCCTTATTGATTGGAATCAAATAAATGAACAAATTTATAAAGCAAGATTCCAGACAAAATTGATGAAACTAACCATTATACAGATCTATGTGCCAACAGAACAGGCAGAGGAGGATGTGAATTATTATTTCTATGAGCAACTTCAAAGAGTTATTTGTGAAGTACCAAGTCACGATGTATTGGTTGTAATGAGAGACGCTAATGCTAAAGTTGGTGGTGTAAATAGCGGTAGAGAAAGTGTGATGGGGAAAGAAGGTCTGGAAATTATGAACAACAATGGCGAACAATTTGCAGACTTATGTGAGGTTCATGGACTCAACATTGGAGGTACTGTGTTCAAGCATAGAGACATCCACAAGTACACCTGGACTGCTCCAAATGGCGGTACTAAAAAACCAAATAAACCATTTCACAATATCTAGGAAACATAGAGGGTTTTCGTTAGATGTAAGAACCAAAAGAGGAGCCGATATACACAGTGACCACAATCTACTAATTGAAAATATCAGAGTTAAACTGAGAGGTGAGAAGAAAACAGCCAAACATACCCATTTTTGAGTTGAACAGACTAAAATGTGCAGAAGTAAGACATGACTACAACAAAGAGCTGAACAAGAATATGAGGAGAGACAGGAATGATAGTGTAAACGAAAAGTGGATAAAAATTGAAACAGCACATATCAATGCTGCATAGAAAGTAGTAGGGAAAAGGAAAGGCATACAAGTAAACCATGGATTTCGGCTAATTCATGGAGAGCTATTGAAGACAGGAAAAATCTCAAATATCAAATAGATGAAGCAAAATCTAAAAGAATAAGACAGCTTCAAAGAACAGAATACAAGTACAAAGACAGAGAAGTAAAGAAAAGAGCCCGATCAGATCAAAGAAAGATGATAGATGATATGGCGAAAGAAGCAGAAGATGCAGCATCACGCGGAGACATGAGTGGTCTATACAAACTTACAAAGAAGATATGTTATAAAGGAAGAAAGAAGAATGTTGGAGTAAGGAATGGAAATGGAAAGCTTATTACTGGAGAAGATGAGATGAGAAACAGATGAAAATAAAGAAAATTGCCACAAATGAACGCAGTTTCTATATAATCAAAGAAAATTTCCTGAAAATGAAGGTAAAATCATTTTAAATTCTGGTCAAATTTCTTGAAAATTGGTCAAATTTCTTAAAATTGACAAAATTTCCTCAAAATCGAGTAAATTGCCTAGAAATAAGAAAACTTTCCTGAACTTTTCAAACAATTCATCAAAATTTGAAGGAAAGTGCCCAAATTATAAAAGAAATTTCCAAAAAATTGCCAAAAATTGAATAATATTTTACAAAAATTGTTAAACAATTCACCAATATTAGTTAACAATTCACCAAAATTGTACGGAAAGTGCCCAAAATTGAATGAAATTTCCTAATTAGCAGCAACGTCAGTGATGGAACTTAACCCCTCTCCCCGGCCCCACCCCCTCAGAGGTGACCCTTCCTATGCCTTTGCCTAACACTTTATGTATCAATATTGTTGGGAATTAGTACAGGATTTAATATAAATGTGATAATGCCTTTTACTTTCTTTAGGCCCCCTTCCCCCCACTTAAAAATTGCTTTGCAGTCCCTGACTACAGTATAGGCTTATACAGGAAGCTGTCATCAGCACAAAGCTTAAGTTAAGGGTAGAGTCAGTCACTTCTGGAAGGTTATTAATTAATGCGACGAAAAGCAGAGGGCCAAGGACCATTCCCTGGGGTACACCAGTGACCTGATAGTACTGTTGTACCCTAGCTATTTCCCACAATACACTTTTTGACGTACTGGTGGCATGTACAGTGGGGCCACAGATCAGTAAACAACAGCAATCCTACATTGTCAGCATACAGAAATGGGTTAGAGTGAAAGAAATTAAAATCCTAGTATAGCAGTAAATATCTATATAAGGATTTTTGATTTTTCTTTTTTAATTTTGGTTTTATTTTGTTGTATTTATGTATTTGAATTATTTTCCTTTTTAGATTTGGGTCTTTTAAGTAGAAACTAAGCCAAACTTGTTTAAAAAAGAAGAAGAATTCTTATGTTTCGGCTTTCCGATCAAAACATTTACTCTTCAGCGTGTATACTACTAGCCTATTGTACTGACGAGTGGAGTCTGCAAGCCGTTTTGCTGTTTGCGTTAAAAAAAAAAAAACATGCGCACAAATAATGTAGATCTTTATTTTTAGGTTAGGTTTGGGGATTAGTTTTAGGTTTAGAATAAGGTTTTAGAATTAGAGTTTAAGATTATGTTTAGGATTAGGCTTTTAGGATTAGGTTCTAGGATTTTGACATTGTTGACATTCTTGAAATTCCTCCGCACCATTATTCAGCTTTTTTTCTTTAGTTTCGTGCACAATGGCCAACAAGAAAGCAAAATAAGTGATCTCGTGATTTATTATCCATTTTTAACAAATTTTGCTTAAAAGGTATGAATTTGAAATTATTTTGGAATAATGGGAAAATAAAGTACAGTAAAATTGCTGAAAGAAGGTAAGAAATTCTCAAAATGACTAATAAGCATGATTTTCTTGAAGCCTCAATTTTTTTCTCCAAATTTTACCGGATTGAAAAAAAAAAACGTTTTTGCCCCAAAATTTCAAGATTGTTGACTAAAATTACTGTTTTAAGATTTTTCAATCTTTCCTTAATAAATCCTGAGAGTTTAAAGAAAATCGGTCACCAATAAGTATTAAAAATGTTGACATTAATTCCTATGTAGGCTAGCAGTTTACCGCAACACTAAAAATTGTCCACTATTAAACAATAGTTGTACCCCAGGGAACAGTCACACTTCTCTCACATTTTACAGAAAGTAATAGGCGTACAGTTTGCTTATGATTTCTGACAAAATTCTGCTAAACACATTTTTAAAACATAAGTGGAGAAAATGGTCCTGTAAAATGTATCTGAATCTCCAAGCTAACCAAAACACTGTGTTCTGTGTCAAGTGTCACTGTGCCACACATTAACAACACTAACGACGTAGGCCCTTCGGACAGTCGAACGACTTGAAAAATTATAATAAATGAAATTTACCTGAAAACTATTCCTTGTCACCTTGGCAAGACGAAATTTTTGAATCAAATTCAATGTTTCATAACCGCTTCCAAAAAGAGTCAATGGTTTTTATTTATCTATCACGATCTTATACAATTTCTATCAGTATCCAACAGTCAAAACAGGTAAGCATCTGTAATCGTGTACACAAACAATAGCCAAATACGATATGCATATGCAGCTAGTACATACAGCGCAGAATATTAGCTGGAATTGATGACGTCAATCTGCACTGTTTGCGTGTCACTGCACTGCACTAAACAACTGAACATGTACATAAAATGAGATAATGTAGTAAAAGAGTATGGGGAAATTCCGGTGTTCATCTACCTCCAGCTCGTTTTAGTGTAGCTAAAGTAGAGCTTGTCAGGATTTCATCAAACTACATGACATAATTCAATTGTTCAATAGTTCTTTCAAAAATATAATGAACTTCAGAACAGAGGGGCGGAAAATTCCACTGGTCATACAGATTAAATTAAGTTTAATCCGGAAATCTCCTTCAATTTGAGAGAAATCTTCAATTTTCCGGAAATTTACTTCGTGTGTGGAATATTTTTAGAAATTTCGTTCATTTTGGGGCATTTTTTTCTTCTTCAATTTTTGGGAAATTTCGCTCATTTTGAATTTCGAGCACTTAATTAGAAGTTAGAGGAAATATTATTATTTTTTTCCATTTTGGGGAACTTTTGTTCATTTTCGGGCAATTATCTTCGATTTTTGGAAAATTTTCTTTAATTCCGGACAATTTTCTTCAATTTTCATTTAATTTGGGGCAATAGACTCCCACCGGGGCTTCACCTGGACCCCATCAGGAACCCGGACCCTAAAGCATGCCTGTTCAGGCGCAGATCCATCCTTTGCTAAAATATCAGCAACTTTGGTCTAAAGTCTCAACAGCTTATAAAGTCTAATGGATGGTAGCTATCTGTCGTTGAAGGCCTTTATTGTCGGTTGCCATTGACCAGTTGACAAGTGTATTCGATCGATGTCGCGGGGTGGGGGTGGTGGGTGTGCCCCTTCCATGTCCGAAAAGTTATAAAAAAAAATGACCTTTTTTTTAATGGGGAGGGGGTAGTCTGTATCATTGTAAAAATTATATTCTGGTGTATTATATCGTTTGTAATCATTCTAAATTAGTTAAAAGAGCCGTGTATTGTACACATTCAGTCTTTTGGGGCATCTAAAACTTGTAAAATGCGAGGTTTCCCAGGGGCTTCGCCACAGGACTCCTGTACTCCACAGGGGCCCCTTGACCACATGCCGAAAAGGTTTGTACCACCATGTCAAACCCCTGGCGGCGCCACTGTGTCGATGTCATGACTCATTTCCATAAAGTTGTTGTACTGGTGGCGGGGTAGCTACGGCACCTCCCTTGGCTGCTGCAATCATCCGATGGTATCTAGGCTACCATCTCCATGATCATTATAAGGTCTTTTGGTTGAAGCAAGGAGTTGTTAAGATCGATCCAACTCAGCACGTAGACCCAACTTGAAACATGAAAGTATTGCTCTGTCTGCTAAGTATTCTTCGAGAGAGGATTAACTTGAAGTGATTTCTGCATTAATTAGATCGATTGTTTTCTCACAAAAACTCTTTTGATTTGTGTCATGTATGTTTGTGGGTCTATGGTCATCTGAAGAAGAATGAATAAATTTTGTTTCAGTGATTTGATTTTCTTTCCGGCGCCTATGTGTTCATAAGACACAGCGAGATGATTAATGAAAGATAAATGAAAATGTGTATAAACAACTAAACAAGTGGCAATTTATATGAAAAATGTATTACCTGCTGCTATAATTTGCTTTATTAACAGTTAAGATGCTGGAATTGTACAATTTTACCCCTGGACCCCATCAGGGACCCAAACCCTAAAGCAGGCATATCATGCAAGCACGGATCCAAGGGATGCCTCCTCCCCCCCCCCCCTCCCCCTCCCCCTCCTCCCATTTAGACTACTTATCGTCGCAGGACAGTAACGTTGTCCTATGTCCAAAAATTCCATTCTGAGATAATCGCATTTGAAGTTCTTAATTCTGAGGGCGGAAAAATAGCACCTTTGATTGAAATAGGCTAAGACAGTAAGATGGATATAGAATGCACGTTAATAGAGCTAATACAACTAGTTATTGTAATATTGTCAACAATAAGATGATTTTCACTTTGGGGATATTTTGGGCTCTTAAATGGAATTAGGATAATTTTAAATACCAGATATTTTACATATATTAACTTTTGGGGAAATCAATAAAGCCCTATCTCCATACTCTTATATAATTCCATTGATCCTATAATAAATGTATTCACATGAATATAAAAATAGCTTTATCACTTGATGATTGGACCACTTGATTTTCCAATAAAAAGTCAATTTTGCCAAAAATGGACATAGGACAACTATATTTTCCTGCTACGATATATCTTCCGCACTTCTGCACTTAGTCTCTTTTTGCTAAAAATTCCTAAAATTATGGTTGATATCTACATAAGTGTAGAGCTAGAGTGTGAAAAGTCTTTGCAAGTTTTGCACTTAGAGTATCAAACCTCATCCAAACAGAACAAAAGTTAGTCAAAACTGATGTCCCCCTCCCCCCTCCCCCCTCTTTTCTGGGACATTTTTGGATCCACGCCTGATACGAACCCAATCCGTAAGTTGTTTCGCTCGACATGTCACTACATCTTGTTCACTTCAATTACTCCCCCACCCCCACCCCCACCCCTGGACGCTCATTTTCAAGTTTGAATCAGCTTCGCAGCACAACAGCGGTTGAATCATGTTTTCACTCATGTGCGTGGAAATTAAGATCCTGAAGAACGTCGACTTCCAATTGATCAATTATGAAAGAATTCTGCAAAGAAATGTCGCAAACGTTTGTGTTGATTAATTCTTGCTTTCAGTACCTGAGTAAACATTGCTTTGTCCAGATTGTCCTGCAGGGCTTACAATGATATTAATACGGCTGTGACCGTAGGAGCCTGGGGTTGGGGCCTTCACCCCCAATAATTTGCAAAACTTTATGATAAAAAAACTGTTTTTGTAACATTTCTGATTTTGCATATTCACAATTTCACCGTGTGATTCAGTGCCTCTTTTAACAGTTTAGGGAATTTGCACTGGGTACCAAGTAGTCTCTTGGGCAGTGGGGACCCCTCGCCAACATGCAACAAGTTGTCCTGCCATGTATAGGTTTGTAGTTGTTGTGTTTGGTTGACAACTGTGCGGAAAACAATGCCGTCTGCCATCTGGCTATGGATTCATAAAAACTGAAAACTAAAATCCTAGACAGCTAGAGACAAAGACCTTGGTACCCAGTGCCATCAAAATTACTTCACTGCGTACCAAGTCTTTTTTACTGCGTAACAACTTTGGTACGCAGCCCACTGATTAAAAGAGGCCCTAGTGTGAATTCTATATCCAAAAAAAGTTAACTTTATTTATTTATCTGACGTCCTTAGAAGATAAAACTTTTAACAACAACTTTTAAAGACATTAAAGTTCTATCAGTGTTGTGAAGAAAAGCTGAAAGAACGAAATCAGCCTACATGCACGTCTCACAACTTTTTGTGAATTTTATTGAAAAATTGTCGAGGTTTTGTTGGATTCAGTCATCTGGTCATGAACGAAACCCCAGGGCAGTGGCGTGGTGGCAGGGGGCCAGCCCAGCGAAGCTTCTAAGAGGGCGCCAAGTACTCAAGTGCCAAATCGTTGATTAATAACTTCTTCCTATACTATTAAGCCAATATTCCATTTTTGTAGTCCAAAAGCGCATGAATTTTTCACAGAACAGACCAAATTTTGCGGGGACTTCGTCTGAACCCCACCATTAGCAGTCGAGCAGGCCCTAGGATTTCGCGCTCGAACGGTAGCTGATGCGATATCTCATCGGCAATATTCAATATCTGCCCCTGCCAAGAAAGGCAAACAATTTTATTGTTTGTTTGTTTGATGAGGGCTTAATGGCACCACGACAACGAGGGTCAAATTGTGCCTGAGAGGTTAGATTATTCTAGAGGTAGGAAGGAAAGGAAACAGGGGGAGAATGAGAGAAATTCAAGAACAAAAAGTCAGAAAGCTGTGATCAAGAGAGGTGCATGGGTGAAGAAAAAAAACAAAGTAGAGGTGGGGGGGGGGGGTGGAAGAGGAGAATTAAATATGGTTGTAGAGGGAAGCATGATGAAGGAAGGAGATAATTATATCCGGAGGATTTTTCTGGAAGAACTTAGCAATTTAGTTGTGGGGAGAGAGGGAAGCTCTAGGAAGGATGTACAGGGGGCAAGCAAAGACAATGTGATGGATTGTGAGGATGCAGTGGCAATTGTTGCAGACGGGTTGTCGGAGCCAGTAAGGAGGTGGATGCGTTTCGAGAGGGCGCCGAATGCTCACCTGCTCACACGGGCGCAAAAATTGTCATGAGAATATAATTTGTATTCTCAACGTTGTAAATATTTTCTCTCAAAGCTTTATTCTTGCATCAAAAACATGAAAACCATCCCTAAACCCAACTAAAGACACACATTGTAGTCAATGGGGTTTAACATTTGAACATTCGTTCCAAAATATAATTTCTTTTGAACTACCTTTAGCAGTTTAGTGTGGAATTGACACGATTTCAAGCAATCTTTTGCTACCAAAATCACGCCATTAAATGCTAATAGACTCTGGATTTGACACAATATTAAGCAATTTTCTGCTATCAAAATCGCAAGAAATGCAGGGATTCCAGGGCTTCGTCCCTTATATAGCCCCTACTTGTAGCTTCGCCCCATATGTGACACATTTCAAAGCCCTTTTTACTTCCTGCGAAACCCTGGATCCCCACCAGGGCTTCGCGGCCTTTGCCTCTATGGCATGTCTGACACAAGTTTAAGCAAGCCCCACCAAGTATGCCACTCCCCCTCCCTTCCTCCCTCCTTTCCAATAATGAACGTCTGACGAATTTACTTTCTTCGGGAAATCTTTTTCTACTTCTGGCATATCTCCTTTCTTTTGGGGGAAAATTTTCGGGACTTTTTTTTTAATTTTCAGAAAAATTTCGATAATTTTACCTAAGAGGCGCATCCGGATGCTTCAACTCCTAGACCCCTTTCAGGGCTTGGTTCCTAGATTTGAAACACTGATTTTAAGCTTTTTCCTAAACGGTGCCATCTACAGGTGCATGTCAATTTATACCTATTTGCCCAACGTTTTACTCTTATGAGCTTTATTTTTTCGGGGAGGGGCGCGGAAAATGCCTTGGCCCTAGTGAAACATGACTTACCACGCCACTGTCCCGGGGAAAGGTAGGGGACATTTCTTCAATATTTTTTGTCGGAGGGGCCGGACATCCTCACGCCCCAAAATCAGTGGCGCATTAAGTAATTAAGCCTTAATTGTTAGGATCAGAGCAAATACTAGTTTGTGGCCGGTCTCAGCATCATCGTATTTCTCATGGTTTTCTAGGATCGAATGAAGAATCTTTCGTTTGTCTGATTTACAGATTAAAGGTGTATGGACATGCATACAGCATAGGCGTCACCAGAGAATATTAAAGGGGGTCGAATCACAAAATGATGGCGTCCTACTTTACTTTTTCCACGCCGGCGTTGTGCAAAATAATCGGCGTGGAATCCAGGGGCCCGCTTAAGGGCCCCTGGTGGAGTCCAGAGCAAAGCCCCGGTGAGGGTCCTGTGGGCGATGTCCCCGTATGCTCTGAGGCTGCGATTTTAGTTATTATGTGGGCCTAAACGTGGATGGAATTTAACACGTTTTTATGTATCCTTGCAAACTTTTTTCTACACACCTGGGGTTATGTGTAACTGAAAGTCCGTGGGAGTGGTGCTACATCATTAAAAGATTTGCATTATTTCAGAAAGTTTTTCTTATTTTTGTGAATATAGTATAATTGCTGCTAGTAACTAGACCTATATACCAGGGCATTTATTTCATAGACTTGGTTACTAACATATAGGTACTATCACGGAAGGGAGAGGGGGGCGGGTTCAGGGGCGGGTAGTAGTCCAGACTCATTTTAGAGCTAGAGACGTGTACAGTATAGCATACCGTCATTGCATCTACGTAATTTGTCGATGTAATAATGTGTAGAAATACGTCAATTTTTGGGATAGGCCTATTTCATTACTTCTTGAAGAATTTTTTTTTGATAGGCGACCCACCCTCTTTGGTGACGCATGTGATTTATTAGAACACCTTTAAAAACATAACATTAAAATTGTGTTGAACAAAAAAGGGGTCTTTCGCACCCACCCCCTCCCTTCCTCCCTTTTGGTGACACCTATCATACAGGTAGAGGCCTTGCGGTAAGATGTGGATTAACAGCATAGCCTACTTCTAAGTAATTTTAAAATACCGCGTATATCTGCAAGTAAGCATGGGCATAGGCGGGATTTGAGGGAGCAAGTACTTTTCGGAATTTACATCTTTATTTTGTATGGAAATGTATTGCATCTTAGCGTGATATGTGGTTACCCCCCCCCCCTCTCACCCCCTCCCCTTCTCCCTCCCCCTTTCCTCCCACACACACACATTTTTCACATTTTATGTGAAAAGAGAAAATAGCATGTACAACAGTGCCGAAAATATCCATCAATCAAAGTTTCTGTTTAGACAATAAAAGTTCCTTCAGTGTTGTGTAGAAAATGATTATATCAAACTACATCACAGTCTCACAACTTTGTGTGTGTGTTTTATCGGTATGTGATGACGATGATGATGATTACAACTTTATTTCAACATTTCTATTACTTACAGAATACAAATATATACAGATAAAGCTTTATATGGTTAAAGGGATCCTTGAAAAGTTCAAAAGAACTTGTAAGAGAGGTAACCCCTTTACAAATTACACAGAAACATAATACAAGCGTGAAAAAGAGAGAAAGAAAAAAAAATTAAAGCGGGGAATGGAAAGTAATTTAGCATGGCGGGTATGGTAATCATGAAAAGAACTATTTGACAGAAGAAAAAAATTGGGGAAGTTACGTGGTAGATTATCATGAAAGTAAATACAAAGATAAGGGTGTAGTAACGTGACCACTGGCGTAGCCAGAGGGGGGGCCACGGGGGCCATGGCCCCCCCCAATCCCATATTTACAAAAATTAAATTACACCTATATGCCTATGTATCGCACAGGTGCGCATACATGAAATGTGAATCTCCCTGTAATGTAAATTCGTTGTATCCCTGTAAAACAAAACAAAAAATAATTCAAATTTTTAAATACAATTTTGACGCAATTTTCAATTTGTCAAGAGCCGTGAATTTGCCAAGCCTGTTCTTACTCGATGACGATGGAAGATGGCGCCATTCTGCTACTGCTTTGCGATAACAAAGTACTACAAGTGCCCCATCATTTTGCTCAAAACTTTCCACAAATAGAAATAAATTTGTCTGAACTCTGAAGGCAGTAATTAAGTTCAGTTGAACTTGAATTTTGAAAATGTCACTTTTCGCATATGGTTTTTCAAAAGAAAAAGGAAAACACGGATGAAGGTAATGTATGCCCAGTCCAGTAAATATATTAATGATATGTATACATAGGTGACCAATTGTTGTTCTTCTATCGTCTTTAATATAGGCTTAGTTCACAAGTTTTATAAAACTATTTGTCATCGTCGGTGTGGGTGAAGCAAACACACATTTTTAAATATGTTCACAGTCCAGAAAAATAGGATGGCGGGAACAGAAAATGACAGAAATTTTAGGGTTACTTCGTTTTCGACTTCATAGTGGGGATTTACTTTTGAGGTGCCATATCAAAACTTCCCATGCTAATGCAACCTACCTATCATCCTCGATTCAAAATGAACTTATTTGCGTTGCTGGTGACATGATTAGGGAAAGTGTTGTTGCTAACATCAAAATGCACAGTTCTGGTCTATCATAGCTGATAAAACAATGGATCGCCAAAATAGGGAACAACTGGCAATTGTTATAAGATATGTTTCACCTAGCAATTCTGGAGTTTGGAGATTGCATGAGGACACGGTAATGGTATTGGACTTGATTTTTGACATCAAATCTAATAACCCTGGTGAAAATGAGCATAATGAAACCAAGTTGAGTGGCAAAGCTATTGGAGAAGCGTTGCTAAGAAAGATTTGTGAGCTTGGTTTGAATCTGTCTCTTTGTGTGGGACAAGGCTATGATGGGGCAGGAGCCATGGCCAGTGAATGGGTTGGTGCTTCAGCAAGAATAAAAAAAGGCAGCTCCATTGGCCTTTTATTTTCATTGCGCCATGCACTGCCTAAATTTGAGTGCTTCCGCTGCAATCAAGGTACCTCCTACTCGAAATGCAGAAAATGATGTGCGAGAAATTTCATCGACTTTTTCGAGCAAATGCAAAAAAAACGGATCTCTTGAAGAGCCTCATAGAAAGTGACTTTGGTATTTCCATGACCAAGAAGCACCTAATTACGTTGTGCGAAACACGTTTTGTGGAACAACACACAGCAGTTGTAACATTTATGCAACTTTTGAAATATACACTAGATGCCTTATCGGAAATCAAATGCTGGGCATCACCTTGCGACAGAAACAAAGCAGAAAGCCTTGAAAATCGGTGTGCAACTCAGAAATTGCAGTTGGCTTCAGTCATTTTGGAGAAACTGTCAGGATTGATGCTACCGGTTTTCCCCGAGTCTTACAATCAGTGGGAGGAAATTTATCCCAAGCGTTAGTCTCAGTAAACAGTCTCAGTCTGTTCTCAAAGAATTGCGAAGTGAAGGGGAGTTCCATGACCTGTATCAAAAGGTAGAATCAGTCGCACAAGATGTGATGGAGGTGGAACTGCGAAAACCACGCATTGCAGCTAGAAGCTCATACCGACCAAATGCTCAAACATCGGACAACAACACCGAAGGCTATTACAGAGTCAACTTTTTTTTTATCCAGCCTTAGACTCCATTATTAGATACCTCAAGCACAGATTTGGACCACATCAACAACAGATTATGAAACTTAACTACCTTGTACCAAATTGTATGGAATTCGCCAAACAAGCTGACGGTGGAATGATTTGACTCCTGCTATTGAGGTGTATGCAAGTTTGATCAGAGATCCTTTCATGATTGTTAGGGCGAATACATGTTATGGAGGAAGAAATGGGAAAATGTTCCTGTCAAGTCCCGACCATCTTCATCCGTCTGTGCCCTGGATCATTGCTCTGAAATGTTTCCTAACATATCACTGTTGCTCCAGTTGCTGGCGACTTTGCCAGTGACTTCTGCACAGGCCGAGAGAGTCTTTTCAAAATGAAAATAACCCTTACAGCTATTCGGTCAACAATGACGGAAGCCCGACTGGAAGCACTTATTCTATTACAAATTCATAGGGCCCATTGCCCAGACGTGGAATCAGTCATCGACAGATTTGCCATAACATCAGCGCGGCGGTTGAATTTAAAATTATGATTTGGTAAGTTTGATTGTCAAATCTTACTTCCAATCTTTCGACTCAAGTAACAAGTAAGTACAATGCCACCTCACTCAACCCCTCATTTTTTAATATTCTGGAGTCAAAAATATTGGCCAGGTGTGCAAGTGTGATCAATGATCTTCTGTTTGCTTTACCAATATCTTCTTTTGACATGTACCACCCCCCTTTCCCCATAAAAACTCTGGAGGCATCAACCCAAACTGCCCCTATATTGCTACGCAATAGAGTTTGAATAAATTGTACTTCGGCAAGTATGTGGCGGGGGCAGGTGGCACAGTTCCCCCAATTTTTTTGGCAACCAAGAATTCGGGCAAAATGTACAGCAAAATTCTGGCAAAAGTGTGAACATTCAAAGAAAAACAGCCTCAAATTTGCAAGTTTTTGGCCTGGGAAGTGCCATTTCCGGCAATCTATAGGCAGCATTTATTGGAAAAATTTCTCTGAACGCTACGCGCCAACTCATGGTGGCGCTCCGCTTAGATACTGTCACGGGTCAAAATTCATACCAATGAGTAGCCCCCCCCAAACAAAAAACCTGCCTACGCCAATGAACGTGACTGTAGTTCAAAGATGGTAAATACATTACTGTCACGGAAGAGAGGGTTGGAGTGACTATTGTAGGGAATACCATATATTGCACGCAGCACTTTCTTTTGTAGAATGTGAAGCTTATTAATATTAGTGGAGTCAGTATAACCCCAAACAGTACAACAATAAGATAAGAAAGGTAAAATAAGAGTATTATATAAAAGTAGCAATGTTTTAGAAGGAATAATGTTTTTTAGGCGATGAATTAAACCAATGGCTTTAGAGACTTTATTAACAGATATTCTGAATATGTGGAATTCAAGTAAGATTTTCGTCCAGGGTAACACCAAGGAATTGTGTAGAATGAGAGAGGGGAACACGCGTGTTATCAATGATAACGTCAAGGTCGGAAGATATGATTTGTTTTTTTGTTTAGAATGAAAAATAATGGTGGTAGATTTAATAGCATTTAGGTGAAGTTTATTGGACCTAAACCAAGAAGTAATTTTGGGGATTTCAGTATTAATATCGTTGACTAATGTATTTATATCGTGGCCTTTATGAAGTAGATTGGTATCGTCTGCATACAAAATAAAATGGAATTTAGAAGCAACATTTGGGAGATCATTTATATAAATTAAGAACAATATGGGTCCCAGAATAGAACCCTGGGGAACACCGCAGTGAATAGTCTGCTTGGAAGAATGAACACCGGATAAAGAAATATATTGAAATATGTTATGAATATATTTACTAAGCCAAGATAATGCAGCTCCCCTAATACCATATTTATCAAGCTTGTTCAAAAGAATTGCATGGTCAAGCGTATCAAAAGTCTTGGAAAGATCTAAAAATATTCCAGCAGCTAAACACTTATTTTCAAAGGAATTAATAACATAATCTACCAGACTTAGAATAGCCTGAAATGTGTTCCTTTAAGGCATAAAACAGTAAAACCAAACTGATAATCATATAATAGAGAATGTTTCTTCAAAAAGGAATATAAACGATTAAAACAAGTTTTTCAAAAATCTTTGAAAAACAAGGTTAGACGGACATAGGCCTATGATTACTAACGCTATCACGAGTACCACTCTTAAATACTGGAACTACACGAGCTATCTTCAAAGCAGAGGGGACAATTCCCTGAATACATGAACAATTGATAATATGCATAAGAATTAAGAGGCTTACAAATAGCAAAACCAGATAATGTAACAAATTTAGGACTAATATCGTCATAACCACAGCTTGAATGTTTTAATTTTGAAATAGTTTAAAACCTCGAATTCGTCTGTAGGCATCATAAAGAAAGAACTAGCGTTAGCTTGAGGCATATAACCAATCGGATTTTTTGCACCATCTTGGATATTACGAGCCAAATTTGGTCCAATTTGTATAAAGTAATCATTAAAAGCAGCAGAAATGTCACGTGGGTTAGAAAGACAATTGTTATCAAATTTCAACGAAGTAACAGACGAAGAGGAAGTTTTGTTATTGTTAAGAGAATTTATACAGTCCCATGTACTTTTGTGATTAGACGTTGAAAATGCATCAAAATAAGATGTTCTCTTGGCAATCCTAATAACACAATTTCACTTATTCCTAAATCTTATGTAATTCTCACGGTCTTCGTGACTTGGTCAAAGTTTGTCTTTAGTGCGGCATGAATTCACGATACCAGGAGTACACCAATCTTTTCTTGGTGAGCGGTTATTGGTTTTTACTAATGAAAAGTAGTTATTGTAATGTTTGGAATAAATAGAAATGAAACTATGGTACAAATTGTCAGGATCGGAACTGTCCAGAACATCATTCTAAGTTTCCAAAGAAATAATATCAATAAATTTATCTAAAATTGCTGGAGACATATTTCAATTTAATCTTTTCGTTTTATCATAAGGACTAAGTTTACGGAAAGTCAGACAAAAGACCGGGAAATGGTCAGAAATATCATGCAATAGAACATTGCTCAAAGAAATCATATCAGTAGCATTCGTAAACATATTGTCAAGCAATGATGATGATTGTAAATGTGTTGAAGTTCTGGTAGGACGGTCAATTAAAGGTCTAAAGAAAGAAGCCGCAGCAGTGTTAACAAACTGTGCAACATTATTGCTACGTGACTCAAGTAAGTTTATATTAAAGTCTCCAAGAAGATAACATGGTTTGCCTTCATTGGCTAAAACATTTTCAAAATTATCCATGAATTCAGCAAAATTA
Organism: Chiridota heheva; assembly: GCA_020152595.1. Taxonomy (NCBI): domain Eukaryota; kingdom Metazoa; phylum Echinodermata; class Holothuroidea; order Apodida; family Chiridotidae; genus Chiridota; species Chiridota heheva. Next base: position 1,014,595 of record JAIGNY010003782.1, read on the forward strand.
CTCTCATAAGGAGGACAATAATTAATACCAATCAAGGCACTATTGATTTCTCCCGGTTTCTCAATTTTAATGAATAGTGACTCGTAACAACCCTCTTTGAAAACAGTAAGATAATCCTAGATTTGATAAGCACAAGCATTATTTACATACAAGCCAACGCCTCCACCACACATATTTGAACGTGATCTTAATAAGAATGAGTAGCCAGAGATTTGAAAGAGATTAGTCAGTTAGTAGGGGTATAGTTTTTTATCCAGGTTTCAGATACACCAATACAAGTAAAATTGTTCTGGAGCGAGTTTACTAAAGTATACAAATTGTCAAATTTACTCCTTGAATTTAACGTGGAGTAGTGAAAAGAATTCTTTACTGGATTTAGAGTTCAGTTCGTTGATATCATAATAGCTACAATAGTTTTGGGTAGTTAAAGAATTGTAAAAATGAACATTTGGATCAATATTTTTAAGAGTAGGGTTATCCTCATGAACGGAAGAACCGTCATCAGGTTCACCAAGAACCTGATTATTTGGTACTTATCGGTTGGGCATGAATGGAAAAAGAAAAGATATATATAAAGTGCATACGCTTTGTTTATCAACCCCAAACTTGGCCGGCGCAAATGGTTTTGTATATGCAGACCTGACCGTGCGTGTAACATCTCTTGAAATTTCTCGAATGGCGCGTACTGTGTGCATAAGCAGCCTGATGCCGGTTTACTGGAAGACTTCATGTATTTAGGGGTAGTGTTATTCGTTCATGGTTCATGATATAAGTGTCGTTAGTACCTTTTCACGCATCCTGACCCTAATCCCACATCTTAACGAAATTTCCATCCCCTTAAGTGTTTAATTTTTGGACGAGTCACAGCGCGTTCTCAGTGCCAGCGCCAATATGCGTAAGACATCGACGCTTGAATTTTGGATAATAATGTACCGTGCGCATTGATAGGGACGGTGCACTGTGACATCACTGTAAAATTAGATGTTTGTTATATTGACAACCGTGTTTTACTTTATTTTTTATCATCATTGTTTTATTGTACTTAGTGCAAGATAGACGCGATTCAACTTCAAGTTATCATTATTATTCTCTTACGAACTGAACGTTTTTGCAAAGAAAAATGGGGTAAGTATCAATGCCACCTATTGTTCAATCGTTCAGTTCTGTGATAAGGTAATAAAGTAGATATATTTGGTAATTTTTCCTGATTATTCTCATATTACAGATTCTCAAGAAACAACCTCGTTTTTGGTCTAAGTGCCGCTGCCGCCGGTGTCGTGGCTTTCAAGTTTGCAAGTAACCTGCTGTCACAAAGTGAACCACTTGTTAGTCGATCAGTTTTCAAGACAATCGTGGAAAGCATTCTTCCTTTCAATCTGTTCCGAGGCAACAACGGAGGGACGGGCGTCGATGCCCTCCCAGATGCCGACGATAGAACATCACCAATGACGGTTACAAAGGTATATTATGTTCTTTGCAAAAATACGTGTTGAGCAATATCACGGCTTGAAGAATCATCAAAAGTTATATCTTTTATTGTTATCTCATACTGAATTGTATTGTTATCCTATACTGAATGTTATATAGAATGCCTATGAACATTGATCCAAGGAACAAACACTCTCTTTACATATTTCTGATATTATCATTGAACTGTTTACGTAAGTAAATATCGCCCTAAAAGAAACCGACTAAAATTGTGAAATTTTCATTTTAATTATAATTTTTCATCGATATACAACGTTGGGGCTTTAAACAGCCCTATAGGCTACTTTAAACATCTTTTCTACTGAAAAAGTATTCACATCTGCCTGTCTATATATTCTCTCCGCTTATAATTTGTAATAGCTCTTTAAGTAGATCCTTGCTTGAGTATACGATCCACCTCAAATTTCATTAGTGGAACATCTTTAAAATTGGGACAAGTGTAAACTTACAATGTGCCAATGTGGACCTATGTCCTTGTCGTAGGACGAAAAAAAAAGGTGTTCCTTTACAGAGATAACACTTCAGTGTTCTTTTCAATATTAAAGTCCGATCCCCTTATATTAAATGGTCTTTACATTGACATATTGACAGATTGAAGAAAAAACAAAGTTTTTCCTATTTTCTCAAATTTTGGTCCTATGTAGATCAAAAATTGACAATTTTCGTGCCTATAAATATTTGTGTTAATGTTCACCAATATTTTTCGGACTGATGTAAATTTAGAATTTTCTAGGTGAAAATACCTTCAAAATTTGCAGTCGGAAAGTGCCCGCAAATCTTGTGCTACCAGCCCCCCACCCCCTTCCCTCACACACACACCCCTATAAAAGACTAACGTTCACGAAAAATCACGAAAATCACGCCTTTCCTTTGAAACAAAAATGATTATAAGGGGACTAAGGTAGAGGTAAGGAGGGGCAAGGGATAGGTGACGGGAGAGGTAAGGGGAAATTTACCCCACAATATCGCTTTTTGCCCACTCTTCCTGACAACATTTTGTACAGGCGACATATTTTGTCTGATGAATAGGCATTTTTAACTTTGTCCCCTCCCCCCGTGAGTGAGTGAGGTGGAGAATCTAGAGATTAATACATGTCCTCAATTTTTGTCACTTTGCTTAACTTTCCAGGACGAAGTTTCAAAGCCGCTCCACATTTTGGCCCCTGATTCCCCTCAAATTAGGCCTGAAGACGAGCAGGGGAGTAATTAAGATGTTTCCAATTGTTTCAATTAACTGTACATTTCATCATCTAATTTCTCAATAAAAGGTTGACGTTGGAATAGGCCGGATGCATTTGGCAGGTTGTCTTCATTACAGAAGTGGCACCTTCACGTCTTCAACAAAGAAGCGTGAAGATGAAGTAGTCATCATCCATCTGACCAAGAAGGAGTACGCTAAGTTCAAGGTTAATGAGTTATGCTTTAGCTTCATACAACGGCAATTTATATGGGAGATTCTCCTCCCGGCCCTCCACCCCTACTCCCCCTCAACATGCATACATCGCCTACAGATCATGTCCAACAAAAAAAGTTCAGCTTTTCACTCATGGATTTGATACGACTTTAAAGCAATTTTGCCCCAAATAACGAGAAACAGGGTTTCCCGGGTCCCTATAACGACTGCCTAGAAGCAGAATGGGAATGACTTCAAGGGAATGACTTTACTACCGTCAAATTGAATAAACTCGATGAATTTATCTAAACGTTGCATACCAATCAGTGGCGTAGGAACGGGAGGGGGTTGGGCAAGGCCTCAATAATTGTATTTGAGGCCAAGTACCCCCATCCTTCCTCAAATATTGAAGGTCTAACGAATTGATTTCAGTCACCCATGGCATCTTTTCTTCTGGAAATCTTCAATTTTTAAAATTTTCTATCTTCGAGTTTCATTTTCGTGAAATTTGTTTCATTTTTCGTGAAGTTTGTTTTAGTTTTGCGAATTTCCCTCAATTTTGGGAAATATTGTTCAATATTTGAGTTTTCTTCAATTTCCGGAAAATTTTCTTCATTTTTCGGAAGTTTTCTTCATTTTTGGAAATTTTCTTTATTTTTTTTAGAAATTGTCTTCAGTTTTCAAAAAGTTTTCTTTAATTTTCGAGAAATCTCGTTCATTTTTCGTAAAAATAATTCGTTTTGTGACATTTCTTTCATTATCAGAATTTGTTTGCCAAATGTTGCCAAATTTTACCAAAAGTTCAAATCACTTTACAACCCCCTTCTTTTTCAAACAGTTGTCAAATATCTTCCTACGCTGCTGACAAGTTAGATCTATGTACCCAAAGTTGTACTCTAAAATGAGCATTTTTACTTTATTTTTTTTGTGGGAAGAGGGGCGCTAAAATGTCCTTGCCCTCAGTCACACATTACCCACCACGCATCTTGTGGACAGCTCAAAATATTTCTTTCAATTTCTTTATTAAAGCTCAATCACTTAAAATGACGTGAGTCTAAATCTGCTGGAATTTGATTGTGGTACGATTTGCTGCATGTGCGCTACATTTTTAACAGATAAAAGAATAATGATAGAAGAAGAAACTTAATAATAATTGGTTCATGTCGACAGAAGTTATTGCAGGGTGATAGTATATCTCCCATGTATGAAGTGTTATTAGGTCATAGCGTTTAATTAAATTTGCATCTAATTCATGTTCCAACTGTGATGGGCAGATTGTGTCATGGAGGGGGAAAAAGAAGAAACCACCGTCGCGAATGATTTTCTCCCAGCTTTCCCCTCTTAAAATCATATTAACTTGTTAACATCGAAATAGCATTTACTAAGTTCTTTCTTTTGATGTAGGCCAATGGTGGGTTCCAACTGGTAGCGGAAGTCATCGCAGTTCAGGTTTCAGTTTTGGCTACAGAACATGGTGACAATTGCTTCATTCGCATCAAAGGTAATGTTTCTTTTAGAATTATTCTAACTGGGGACGCATACATACAGATCCAAAGTGGGGAGTGTTTCAACTTAAAATATTCCTTACAACATGTATATGGTGTAAACATTATTGTTAGAAAATAACCAAATTTTCACCGAGAAGGTGTGTGTTTGTGTGGGAAGGGGAAGGAAGAGTTTGGACCCATGCACCAGACTACTCCTTGCATGAATGCTTCTATATGTGCAGAGAATCGGGGCAAGAGGCGCATATTTGTGGGTAGGTCGGAGGGTGGTATGTGTGTATAGGGGTTTAGGGATATGGTTGTAGAACACCATCTTTATATTCCTACGTCACACATTTGTTTTAAAGCAACATAAAAACTTAATTTCTTGATTTTCGATTAATTTTCTTTTCAGGATCCATGCGGGATGTTTATTCTACCTCGTTCTTTCTGGCTCAAAAATGCTACGCAAGCGTCATTCCACGCCTCGATAACCTTAAAAAAGTGTCAGAATTCACCATTCCCGCAAATTGGACAATCATCGAGAGCACCATGACTCAACCACGTATTTGCAGGTGGAACAGAGAGGTCGTTGTTGCTCCTGGTGATCAACTTTACATTGTCAGAAATGGAAAAGCTGTCAAGATTGAGAAAACACCCAGCCAAAATTTTTCAATCATCCACATGTTGTTCAAATCATCAACAAACAAGTTAAACAAAGTTTTTCATCCTCTTCAAAATATTATCATCGCATAAACTTTATCATCAAAAAAAATTCCATTTGGATTTCTAAAAAAATGATACACTGATCAATTTTATCACCAAGTGTGGGTGTGGAGGAGGAGGGGTGGGGACAATCAAATTTCAAACAAAGTAAGGCTGGGTTTAATTATCAATCTTTTGGCAGTATTTTGCATGAAAGTTTCTGTTGAACAAGGGCCTATCTAAAATTCCTTTTAAAATCATCTCCAAACTTCAAAATTATCTTGAACCTTTAAAATTTCTTTAAGAAGTCAACGTATCCACTATCAGATTTTATAATATTGCAACAATTTACCACTTGACACTTTCTGAAAAAAGTTAAAAGTCAATTACATCTAGCAAGTGTGGGTGTGTATGTCTAGACAAGAGGAGGGAGAACAATCAAATTAAAAAATACAAAGTAAGTGTGTGCTTCAATTATCGATCTATTGACGGTACTATTGGGCGAAAGTCGCTGTTAAAAAAGCCTCAATATAAAATTCCAATATATTATCAGATTCCATACAATTACAACAATTTAGCAGATAACAATATTTGTCCATGTGACCTTCAGACAAATACAAGTTTTTGCTTAAAATTAAAACTATTTCCACGCAGAGCATAAAGGTACTACGCCGCTTCGCGAGGATATCTACCTGTGGAGGTATTTCTCTTATCATGTGACCCATAAACTGCAACTTCCTGCCTTTGATTTTTCAGCCATTAGCATAAACCAATGCCACAGAGAACATATCATCACGATCTCTACTTCATAGCACTGGTTTTCTCCCATTATTTTGAATATCACACTTAAACTTCCTAATAAGATTACAAAACCTCAGTTTCATTTATAAGCAATTCATCAATTTCAGGTATAGGTACTTATATGATTTCATATGATTACAAAAACTGATCACTGGACAATGTTTGTCCATGTAACCTTCAGGCAAAAACATTTTTTTTCCAAAAGGTTGTCCATGTATAGTCAAAGTTACTTTTGACACGCCGCTATCCTGCGCTTACACCACTACATCAGAAGTCACACCATCAAGATCTCTACCTCAACCAACTGGTTGTCTAGGTTTTCAAAATTGGTAGAAATTTTAGTCGTGTAGTATTGTGTCCAAGAATCATAATTCTGAATAATAGATCAAGTAGTACGGGAGGACCATTCAGCAAGGGATCAACCAGAAGCCAGGATCGTTATGACATCATGTCCGCGCGTGTCTTCCATCAGTCTATGCGAAAGCTTTAGAGAATGCCGCACACTTCAAAACTCAGTCTCCCACAAGGTACGCCAACCAGGTCTTATTATGATGGACCTCAGAAGTAAGGAGGAGAGGTTGGCCCAAAAACTAAAGTGGCACTAGACATTCGAGCGTTAGATGACGCATGGGATAGTCTAAGTAATTTTTGTTACAACTTTACATGGACCGTCTCTTTGAATACGATAAGGGCATTGAATTTGAACAATGAACTTTTCACGCTATCCTTCAACGCTTGGGTGATCTCGTCACATTCATTACCTCTTTGGAAATTAGCATGAGCGAGATACGTGTTCGACCTTGTATTTAAAGAAGTCAATAAACATCAGGACATCTACCTACTGTGGTGTAGGTTATCATACTTGTCTACAGACCACGAGGCTTCAGGCCTGGGTTGGGTAGACACGCCAGTGCACTACAACTGGTTATCAAAGGCCGTGGACATTGACTTGGTTGTCGATGTTATGTCTGTCCGTACGTCGTACATGTGTTCTCGTCCGGGTCGTATTAAGCGTTTCGTAATAGCATTGTTACTATCATAACCGAATACGCAAGCGACGACCCCGTCATTGTAATTGTGTGTTCACTCGTCGTCGGCGGCGATCAGGACATAACTGTGGAAGCGAATCTTGTGATTAAGGCCTCAATCTCTACTTGAGAAAGGGAGCAATGAGTGAGTAAGTGATCCCTTTTGGTTTTCACACCGCTATTTGCTGGTGGGGCCGACAACTCGTTGAACACAATTCACAGAATGCATATCAATATAGAAGACGAACTCACCGACTTATTCGTTGCGAACTATGGAGTTTAAAGCTTGCGTGCGCAGTTGGGTAAACGGCGCCGTTAAAAAAGTTATCAATGTACGAGCAAGACTAATGACGATGTGATCGTCGCTGTCTACCATATGAATGTTTGACGTATATCTGCTATTGAACAATTTGAACTACGAATTTTAAGTCTTGGTGGGAGTATTGCTTTACCCGAACTGCTTCGCAAACGAATTCAATATTAATTATGTTGTCTTGGTTCGGTGACAGGCCTATGAGAGATTCGTACTCATCGGTATAGCGTTATTGCATTTTATCGCTTTGTCCGACTCTAGTTGATATACTACACCTCGACACTGTGAAGTACCGTGTAGCTTATGTCCAACACTTTGATTAATTCGCAGCTCGCCCGTGTCTCGTTCAGAATCTGTTGGTTTACTTATATCTTTCGTAATGTCTCGTTCAGAATTTGTTGGTTTACTCATGTCGTTCGTTGGCATTAGCTGCCGTACAAATCCCCAACCACAGAGCAGCTTCCTTGACATCGGAATTGGAGTATGGGATGGTACAGATCATGTGGAGTTAACACAGTTTAATAGATTAGTCTTTCATTTACGCTCACATCTGAGGTGCTTTGAGATTCTATTTTATCGGGATGACCTTCGCAAAATTTGTTGATCTACCGGTGGAAGCGAGCATATTAGTTTATCTGTTCTCCAATTTGTGAATAGTACAAAGGTATTCATGCCAAAGGAAATCACGGGAATCGACGATGGTTTTCGTCCCACTAGTCTACTTTGTACCATAATTTTGTTAAAATTTGTAAGAATTTTCGAGAAAACGTTCACATTCAGACTGTGTAGGTGAAAAGAATATTCCTCAATCTCAAACATGTCAGACTCCTGCAAACACTACATCTAGGAGGCAAAGCTATTACTCCCTGGTCATCCAATCAGATCAAACCTGCAACCGATTTCATTTCGACGTAGCAACTATGGTTAAATTTGCACCAGAATAGCAATGTTATAGACATTACCGTATTTGTAGTAAATTTGAACTTGCTTATGGCCAATCCCCATTCCATGGGCATTAACAGCGAAAACAAGCTCCCCATTTGCCTCTATTCCTGTCCACACGCTCAATCTGTTTGCAAGTGCGGTCTAACATCCAGCTTCTGCCAAGAGGTTACATTGTAATAGGTTTCTTGCGCGGATTCGATTCGTATCCCGAAACTCATGCCTACCCATATCTTCTTCACATCAAAGTCTCCCATCATGATGTTGATGTCTTTCTTTGAGTATCTCTCGTTTTACCGACTGTCTATCTGGTTTCGCTGATACCAAGCACTGTATGATTGTAACCATGCATTCATTTCCTTGAAGAACCTTACCCACCTCGTGCAGGGTTTCAATTAATTAAGCATTTCTTGTCGACAGAATTGAGGGTTTTCAGCTTTTATGGCTTTCTAAATTATTCACTACTTTTATCAAACACCGTCATCTATCTCCCTCCTTTTCTAAGGAAGTGGTCTTATATTAATTTGTTACTGACGGTTGTGAGACTTTATATTACGTATAGGGGTGTAGGCCCTACGATCAACCCACCTCCTTTCTCAACCGGGGTTGCTAACATCCATTACGGATTTAAAAGCATACAACCTTCAGTTTCTTATTACTACCATAAATGCTTCGTCTTTTCGCTGTTCTTTTCAGAGAGGAAAATAAAGTTTTTCAGGCGAGGATGAAGGGAGAAGTTCGAGTTAGGTTCGGGCAGGTGGTGTTAGATTCGCGGACGAGAGCTCAATTAGGGTCTCAAGTATTTAAGAAAGAGGGAACATTTGGCATAAAACACAGTAGAGGACATTAGGCCTATGCGTTACCGCTTGTTATACTCGCGTACGTTCGCACCAAATTCGGGATGGTTTGGAACCGAGTTATCGAGATAGTTTGAGGCTCCATTCGAATTGGTATAGGTTCAAGTTAGCTCATTATCAGCGCTTATCCCCGTACAGCTTTCATTCAATGCTGTCCTGGGTGGAGCCTCTCGAACAAACGTACGTCTGAGTCGCGTGGTCTTCTATGCAACGTTTACATCAGAATACACACGTAAAGGAATTTTATCGAGTATTTTTTTGCCGCCGAGCAAAACTACTTGGCTCGGTGCGACGAATACGTTAGGCATGGTTGCGTTGATGTAATGGTTCTCGGCTTATTACAGCGCCTGGACTATATCAGTTTAACGTGGGTGTAGACTCCCCGTAAGTCTGGTACTGATGACATGCACATGTGCGTGAAACGTTTGTGGCTAGTTTTTTATATGTGTCGCCAGGATAGGAGTGCTTGTGTTCGGAATCTCTAACACAAACTTCATTTTGAGGTGGAAAGGCTTTTTCATCAGGAATACACGTGATGAGTCCTGGCTTCTGGATGAGGTGTTGGAAGTTAACTCCCTTACAACTAGCTCAGAATAATGAACTGTGGTCATAATCCAAACGATCTAGATGTGATATCAATGGAACAAATTTAAAATAATTTCGATAATATCTAAATTTCGCTACTTTTAAACAGTTTCTTAATTTTTTTAAACTGACAAGCTTCTTTTTCTTCCATTACGACGTAACATATTTCTAGCTAGAAATCAACAATTATAAAAGGGTATTTGGGCAGGAAGATGTCATTTTAAATGTCCTTGATCTGGGAGATACCAATATCCATGTAGACAAATTTTTACCTCGGAGCGTATGGTTAGACCTTCTTTTCATAAACTATTTGAATCTAGCAGAGTCCCCGTCTCATTCGCCGACTCCTCTCCTCCATGTGCACCCTCTCCTAACGGGCTATAATCGTGGTCCGGTATTCAATCCTCTGGTTCATTCATTATTAGATATGATAAATAGACACAATATAATACAAAAAAACATCTGCATCTTGATATAAAAATCAACTAATGGTATCAAGAAAAAATATCTCAATATCTTAATCAATGGTTAAACTTTTTTTTCAGAACATTTTTTAGCCCAAATTATTTCCGATTTCCCTTCCTGCTCCCCTCCTATGCACCCATCACTCCCCCTCACACACACACACATACCATCGGTTCATTCATGTTTAATAACGGACATTATAATGTTTTAATTTTCATCAAAATCAATCTATAATAGCATCTTTACCAAAATGTATTTATATCATCAAGCAAACATATATCAATAAAGTGCGTTTTGTAGATAGTATTTTGTGCATTTGTCTCTTTTCGTGAGTTTATTGTTACGTAAGTTCATACTGAAACAGCAGAACAGAGTGCGAGAAAAAGGATTAGCTAATTCAAGCTTTGACTATTTGACGTTTTGAAGTAGATAATGTGCATGAGGTGACGGGACTCCTCATTACCCTACAAGCTATAGACCTTTTCATATCTAAACCGGCAATTTCCGTAAATCTAATTTAAGTAAATGTCACATGGCTGAAATTCACGTGTCTTTAATGGACCAATCAAATTCTGGTGGAATCCTGATCGTCTGCACAATTTACTAGCGTATGGGGTCAAGCCCATTAAAAATACAAATTTTACACACTAATCAACAGTATATGCATACATAAATAGGCACTTCACTGAACTATTCAAAAACTTGAATTGTAGCGTAATTTGGTCAGGAAATTCCATACCAAACAGATAACTTCCTAAAAACTGTATCCTCTATATTCACACAAGTTTTCCGATATGCAAAATTAGTCGTCTCGTTCACAGATAACAAGGGATATGCTGCCGAAAGTACCCGATACTGCTTTCATATTTTGTGCAATGAGGTCAACAGTACAATTGCATATTATTACACCCTCCTCAATGAACAACAACGTTTTTAAAATTTGAACGATTATTAGTATCATTATTATTATACAAAATTTATATAGCGCCCTATCCAATCAGAAATTGCTCTATGGTGCTTTACAATAAAAAGACATACAAATTTCAGATATATTATATATATGTATATATATATATATATATATATATATATATATATATATATATATATATATATATATATATATATATATATATATATATATATATATATATATATATATATATAAAATATATATATATATATATATATATATATATATAGATATAGATATATATATATATATATATATATATATATATATATATATATATAGATATATATATATATATATATATATATAGATAGATATATATAGATATATATATATATATATATATATATATATATATATATATATATATATATATATATATATACATATATATATATATATATATATATATATATATATATATATATATATATATATATATATATATATATATATATATATATATATATATATATATATATATATATATATATATATATATATATATATATATATATATATATATATATATATATATATATATATATATATAATACTAATATATACTACCGGTAATTAAAGATAGTATTAGTAATCATGGCATATAGGAAATATCAAAGACATCTAATTAATGAAATCAATTACAAGTATACGTTCATGGTTTTTTTTTGTTGCCAAATGCGTAAGCAACTAAAGGTGGCAATCAAAATAATGAATGGAATTTCAGTTTATAACTTTCATGAAGTGTTTGGCAACCGGAAGCGTCACAAATTTAACTGAAGCCAATAAAATTTACCTCAAGTTTAGACCTACTGCCATACATTATCAATCAAAATTAAACTGAAAATTACTATGAGGTGAATTGAAACTAATTAAAGATGCACAATAAAAGAGTTTCCCGTATAGCTCAATGTTGTAATCATGGGTTTCATTCTGGTACGACTTATCACGCGAAATAGGCAAGGAGCGAGTCAAAAAGAGGGCAGCATGGTCGTAAAACTTTGGGTATGTATGCACCTGAAAGTCAAAAAGCACAAATGATGAGAAATAACAGTTTTTATATCGAAAACAGTCATTTCAAAGCATAAAAAGAGTTTTGAGCATTACAATCGTTACTTTATAGCAAGGGCGAAAATAATGCCTAAACAAATATCACAAAGGGTACTTCTTGACCCGTTGCTCTTGTGAAATGGAGGGCCTAATTCTTGCCTCCATTGTCCTCGTGAGGAGAAGGGTAGGGGTTGCCCTCGTTGCCCCGTGGTTCAGGTGTTCTTGTTTTTGTTGCCCGTCTACGTTACATTCGGAAGGCTTTGATATGTAGATTTTTTTTGTATACAAATTGTAACCTTATACTTTTATAGATAGATAGAGACAAAAAAACTATTCTAAATTGTCCCGATTTATTTTTTGTCGGACAAATTTGTCAAACACCCCCTGCGATCGATGTCTAGTTATACTCCTGAGTGCACGATGAGCAGAGGACAGAATTAATCCAGGACAGAATAACAACTTACGATTTGCAGGTATTTATAACACTTTAAATGGAAGTAAGGCTCATTTTCCCCGTATCAGATCCTCATTGTAAAAATCAAATAAAGAAAGTGCCCGTAACAGATTTTGTACCCTCATTGGCCTAAATTCCTTCCACCTCCTCTGGGCATAGCTGAAAGCGCAATTTCCCCTCCCTACCGCAACTAAAATTGATTAAAATTCCTGAAAATTGCTGATGGCCCTTTTCTTTTAATATTTAATTTGCAATCACGACAGTTACAAAATCAGAATAGAATTTTTTTGGACGAAGCCAGGCCCGTATACGTCGAGATACGAGAAATGGGTGCACTTGAAAGTCGATCCGGCGAGATCAAACTACGTTGTTAACCAGTGTTTATGCTACATCCAGAATGTTCCAAATTTGTCTTTGTGTCGACCTATACATGTACACTTTGGAAAAACTAAAACTTCGGGCGGAAGGTCATAATTTACAAAAAATAGTATGTTTTGTATGTTGGCTCCTCAGGCCCGTAGCTGGGTGGGGGAGGGGGAGGGGGAGGGGGGGGGGAGAGGATTGTCAGAACGAACAAATCCCCTTTTGTTGAGAAAGTGCCCTTTTGAAATATAAAAGAATCTGGAATTTCAATGTTTGTTGTCATGTCATACGAAAAACGGACCACCCCTTTCAATCTCCTTGGTACGGGTCTTCCCCTGGTTCGGCGTAGATATTAAACAGCTGTCCCCAATTTTTCTTCCAAAATCGCATAACAGAGGAACCAGGACCCTTCGCAAAATAACAGAATGCAGTTCTAACATATTACATACCCCGAATGCGTTCTTGCAAAAGTGTCCTTATCTTCAGATCTTACTGTCCCATTCCTTCTTGATTAAACGTTCTTCAGAAATACTCCTCGGAAAATACTGCTCCATCAACAAAAGAGGTATCTATAAATAATACATTTTGATAAGAAAATAACTGCAGTGTCATCTGTGGCCTTATAAAAATCATGCCGTGCACCGGCGCGGCCGCGGCGGAACGTGCGTCCACTTCGCTGGAATTATATTTATTAGTACGTGTATCGAAGCTGTGCACCCTACTTTAAAAAGAAGTTCCAAGAGCGCACGGTTGAACTGAAAGGAGTGTGCGTACGGTTGCACTGAAAGGAGTGTACAATATTGGCTTACATTTCTACCCATTTTTAATCTTTTAGGATTACTGACGTGTTTGAATTACTTACAAGATTAACAGTTATAACAGGAGAAGTTAACTATATATTTTTATGTGTACAATAATTACAGTGTAACAGGTGCTGTTAATAGACGGTGTTAGTCGCGATTTTACGACAGAGGCGATTTCCACCTTAAAACAGATAGGACGGAGTCTCACTCTGTATTGCATGTAGTGCGTAGCATGTAGGGCATACATAGGGAGATGTTATCAGGCCTACGCCTATACATATTACTTTAGGCTAGTCTGGATCCGCTGACAATGATAGGGTTCTACAGATAAGTCAACAAAATTGAAAATGTTCACAACCACTATGTGCTGAAGTAAAGAAATGTTAAAATCATGCGTACTTACAAGACATCCTGGCATCAAGAAAAATAAATCTAAAATCAATGAAAAAAGTCGTAGGAATCCCAGTGGCCTGCAGTGCATTATGCATAGACCGTAAGGTACATTTGGACTAACGTTAGTGTTGCGCACGCATGATACGCTTAAATCGAATGTTTTTGTAAACAAACGAACAGGCCAGCCGCGTTAGAATACCCCTCTACCGCGGCATATTCAAATTCTGCAGGCGTTTACGCGCACGCACGCTTACTGTATAGCGAAAACACTAGAACACCCGTCGCAATGATCTGTTTCAAGACAAATTAGTTTTATCTGTTTTAGTCGTAAGTCGTATTTGATATGTTCATCATTTGTTTTGAGACACAAAACGTGGACGTAGGCCTAGCGCCATAATGTATAGTAGCATATTGGCAAAGAAATTAATTCTTAAGCCTTTTCTCTGGGGGTTCTCTTTTAGTCCGGCGCAGTGATTTAATATAAGTTTGTGCTCTTGCGGTAGTACATGTCAAAATTCTACGAAGCAATTAATATCATACATTCGATAGAATTGCTCAGTTTTAGTCAAATATCCTGATAATTATTTCTTTATCATGATTTTTTCATTAAAAAAATAACATTACACGTACCATTAAATCCTGATTTGTGATAACGTCCCTTCTCTCATCTGCTCATGCAGTCATGTACGCAAGGTAGACGATTTGTAGTCTTCCCGTAAATCGTATGCGCCGCCGAGTGCAAAATTAAAACACCGGAACAGACGTACTTAAAATTAGTTTTTCTTACCATGCCATGGGTATATTGAATATACAAATAATTAAAACATGTATTTTTATAAAGAATAAGAAACGTAAATATTGTACAAATTCTAAGCCTGTAAGACCAGAGTATCGGTATTAAAACCAGTGTTTCATTGCATGTAGGCCTCAACGAATTTTTATAATAAATACCTCGTTTCCTCTTCGATAAGTTACTTTATTTACTTTTATTAGGTTTGTTACTAATTAATCTTATATTTTCTTTTGTTCTCGATATGTTACAGATAGGCCTAGACTAATGGTATTCAAAGAGAAAAACAAGAACATGTCTAAAAATAGTAATTAGTAAATGGTAAATTCCTTATACTTAAATTACAACAGCTTACTGATTCTTATATCAACGAAACTTTAGATACATAAACTGACGATGAAGCTTAATTTTCACTTTCTGCTGAGGTGTTTGAATGGGGTGAATGGGACTTTGCACATTATGGGGGCCTTATGGGAACTATTGCATTGTTATGATAGGAAAAGTCAAAGGTGAACTGTT